>JNNX01000009.1:0-313682 GCA_001657655.1 Talaromyces piceae
ATAAACCACTGGTTTGGGCATGGACGTTAAGCCTTGATTAAATAATAATAATAATAATATACTTTATAAATACTATGCGTATTCCAGGTATTTTATAATGGTCCCAATTGTTTTCCAATAAGGCCTATATATTAATAAGCCATAATTTAAAGGTTGATTCTACGCTATCTAATAGCTTCGATCCCTTTAGTAGCTTAGTTAATCTAGAGATAGTAGTAACTTCATTAGTTACTATAGTAACTATTAACGCTAGCTTACTATTTATATATATCTAAGCTCTAGTAAATATATCTCTAAATATATTATGGTCTGCTTCTAGCTCTCTATACTGATTTTGGAGCTGCTCCAGGTTCTTACGAGCTTTCTTATACTCTATCTTAAGTATATTAAATTTCTCTTTAAGGCCGGCTTTCTCTATAGTGACCTCCTTGTATTCTTAATATAAATTATTATACAGTCTAATAATATATATCTAATAGTGATATATAAAGTTGAAAAGTTGCTTTAGATTATGCTTTACTTCTTTCAAGAAATTATTCTTAGTGTAAGTATCTTTAATAATACCAATATCTTCTTCCTTATTATACTTATTCTAGAAATCTAGATAAGAGAGACGATAGTCGGTTTCCAAAGTCTTAAGACTCTTCATTATCTTATTAAGTCGCGCTATAACTCGCTTTAGTTCTATTTATAGAATTCAGTATAGATAATAGAGTATTTAAGAGAAATAGGGTATCTAGTTACTATTAATAGTCTTAATAATAGGAATTAATAAAGTTGTTATATAGTATACTAGATATAGAAGAAAAATCAATACTTAGTTTAATATAAGGGCTCAAATAATAATTATATTAGCAGCTATATACGAGAAAACTAAGCATAGGGAAGAAAAGAAAAGAGGCTCGCTAGATAGCACGCAGAGACACCTTTTATATATATATATAAAGGTCTCCGCGGTATCTAAATAGGAAATCACAGTAACAAAGGGATATCTCATTAAAGATAATCTATAGGGCTTAGGGTTCGACACAGTCCCGAATAACACCATGTCGACGCTGAGCTCTCCTCATACCCACACAGCTATCACAGGTGCTCCTTTTCCGAATAGCCTCATATATGGCCGTCACATAACCAGGAGAAACTATATAAGGATACTCATTTACTATTATATATCTAGTTTATTGTACTTTATTACACTATCAATACTATACTATAGTTCGGAATACATACTGTATTCACTTTATCGACTGATTATACAATTATCTATCGTATCCCTCTTAGCACGTTGATACTGGACGACTCCGCTCCTCGGCAGAATACTACCAAGCGTACTCAACCTTTCTTGGTAAAGAACGGTCGATAACGTTGTGACAGTCCCCCTCTTACTAGTATATTAATTAATAACTTTACGTATAGTATAGTGGCGAATTATATATACTTTAAGTGGTTAGTATCATTATATTTATTGGGATAGTCTAGCAAATGTCGTGCCTTACTAGTAGTGATATAAGATGCTATAGATGGTGTTAGGGTAGGGATCTCTAGAGTTAATAATTTATTTAGATTGATCTATCCTTTAATATGCGATAAATAAGCAGATAGATTTATTAATAATAATTCTATTCATTGCATCTATTCCAGTAGTATCTAGTTTTATTCTAAGGATATACTTATATCTGTCTAGTTTAGATTATCTCTTAATAGGCTATTCGTCATTTTGATATCTCTAGTATCAACTTAATAATAGTATATATAACTTGACTCTTCAATAAGAGGAGTGGTAATAGTAACTCAATCCTCTAACTGAGGAGAGTTCGTGGAAAGGGGTTCTCGGGGCTTAACTTAGGTAGATGAGGAACGCTATATTCTTAACCATCGTGTAGGCGAGATAGGTCTTCTCGATATTTAAATCTAATATTATGGGCTAGGTCCTGCCATACTATTCTAGGATAGATATAGAAATTTAAATAGATTTGAACATAGAGAAGAGAAAGAAAAGGAAAGGAAAGGATCGTGAAGATACGCGATATTATTATTATTATTATTTAATCAAGGCTTAACGTCCATGCCCAAACCAGTGGTTTATAACGGACAGCGTGTCGAGTGGGGTAGCCTAGCTTATAGGGGTTGCCCCCTATAAGCTACTGCCACTACCCCCTATTGGAGCCTGGCGTTATAATAATTCTGGCGCTTTCCTCGCCCCAAGCCGCTTATATGCGCAGGACGATTTAGAGGCTTATAGTGGGTAGCATGCCCATAACCCCCTTCTTAATACCGGACGTTAGGGCATAGCCTATAGTAACGGGCCGCCCAGCCACCGCTACCCTTCCCCCTCGCGTTCTCCCTTATCTAGGGCCTCTATACCCCAATTATCCCCTCTATTGGCCTCCTCTACTATCTATTAGTAGTTCTTGCGCTCCCTAATTACCTCTAAAAAGTCTACCAACACTTTAGTGACCTTAGAATCTTTAAATAGGCGCGCTTTAGGGCATCACTCACTTTCCTTTAGGGCTTCCATCTCTATATTATTAAGGGCTATATATAGTCTATCCTATTAATGATGCTACTAGCGGCAGCTTATAAAGATATACTTAACTATCTTAATACTATTAGAGTATTCTAAGCATGCCCTAGAGTCCCAGATATTTATTAGATATAGATAGATACCAATTAGGGTGTAGCCAATCTTATATTAATAGTAATACTATACTAGCTGCTTAGATATAGCGGCCGCCCTAGAATTAAGCTTCTATCTCTAGAGGGAGCGATAGGCTTAGCCTATATAGTTTAGATACTTTATAAGCATTCTAGTGAGCTAGTTAGCCCTAGAAGCCCTATATACTTTAATATAGGACCGCCGGACGTGCGCTAAGGAGATCCCTAAATATTTATCTATAGAGGGTCTCCCAGCGGCCTTCTTAGCAGCCTTATTGGTTTCCTCATTCCCTAGGATACCCTTATAGCCTAGAACCCAGTATATAATAACTCTATAGCTAGTTACTAGTAGTTTTCTAGCTAATTTATATAAATGCAGTGTCAGGGTCTACTCTAGCCTAGGGTAGATATATTATAGGTAGCTTATAGTAGCCTATATATCTAGGAATATTCTAATATACCCTATAAGATTCTCTATTAGCGCCTACTCTAGGGCCTTGACTACCCCGATAAGCTCTATATTAAAGATTTCGAAGCTTATATCTAAGAGGGTAAGCCACATTTTCTAGAGGCTATTGTCACAAGAATCGACAACGCTCAGCCAATGGTTAAGTAACGGACGCTAGTTACCTAAGCAAGGCACTGACGAAAGACTGTTCCATACGAAAGGGAACCCCAGACGGAAAAGCCGCCTATACGAAGCTAAGCTACAAACGAAAGGGATTAGCGCACGAGAACACGCACATGATTAGTAGAGCCATTCGAGCCAGGCTCTACCAGCTCTATTCAAGGTATCGAGCCTGTCAAGCCAGACTCTATCTGCTCGACTGATGACAGAGCCAGCGTTAGGAAAGGATCTACTTAAAGAAAACTATATAAGGACACTCATTTACCATCATATATCTAGTTTATCGTGCTTTATCGCTCACTCAAATTAAATATATACTTTATTCACTTTATCGATTAGTTATCTCATTTGTCTTTAGATAATTGCTTCGCAATTATCTATTGTATCCCCCTCAGCACGTTAATACTAGATAATCTCGCTCCTCGGTAGAATCCTACCAAGTGTAATCAATCCTTCTTGGTAAAGAACGGTCAATAACGTTATAATAATAAAGTACCTTAACAAGTTGCGACTTAAAGATATTAACAGGAAGTACCCTTAGTAAAGATTGATAATGGCAGGAAATAATAGCCTAAGTATCTTAGGAACTCCGCGTGCTACTTAAGCTATCTCTAGATAATAATAGTGCTATACTGAGATTCAGTGAGACGAAGAAACTGATATTAATAATTATATCGCGTAAATAAAAGTGTATATGAATCGAATGGTCAAACAGATTAATACTCTCGGAAGACAGATCGAAGAAAGAAACGACTATATAGAGTAATTGGAAAATTAAGTTATAAATACTCTAATACTAGGGTAGGGACGAGTTAAGCTACTGAAATCTATAATCTTTAATAGTACTCACTCTAAATTGAAGATATTCCTCGTCAATATAGAAATATATCTAGAAGCTAATTAGATTATAGCTAATAAGAAGAAAGTAATCTATATAGCTTCGTGCTTCATAGATTCCGCAGCTAAATAGATATAATCCATTCTAGAAGACTATTATAGTAATAGCTAAGAGGATTAGAATACTGTCACCAGGGAATTATTCTTAAGTTATAATATATTTAAATAGAAAATCGCTGAAGCCTTTAGAAATATTAACAAACAATGAACTGCTGAGCGACAGCTAAGATATTTAAGATAGACTGGGTCAGTCTAGTAGCTAGCAGCAAAGTTCTAATAGATTATTATATCGCTATAATATAATGATAGAGTATAGATTGCCATATTTAAAAATATACTTAAAGAAGATATTCAAATAGAATTAATTAAAATGGATTGACCCGATAATATTAATCGATTTATTGAAATAGCTATTAAGATCGATAATAAGCTATTTAAAATTAAGTAGAAAAAATAAGAATTCCAAAGATAGAAGAAATTTGGAGGATTGCCTCAGATAAACCAGATAAAGAAAAGAGGACCTTAATATAACGCAGATAGAGATATCAATATATAGATAAATGCTATTAATACTAAGGAAGAAAGAGAAAAACGACATAAAGAAAGATTATACTATAAGTATAGAAAGAAAGGTTATTTCGCGAAAGCATATAGATAAAAATAGAGTAATAGACTGGCCACTTAGAACTCTAAAAAGATTACGACAATTATAACGATAATCATTAGCTCGCCCAGTGATAGCACAGAAATCCCAGATAGATAAGAATAAGATATATAGATTAATTAGAAATAAATTATATAGCGATAATTTTATAACACTCTAGTAACAGAGAGAACGGAATCCCCTAAGTCATTAAGTGGATGTACCCAGCTAAGCTTCGAGGAAGAGCCAGCTTAGGAAGAGTGACTCCGCGAGAGCATTAGAATTGAAGAGATACCCCATAGGGAAGTCTAAGGTTTACAGAACCTTGATGATTCCTCGATATCCGCGAAAACCCCAGATTGGATAATATTTTAGGACGATAAAGATTAGGTAAATCATAAGGACCTAGATCAAAAATTAGATCACGCCGAGTAAGTAATAAGGAAACTTGAAAGAATTGCGTCGATAGTATGAGAATATTATATAATAAGATCACCGAGCCGCATGAATAATGAAACAACACCACAAGAAGGAGAAACTCCTTATGTCAACTGGGGCACTAATAACAATAAAAGAGAATCAAGATGCGATTGTTACCCAGCGAAACCAAGATATTAGGAAGAGTCAGTAGACACTTAGATAGAATATATTGAATATTGTAAACCATACTATATATAGATATACTATAAATATGAAAAACACGGAAAGAAACACCTTGAAACCGCGAACGAATATGAAAGAATGGCAAGAACGAATAGGATTCAACTATGTGAATATTCAACAGGACATGCAACTAATTATGCATGCAAATATTACCCAAACCTCAGTCAAATGATATATATTGAATCAGATTGGACCACTTACCTAGATAATAGATATAGGTAACATTACCGAACAAAGTTGAGATAGGATTATTTCCCTAGACCACCAGGAATCTTGAACCAACCAAAAGGATACCCAAGATTAGACCCATAGTGTAATTGTATTCGACTATCTGGATACCCCTACCATTTAGAGACCCCAGCCAGTGAATGCACTAAACCGAGCTATATAGCTTACCAGAGAGGTGAAAACTCACTCATATAGCTATTTATAGAAAAGGACCAATACCACCAGAAACATTTGACCATATATATTTTAACCATTACTTTAGACAAACGACCTTATATTATTATCTGGGCTATAATCAATAAGATCCCTATTAAGATACTTGTTGATTTGGGAGTAACCAATAACTATATTGACCGAGATTTTATTAAAAGAAACTATATCCTATGCAAAGCAATAGGAGGATGGGTCAAGATAGTTGCAGTCGACGGCAATATAGTTTTTGAAGGACCAGAAGAAAGAACCTATACTGCGATAATCAGATCAGGCGAATATAGCATGCCAACATCATTCCTACTTATATCGCTAGGACTACAAAGCTATAACGCTATACTAGGAATAGAATGGCTACGACAGCTAAAATTAATAATCGATTAGGAAATAGGTATAGTCACTATCGATAAGAACCGACTTAACACTAAGCTAATAAACTGATAAGACAATTAGATTACAGCAATAAGTACAACTATTCGACTAAAATCAAAGGAGCAGTATAAGAAAGAACTTGCAGAAGTGCAAAAGAACCTACCAAAAAAATACTATGAATTTATTGAATTATTCGTCAAAAAAGAATACTGACTTCCAATATACCCTCCAGAATATAAGGTAGTTATTGAACTGAAACCGGATGCCTAGCTCAAATAAGTAAAGTAAAGATAGAAGTCGCGAGATAAATAGGAAGCAGAAGATAAGTTCGTTGAATATTTCCTATCTATAGGATATATTAGAGAATCCAAGTCACCCTTCTCGACGCAGAATCTCTATATACTAAAAAAGGACAGAATAAAGAGAATAGTATATAACTACTGATATCTGAATAGCTAGACAATTAATGACATTAATAAAGCGCTATACCAAGAACAGAAAAGGGACTTATTATAGGGAGTAAAGATTGTCACTGTCTTTGACATCGAATGGGGATACTATAATCTCCAAATGAAAGAAGAAGATATACCGAAAACCGCAATCCTCACCAATAAAGGATTGTATAAATAAGTTATTATATCTATAAGACTTAAAAATCTACCAGCATAATTCACTAGATATATAATCTATATTTTATGGGAATATCTAAACGAATTTATGGCAGTCTATTTTAATAATATTATTGTGTTCTCCAAGAAACCTAAGGAACATAATGAATATGTTCGAAAAGTTATAAGAAAACTTAATAATGCCAGTGTAATGCTAAAGATTAAGAAATATAAATTTGACGTAACTAGAGTTAACTATCTAGGAATAATCTTTATATCTAAAGGATTAGAGATCTCACCAGAGAAAGTTAAGAATATTATATCCTGGCCAACTTCAATAAATATCAATAAAATATAGTAATTTCTAGGAGCCACTAGATATTTAAGATAATATATCAAGGATTATATGAAAATTACCTAACCAATGACGAAACTACTCAAGAAAGAAGAAACATTCGTTTGGGAAAAAGAATAAGAAAAAGCATTCAAAGAAATGAAAGAATAAATCAAAACGGCACCAATACTAAAACTATTTAATCTAGAGATATAATATATTATGAAACCAGACGCCTCAGAATATACTATTAGAATAGTTCTAGAATAGATTGAAGGAGATATCGCTTAACCAGTCTCGTTTCACTCTAGGAAACTGACTGACGCCAAATAAAATTATAATATATATAACTAAAAACTACTCGCAATTATGGAAGCATTTAAATACTAGAGACACTATCTCCAAGGAACCGCTAAAGAAGTTATTATTAAGAGTGACTATTACAACCTAAAATACTTTATAAGTACTAAGGAATTATCAGGATAATAAATTAGATAGGCTAAATTACTTGCGAAATTCAACTTCAGAATTAAATATATTAAAGGAAAGGAAAATATAATCGCGGACGCCTTAAGTAGACGAGCTAACTACGCTATTAGTATCGAACTACTAAAGGCAATAATCCTAAAAGAAGACCCTAATAGAATCTAATATAATAAGTAAGCTATACTAGCCGCTATCATAACAGTCATAGAAATAGAATTTCAGAGAGAATTAAAAGAAGCGACGAAACAGGACAAGATAGTCTAGAAAAACATTATAAATTAGATGTTCTAAGAAGAAGACGGATTCGCGAAATAGAAACAATAGATAGTAATACTAATAAAGATAATCGAAAAAGTTATCTAGTTCTACTATAATCTACCGAATAGAGGACATCTAGAAATAGAAAAGACTATCGAACTCATTACTCGAAGTTTTTATATCCCTCAGATATATAAGAAAGTTAAAGAATACATTCGTAATTGTGACAAGTGTAACCGAAACAAACTAGCCAGACATATACCCTATAGAAAAATGCATATTCCAGCAATCCCAGAAGAACCATAGAAAAGTATAATAGTCGACTTTATCTAAGGATTACTGAAATCCAAAGATATCGTCACTAGAATCAATTATACTCAAGTAATTATTGTTATGGACCAACTAACAAAATATATTATCCTTAGTTCTACACCAGCAGAGCTAACCGCAGAATAATGCGCAATACTTATAATGAAATTAGTCTTTAGTTGGACCAGATTACCAATAGAAATCATTTCTAATAGAGACAAGTTATTCACCTCGAAATATTGGCAAACTATTGCAAAAATATTGGGAATTAACTATAAACTATTAATAGTAAATTATTAATAGATAGATAGATAGTCAGAATAAATAATCTAAATAGTTCAATAATACTTGAGATACTACTTAGATTGGAATCAGGCAGATTAGATAGAACTCTTATCTCTTACCCAGTTCGCCTTGAACAACTCGCAAAATACAATAACAAAATAAGTACCACATTATGCAAATCTAGGAAGATATCTATAAATATTATAGATCGATATCCCACAAGATAGAGTTTTAGAATAAGCAGCCCTGAAAGGAAAACAGTTATAAGTCTTACATCAAAGCATAGCTAAAGATATTGAATGGATAGAACTCCAGATAAAGTAATATTATAATAAGAAGCGCGAGGACGCGCCCATCCTTAAAAAGGGGGAGAGAGTCTATATATTGCGACGAACACCAGGAAACAAAAACTTCAATATCCAGAGCAAGAAACCTAGTAACAAACTTGACACAGTACACTATAGACTATATACAATAAAGCAGAAATTAGAGAATAATAACTATGAACTCCAGTTACCTAGTAGAATATAGATTTATCCAGTTTTCTATATCTTATTACTGTAACTAATAATAAGTTAGTAAGAACACTATAATGAAGCAGGAGAAGAAGAATATAAAGTTAAAAAAATATTACGAAGAAAGAAGGAAAAAGAAAAGATTTATTACCTTATCAAATGGAAAGAGTTCTCTTATAAGTATAATACTTGGGAACCAATCAGGAATTTAAACTGCCCTAAATAAATTCAGGTATTTCTTGAAGAAAACAGTCAAAAGAAGAGTTAAAAAGGAGAGCAGGATCGACTATAGAAATTATAGTAATAGAAGTAACCTATTTATTTACTTTTTATTCTGCCAACTTTTTCTATTCTATCTTACGTTTTCGCTCCTTCTCTTTCTCCAGCCTTTCCAGCTCCTCTATATTCTTTATATTAGTCTAAATAAATTTACCCGCACGCTTATAAAGTAGACTATCTTATTTTTTAAGATAATTAAGATGAGTAACCGCTTCTAAAAGCCTCGCACGCGCTTCTTTTTATTAAGAATAAATTTTATCTTGAGCTATAAGAAGCTTTTTCCAAGCCAAATCAGACAAAGCTATATTAATATACTTATACTAACTAAATTTTATATACTCGCTACAACGACTTGATAATTCAGACTTTATATAGACGAGATCTTTAACAAAATAACGTTAATAAGGGATAAGAAGAATAACTCCCGCGCTTTCAATCTAAGAAGCAAGGTTCTTCTTATTAATTAATTTCTTTAAAGACATAGTTAGTATATTACTATAAAGAATGCATAATAAGATGGGACTAAAAATGGATAACCTACCTCGAGACAAAATAACGGGGACTCACAACTATTTATATTGCTATCGGGACGCCAGCCTATAAAGGAGGGAATTATTATAAGAATTAATAACGCTCAGCCAATAGTTAAGTAACAGACGCTAGTTACCTAAGTAAGGCACTGACGAAAGACTATTTTATACAAAAGGGAACCCCAGACAGAAAAGCCGCCCGTATAAAGCTAAGCTATAAATAAAAGGGATTAGCGCATAGGAACATACATATAACCAGTAGAGCTATTCAAGCCAGGCTCTACCAGCTCTATTCGAGGTATCGAGCCTATCGAGCCAGACTCTACCTGCTCGACTAATGATAGAGCTAGTATTAGGAAAGGATCTACTTAAAGAAAACTATATAAGGACACTCGTTTACCATCATGTATCTAGTTTATCGTGCTTTATCGCTCACTCAAATTGAATATATACTTTATTCACTTTATCGATTAGTTATCTCATTTATCTTTAGATAATTGCTTCACAATTATCTATTGTATCCCCCTCAGCACATTGATACTGGACGACCTCGCTCCTCGGCAGAATCCTACCAAGCGTGATCAATCCTTCTTGGTAAAGAACGGTCGATAACGTTGTGACAGCTATTCAGTAGCTTATAGACTATCCCAGCGCCTATATATTAATTATCTAGTTAGGAACTATCTAAGTATAGCTCTATATATTTTATACTATTTAGAGGATTGGTAGCCATTTATATAGCTGCTTTAGCTGGTTCTACCCTAAATTCCAATAGATTAAGTCTATTATTACCGCTAATAGTGCGTTCAAAGCTCCTAGAGAGATTAGTTAATATAGCCTTCTATAGTCTATATACTAGATCTATACCTAGAGACTAGAGCCTATAGCGGGTAGAAGCCGCCTACTCTCAGTTCTTAATTGGCTGTTCTCCAGGCTACGCATAGATATTATTCTCTCTAAGCATTATAAGAAGTATCTCTACTATAGGCTGCCCTAGAAGAAATCCTAATAGCCTTAGGGTATAGCGGCATTACTTAGTATCTAGTAATACTTCTATAGGCTCTAAAGTAGCTTCTCTTATAAGTAGCTCTATTAGAGTAGTCTTAAGTATATCTATAACTATCTAGATCTAGTAATTTATTAGGGTTTAAACCCCCTAGAGATAGTTCTATTAGTTTTACTACTAGAGCTCTACTCTAAAAAGTGCCACTACTTAGATAGTTATCTTCTATATCCACTATACTAAATTAGAGGGTAGTCCCTAGACTCTATATAGTATCTATATCTATTTTTTAACGTTCTTACTCTTTCTTAGGCGGTCTCTATAGTAGATTTTAAGGGTAAGCTTTAGATCTAAGAGGGTCTCTAATTAGTAGATAGCTTTAGAGTTAAAAGCTACTAAAATGCCCGCAATCTCTATTTTTACTCTAAGAATCTAGTTTCTAGACTTCTTATCTATAGCTCTAGTAAATAGAATAGCTTTAGTCTTTCTAGAATTAAATTTAATATAATTAATAGCTCCCTACTTAATAGTAACTTTAGCTATAGTTTCTAGTTATATATAGATCTTAGTAACTAAGATTCTCTAGATAGTAAGATCTAAATTATCTATAAATAATAGGGTCTTTACCCCTAAGACTTAGTATACTATAGCCTAGAATATCTCTATAATATAGATTAGGAATAGAATTGGGGAGACTAGTAAGCTCTATAATAGTTCTAAGATAATAGGCTGCTCTAGAATCTTATAATTATTAATTACTAGGCTAACCTACCTATTAATAAGAAAGGATAGAGTCTACTATATAAGATTATTATTAATGCCCGCAGTCTCTATAGCCTCCTTAAGCTTATAGAGATTAATATAGTTAAAGATATCTAAGATATTAATAAATATAGTGCCTATTAGATAGCCTTAGATCTATTCTTCCTATACTATTTATATAAGATAGATTACTATATTAATTATCCCCTAGCTGCATTAGCTGCCTATTTATCTAGAGTATAATATTCTCTAAGACTTATATTAGTTCACTATAAGGGTCGCCGCTAGCTTCTTAACTATCTTACTAAGGTAGCTTAGTAGACTTATAATTCTCTAAGCCTTAATTTAGATATAATTAGGCTTATCTAATTTATAAAGTAATATATCTTTAGTGGATTTCTAGATATCTAGATATACTCTAAGATAGAAGTATTATCTAGCTAAGTCTATTACTTAGAGGAAGTCCAGTATCTAGAGCAGTTAATATATTCTAAAGTTAAGTCTATCAATATCTAGAGCTTTCTTAGTGCTCTAGCTAAATAGGGTCTAATATACTTACTTAGATATTATAAATATATATATTATTCTATCTAGTAATTTCTTTAGAGATAAGCTCTAGGAGACATTAAAGAATATAGTATTCCTAATTAGGGCCTTCTTAGTAGTAAAGATAGTAGCTAGAGCTATCTCTAGATTAATTCTCTATAGTATAGATATAATAGCTTAGCTATAGAGCTTAGTATACTATAATATTACTTAGTATCAGTTAGAGTTATTATTAGGTCTTCTAGGGATACCCTCTAAGTAAGATTTCTAATAGATCTTCTTAGTAGCCCTAACTATCTAATAATAGATATCTTAGATAGCTTTAAAATTAGCTTTAAGATATATATGTCACAAGAATCGACAACGCTCAGCCAATGGTTAAATAACGAACGCTAGTTACATAAGCAAGGCGCTTACGAAAGGCTGTTCCGTACGGAAAGGAACCCCAGACGAAAGGGTCGCTCGCAAGGAACCAGGCCATGAACGAAAAGGATTAGCGCCCGAAGACTATGCACGTGACTGCATAGCAAACATAGCGGACGCTATATTTGATATGCTATAGGAACATAGCACGCATAGCGATTGATATATTCTCTATACTAAAGGATATAGCAGTCAGGAGCTACCGCTATGAAGAATAGGACTAGGGAAAAACTATATAAGGACACTCGTTTACTATTATGTATCTAGTTTATCGTGCTTTATCGCTCACTCAAATTGAATATATACTTTATTTACTTTATCGATTAGTTATCTCATTTATCTTTAGATAATTGCTTTGCAATTATCTATTATATCCCCCTTAGCACGTTGATACTGGATAACTCTACTCCTCGGCAGAATCCTACCAAGCGTAATCAATCTTTCTTAGTAAAGAACAGTCGATAATATTATAATAATAAAGCACTCTAACGAGTTACGACTTGAAGGTATTAACAGGAAGTACCCTTAGTGAAGACTGATAATAGCAGGAAATAATAGCCTGAGTATCTTAGAAACTCCGCATGCTACTTAAGCTATCTCTAGATAGTAATAGCGCTATGCTGAGATTCAGCGAGGTAAAGAAACTGATACCAATAATTATATCATATAAATAAAAGCGTATATAAACTGAATAGTCGAACAGATTAATACTCTTGGAAGACAGATTGAAGAAAGAAACAACTATATAGAGTAATTGAAAAATCAAGTTATAAATACTCCAATACCAGGGCAGGGACAAGTTAAGCTACCGAAACCTATGATCTTCGATGGCACTCACTCTAAACTAAAGATATTCCTCATTAATATAGAAATGTATCTAGAAGCTAATCAGATTACAGCTAATAAGAAGAAAGTAATCTATATAGCTTTATGCTTTATAGATTCCATAGCTAAATAGATGCAACCTATCCTAGAAGACTATTATAGTAATAGCTAAGAGGATTAGAACATTATCACTAGGGAATTATTCTCAAGTTATAATATATTTAAATAGAAAATCGCTGAAGCCTTTGGAAATATCGATAAATAATAAACTGCTAAGCGATAGCTAAGATACTTAAGACAGACTAGGTCAGCCTAGTAGCTAGCAGCAAAGTTCCGATAGATTATTATACTACTATAATATAATAATGGAGTATAGATTGCCATGTTCAAAAACATGCTTAAAGAAGATATTCAAATAGAACTAATTAAAATAGATTGACCCGACGACATTAATCAATTCATTAAAATAGCTATCAAGATTAATAATAAGCTATTTGAAATTAAGCAGAAAAAATAAGAATTCCAAAGATAGAAGAAATTTGGAGGATTGCCTTAGATAAACTAGACAAAGAAAAGAGGACCTTAATATAATATAGATAGAGATATTAATATATAGATAAACGCCATTAATACTAAGGAAGAAAGAGAAAAACGACGCAAAGAAAGATTATATTATAAGTATGGAAAGAAGAGTTATTTCGCGAAAGCATATAGACAAAAATAGAGTAATAGACTGGCCACCCAGAATTCTGAAAAGATCGCGATGATTATAATAATAATTACTAGCTCGCCTAGCGATAATATAGAAGTCCTAGATAGATAAGAATAAGATATATAGATTGATTAGGAATAAATTATATAGTAACGATTTTACGACACTCTAGTAATAGAGAGAATAGAATCCCCTAAGTCATTAAGTAGATACATCTAACTGAGCTTTAAGAAAGAGCTAGCTCAGGAAGAGCAACTCCACAAGAGTACTAGATTTAATAAAGAGATATCCCGCAGGGAAATCCAAGGTTTGTAGAACCTTGATAATTCCTCAACATCCACGAAAACCCCAGATTAGATGACGTTTCAGAATAATAAAGATTAGATAAATTATAAGGACCTGGATCAAAAATTGAGTTACGCCGAGTAAGTAATAAAGAAACTCGAAAGGATTACGTCAACCATATAAGAATATTATGTAATAAGACCACCGAGCCACATAAATAACGAAATAACACCATAAGAAGGAGAAACTCCTTATATTAACTGGGGCACTGACGACGATAAAAGAGAACTAAGATGCGATTGTTACCTAGTAAAACCGAGATATTAGGAAGAGTTAGTGGACACTTGGATAGAACACATCGAATATTATAAACTATACTATATATAGACATACTATAAATGCGAAAAACACGGAAAGAAACACCTTGAAACCGCGAACGAATATAAAAGAATGGCAAGAACAAATGGGATTCAACTATGTGAATATTTAATGGGACATATAACCAATTGTGCATACAAATATTATCTAAACCTCAGTCAAATAATGCACGTTAAATCAGATTGGACCACTTACCTAGATAATAGATATAGGTAATATTACCGAACGAAGTTGAGATGGGATTATTTCCCTAAACCACCAGGAATCTTGAACTAACCAAAAGGATGCCCAAGATCAGATCCATAGTGTAATTGTATTCAACTACCTGGACACCTCTACCATTTAGGGACCCCAGCTAGTGAATACACTGAACCGAGCTGTATAGTTCACTAGAGAGATGAAAACTCACTTATACAGCTATTTATAGAAAAGGACCAATACTACCAGAAACATTTAACCACATATATTTCAACCATTACTTCAGACAAACGACTCTATATTATTGTCTAAGCTACGATTAACAAGATCCCTATTAAGATACTTATTAATTTGGGAGCAACCAATAACCACATTAACCGAGATTTTATCAAAAGAAACTATATCCTATATAAAGTAATAGAAGGACGGGTCAAGATGGTTGCAGTCGACGGCAATACAGTTTTTGAAGGACCAGAAGAAAGAACCTATACTGCGATAATCAGATCAGGCGAATATAGTATGCCAATATCGTTCCTACTCACACCACTAGGACCGCAAAGCTATAATACTATACTAGGAATAGAATAGCTACGATAGCTAAAACCAATAATTAATTGGGAAACAGGCACAGTTACTATCAATAAGAACTAACTTGACACTAAGCTAATAAACCAATAAGATAACTAGATTGCAGTAATAAGTACAACTATTTAACCAAAGCCAAAGAAGCAGTATAAGAAAGAACTTGCAGAAGTGCAAAAGAACCTGCCGAAAAAATACCATAAATTTATTGAATTATTCGTTAAAAAGGAATACCGACTTCCGACATACCCTCTAGAATATAAGGCAGTTATTGAACTGAAACTGGATGCCTAGCTTAAGTAAATAAAGTAAAGATAGAAGTTATAAGACGAACAAGAAGCAGAAGATAAGTTCGTTAAACATTTCCTATCCGCAGGATATATTAGAGAATCCAAGTTATCCTTCTCGATATAGAATCTCTATATATCAAAGAAGGACGGAACGAAGAGAGTAGTATATAACTATTAATATCTAAATAGCTAGACAATTGACGATACTAATAAAGCGCTATACCAAGAATAGAAAAGGGACTTATTATAGAGGGTAAAGATTGTCACTATCTTTAATATCGAATAAGGATACTATAATCTCCAAATAAAAGAAGAAGATATACCGAAAACCGCAATCCTCACTGATAAAGGATTATATAAATGGGTTATTATACCTATAAGACTTAAAAATCTACCAGCATAATTCGCTAGATATATAATCTATATTTTATGGGAATACCTAAATAAATTTATGGCAATCTATTTTAATAATATTATCGTGTTCTCTAAGAAACCCGAGGAACATAATGAACATATTCGAAAAGTTATAAGGAAACTTAATAATGCCGGCGTAACGCTAAAGATCAAGAAATGTAAGTTTAACGTAACTAGAGTTAACTATCTAGAAATAATCTTTATACCTAAAGAATTGAAGATCCCACTAGAGAAAGTTAAGAACATTATATCCTGGCCAACTCTAATAAATATTAATAAAATATAGTAATTTCTAGGAGCCACCGGATATTTAAGATAATATATTAAGAATTACACAAGAATCACCTAACCAATGACGAAACTACTCAAGAAAGAAGAAACATTCGTTTGGGAAAAAGAATAAGAAAAAGCATTCAAAGAAATGAAAGAATAAATCAAAACAGCACCAATACTGAAACTATTTAATCTAGAGATATAATATATTATAAAACTAGACGTCTTAGGATACGCTATTAGGATAGTTTTAGAACAGACTGAAGGAGACATCACTCAACTAGTCTCATTTCACTCTAGAAAACTAACTGATACTAAACAAAATTACAATATATATAACTGAGAACTACTCGCGATTATAGAAGTATTTAAGTACTGGAGACACTATCTCTAAGGAACTACTAAAGAAGTTATTATTAAAAGTGACTATCACAACCTAAAATACTTTATAAGTACTAAGGAATTATCAGGACAATAAATTAGATGGGCCGAATTGCTTACAAAATTCAACTTCAGAATCAAATATATTAAAGGGAAAGAAAATGTGATTATAGACGCCTTAAGTAGACGAGCTAACTATACTATTGGTATTGAACTACCAAAGGCAACAATCCTAAAAGAAGACCCCAATAGAATTTAATATAATAAGTAAGCTACACTAGCCGCCATCGTAATAGTTATAGAAATAGAATTTCAGAGAGAATTGAAAGAAGCAACGAAACAGGATAAGATAGTCCAGGAAAATATTATAAATTAGATATTCTAAGAAGAAGATAGATTCATAAAATGGAAACAATAGATAGTGGTACTAATAAAGATAATCGAAAAAGTTATCTAGTTCTACCATAATCCACTGAATAGAGGACATCTAGAAATGGAGAAAACTATCGAACTTATTACTCGAAGCTTTTATATCCCTTAGATATATAAGAAAGTTGAAGAATATATTCGCAATTGTAATAAATGCAACCGAAACAAACCAGCTAGACACATACCCTATAGAAAAATACATATTCTAGCAATCCCAGAAGAACCATAGAAAAGTATAATAGTTGACTTTATCTAAGGATTACCGAAATCTAAAGATATCATTACTAGAATCAATTATACTTAAGTAATCATTATTGTGGACCAACTAACAAAATATATTATCCTCAGTCCTATATTAGCAGAGCTAACCGCAGAACAATACGCAATGCTTATAATGAAATTAGTATTTAGTTGGACCGGATTACCGACAGAAATTATCTCTAACAGAGACAAGTTATTTATCTCGAAGTATTGGCAAACTATTGCAAAAATATCGGGAATTAACCACAAACTATTAATAGTAAATTATTAATAGATAGATGGACAGTTAGAATAAATAATCTAAATAGTTTAACAATACTTAAGATACTATCTAGATTAGAATTAGGTAGATTAGGTAGAACTCTTACCTCTTGCCCAGTTTACCTTGAATAACTCACAAAATGCGACGACAAGACAAGTACCGCATTATGTAAATCTAGGAAGATACCCATAGATATTATAAATTAATATTCCATGAGACGGAGTCTTAGAATAAGTAGCCCTAAAAGGAAAACAGTTACAAGCCTTATACCAAAGTATAGCTAAAGATATCGAATAGGTAGAACTCCAGATAAAGCGATATTATAATAAGAAGCGCGAGGACGCGCCTATCCTTAAAAAGGGGGAGAGAGTCTATATATTGCGACGAACACTAGGAAATAAAAACTTCAATATTCAGAGCAAGAAACCTAGTAATAAGCTTGACGCAGTACACTATAGACTATATATAATAAAGTAGAAATTAGAAAATAATAACTATGAACTCTAGTTACCTAGCAGAATGCAAATCCATCCAGTCTTCTATATCTTATTACTATAACTAATAATAAGTCAGCAAGAATACCATGACGAAGCAGAAGAAGAAGAATATGAAGTTGAAAAAATATTACGAAGAAAGAAGGAGAAAGGAAAGATTTATTACCTCGTCAAATGGAAAGGATTCTCTTATAAGTATGATACTTAGGAACCGATTAGGAATTTGAACTACCCTAAATGAATTCAGGTATTTCTTAAAGAAAACGGTCGAAAGAAGAGTTAAAAAGGAGAGTAGGGTCGACTATAGAAGTTATAGCAATAGAAGTAACCTATTTATTTGCTTTTTATTCTGCTAGCTTTTTCTGTTCTACCTTACGTTTTTGCTTCTCCTCTTCCTCTAACCTTTCTAACTCCTCCATATCTTTTATATTAGTTTGAATAAATTCACCCACATATTTCTGAAGAAGCCTTCGCTGCTTCTTAAGGTGAAGAAGTTTTACTAAAGTCGCCTCTTTATCCTCATCGATTTTCTTTTGGGCAGCGATAAGTTTTTTCCAAACTAAATCAGAAGATACTATATCTATGTAATGGTAGCGACCATTACGAATGCACTCGTTATAATAACTTGAGATTTCAGATTTTATGTATAGCTTCCCTTTTTTGGCACAATGAAGGCAGGGAACAATTAGAGTAATGCTAGACTATTCGATACGCGTTACTAAGTTATCTTTCTGGATATTCGACTTTAAAGATATGGTTAGCGTATCACTGCGAAGAATGCACGATAAGATGGGACTAAAAATGGATAACTTATCTCGAGATAAAATAACGGGGGCTCGCGACTATTTATGTTGCTGTCGGGACGCCAGCCTACAAAGGAGGGGATTGTTATAAGAATTGATAACGCTTAGCCAATAGTTAAATAACGAACGCTAGTTATATAAGCAAGGTGCTTACGAAAGGCTGTTCCGTATGGAAAGGAACCCCAGACGAAAGGGTCGCTCGCAAGGAACCAGGCCATGAACGAAAAGGATTAGCGCCCGAAGACTATGCACGTGACTGCATAGCAAATATAGCGGACGCTATATTTGATATGCTGCAGGAATATAGCACGTATAGCGATTAATATATTCTCTATACTAAAGGATATAGCAGTCAGGAGCTACCGCTATGAAGAATAGGACTAGGGAAAAACTATATAAGGATACTCGTTTACCATCATGTATCTAGTTTATCGTGCTTTATCGCTCACTCAAATTGAATATATACTTTATTCACTTTATCGATTAGTTATCTCATTTGTCTTTAGATAATTGCTTCGCAATTATCTATTGTATCCCCCTCAGCACGTTGATACTGGACGACTCCGCTCCTCGGCAGAATCCTACCAAGCGTGATCAATCTTTCTTGGTAAAGAACGGTCGATAACGTTGTGACAATATATAGATTTATTATTATTTATAGATTACTATTTATAAGCTCTAGATATACTTAAGCTCTAGCTTCTATTACTACTTAGAGTGTATATAAATCCTTATTACTTTAATATATCTATTAAGTATATTAATTAGGGTATTCTATATCTAATTAGTCTCTTTAGTAAGATCTATCTTAATATAATTATTATCTAGTAATAGATAGTCTACTATCTCTAATATCTATACTATAGTAGCTAGCTTTAGAGAGTTCTTATTTATCTCTAAGATATTAATTTACTATTGTCACAACGTTATCGACCGTTCTTTACCAAGAAGGGTTGAGTACGCTTGGTAGTATTCTGCTGAGGAGCGGAGTCGTCCAGTATCAACGTACTTAAGAGGATATAATAGATAATTGCGAAGCAATTATCTAAAAATAATTAAATAACAAATCGATAAAGTGAATATAGTATATATTTCAATATGTATAGAGAATAAAGCATGATAAACTAGATATATAATAGTAAATAAGTATCCTTATATAGTTTCCTTTAAGTAGATTCTTTTTTAATGCTAGCTCTATCATTAGTTAAGTAGATAGAGTCTAGCTTAATAGGCTTAATACCTTAAATAGAGTAGATAGAGCCTAGCTTAAATAGCTCTACTAGTTATATACGCATTTCTATATATTAATCCCTTTTATTTATAGCTTAGCTCTATATAGGCGGCTTTTCCATCTAGGGTTCCTTTTCGTATAGAATAGTCTTTTATTAGTGCCTTGCTTAGGTAACTAGCGTCTATTACTTAACTATTAGCTAAGCATTATTAATTCTTATAATAATTCTCTTCTTTATAGGCTGGCATCCTAACAGTAATATAAATAGTTATAAGCCTCCGTTATTTTTATCTTGAGGTAGATTATCTATTTTTATTTCTATCTATTATATATTCTTTATAGTGATATACTAACTATATCTTTAAAGAAATTAATCGATAAGAAGAATCTTGTTTTCCGGATCGAAAGCGCTAGAGTTATTCTTCTTATCTCTTATTAACGTTATTTCACTAGGGATTTTATTTATATAAAATCTGAATTATCAAGTTATTATAGTAAGTATATAAAATTTAGTTAATATAAGTATATTAATATAGCTTTATCTAATTTAGCTTAGAAAAAGCTTCTTACTACTTAAAAAAAAATTAATAAGAATTAAGAGGCGATCTTGGCAAAGCTTCTTTATCTTGAAAAGTAGCGAAAGTTACTTTAAAAATATGCGGGTAAATTTATTTAGATTAATATAAAGGATATAGAGAAGCTGGAAAGACTAGAGAAAGAGAAGAAGTAAAAGTGAGAGACAGAATAGAAAAAGTTAGTAGAATAAAAAGTAAATAAATAGGTTACTTCTATTACTATAATTTCTATAGTTAACTCTACTCTTCTTTTTAACTCTTCTTTTAACTATTTTCTTTAAGAAATATCTGAATTCATTTAGGGTAATTTAAATTTCTAATTAGTTTCTAAGTATTATACTTATAAGAGAACCCTTTCTATTTAACGAGGTAATAAATCTTTTCTTTCTCCTTCTTTCTTTATAATATTTTTTTAACTTTATATTCTTCTTCTCCTACTTTATTATAATATTCTTACTAATTTATTATTAATTATAGTAATAAAATATAGAAGACTAGATAAATCTATATTCTGCTAGGTAACTGGAGTTTATAGTTATTATTTTCTAATTTCTATTTTATTATATATAGTTTATAATGTACTGCATTAAGTTTATTACTAGGTTTCTTACTTTGAATATTGAAATTTTTGTTTCCTGGTATTCATCGCAATATATAGACTCTCTTCCCTTTTTTAAGGATAGGCGCGTTCTCGCGCTTCTTATTATAATATTACTTTATCTAGAGTTCTGCCCATTTAATATCCTTAGCTATACTCTAATATAAGGTTTATAGCTATTTTTCTTTTAGAGCTGCTTATTCCGAAACTCTATCTTATAGGATATTGATTTATAATATTTATAGATATCTTTCTAGATTTATATAATATAGTATTTATCTTGTCATTGCATTTTATGAGTTATTTAAGACGAACTGGGTAAGAGATAAGAGTTCTATCTAATCTATCTAATTCCAATCTAGATAGTGTCTTAAATATTATTAAACTATTTAGATTATTTATTTTAACTATCTATCTATCTACTAGTAATTTACCGTTAATAGTTTATAATTAATTCCTGATATTTTTATAATGGTTTACCAATATTTCGAGGTGAATAGCTTATCTCTATTAGAGATAATTTCTATTGGTAATCCAGCCCAACTAAATACCAATTTTATTATAAGTATTATATATTATTCTGTGGTTAGCTCTACTAGTATAGGACTAAGGATAATATATTTTGTTAGTCAGTCCATAATAACAATTGCCTAAGTATAAATAATTCTAGTAACGATATCTTTAGATTTCGGTAATCCTTAGATAAAGTCAACTATTATACTTTTCTATAGTTCTTCTGGGATTGCTGGAATGTGCATTTTCCTATAAGATATATATCTAATTAGTTTATTTTGGTTGTATTCATCATAATTGCAAATATATTCTTTAACTTTCTTATATATCTAAGGGATATAAAAGCTTTGAGTAATAAGTTCGATAGTTTTCTCTATTTCTAGGTATCCTCTATTCAGTAGATTATAATGAAACTGGATAACTTTTTTAATTATCTTTATTAGTATAACTATCTATTACTTCTACTTTGTAAGTCTATCTTCTTTCTAGAATATCTAACTTATAATATTGTCTTAGACTATCTTGTCCTATTTTGTTACTTCCTTTAATTCCTTTTGGAATTCTATTTCTATAACTATTACGATAGTAGCTATTATAGCTTACTTATTATATTAAATTCTATTAGGATCTTCCTTAAATATTATTGCTTTAGAAGGCTTAATACTAATAGTATAGTCTATTTATCTACTTAAGGTATTAGCAATTATATTCTCTTTTCCCTTAATGTATTTAATCCTAAAGTTAAATTTTATAAGTAATTTAATCTATCTAATTTATTATTCTAATAGTTCCTTAATATTTATAAAGTATTTTAGATTATAATAGTTACTTTTAATAATAACTTCTTTAATAGTTTCTTAGAGGTAGTATCTTTAATATTTAAATGCTTTAATAATTATAAGTAATTCTTAGTTATATATATTATAGTTTTATTTGGTATCAGTCAGTTTCCTAGAGTGAAATAAGACTGGTTAAGTGATATCTCCTTTAATTTATTCTAAAACTATTCTAATAGTGTATCCTAAGATATCTAATTTTATAATATATTATATCTCTAGATTAAATAGTTTTAGTATTAGTGCTATTTTGATTTACTTTTTCATTTCTTTAAATATATTCTCTTACTCTTTTTTCTAAATAAATGTTTCTTCTTTCTTAAGTAGTTTCATTATTAGTTAGGTAATTTTCACATAATCTTTAATATATTATTTTAAGTATCCGGTTACTTCTAAGAATTACTATATCTTATTAATATTTATTGAGATTAGCTAGAATATAATATTCTTAACTTTTTCTAGTGGAATCTCCAATCCTTTAGGCGTAAAGATTATTTCTAGATAATTAACTCTAGTTATATTAAATTTGCACTTTTTAATCTTTAGTATTATATTGGTATTTATAAGTTTCTTTATAACTTTCCAAATATATTTATTATATTCCTTGGGTTTCTTAGAGAATACAATAATATCATTAAAATAGACTGCTATGAATTCGTTTAGATATTCCTATAAAATATAGATTATATATCTAGTAAATTATACTAGTAGATTTTTAAGTCCTATAGATATAACTATCTATTTATATAATCTCTTATCTATAAGGATTGCGGTTTTCAGTATATCTTCTTCTTTTATTTAGAGATTATAGTATCTCTATTCAATGTCGAATACAGTGACGATTTTTACTTCTTATAGTAAATCTCTTTTCTATTCTTAATATAGTATCTTATTAGCGTCGTCAATTATCTAACTATTTAGATATCAGTAGTTATATACTACTCTCTTTATTCTATCCTTCTTTAGTATATAGAGATTCTATATTAAGAATGGTGACTTAGATTCTCTAATATATTATATAGATAGGAAATATTCGATAAACTTATCTTCTACTTCCTATTTATCTCGTGATTTCTATCTTTATTTCACTTATTTAAGCTTGATATCCGGTTTTAGCTCAATAACTACTTTATATTTCTAGGGATATATTAGAAATTGGTATTCCTTCTTAATAAATAACTTAGTAAATTTATGATACTTCTCTAGTAGATTCTTCTATACTTCTACAAGTTCTTTCTTATATTGTTTTTCTGGTTTTAGTTGAGTAGTTATACTAGTTGCTGCGATTTAGCTATCTAGTTAGCTAACTAATTTAGTATTAAATTAATTCTTATTAATAGTAACTATACTGGTCTTCTAATTAATTATAGATTTTAGCTATTATAGCTATCTAATTCCTAGTATAGTATTATAACTTTATAGGTCTAGCGGTATAAGTAGGAATGATATCGGCATACTATATTTACCTAATCTAATTATTATAATATGGGTTCTTTCTTTTGGTCCTTCGAAGACTGTACTGCCATTAACTGTAATCATTTTAACTTGTTCTCCCATTTCCTTATATAGGATATGGTTTCTTTTGACAAAATCTCAGTCAATATAATTATTAGTTGCTCCCAAATTAATAAGTATCTTAATAGGGATCTTATTAATCGTAGCTTAGACAATAATATAGGGTCATTTTTCTAAGATGATCGTCGAAATATATATGGTTAAATATTTCTAGTGGTATTAGTCTTTTTCTATAAATATCTATATGAGTGAGTTTTTCCCTTTCTGGTGGACCGTACAGTTCAATTCATTATATTTACTAGCTGGGGTCCCTAAATAGTAGAGGTGACTAGATAGTCGAGTGCAATTATACTATAGATTTAATAATAGATATCCTTTTAGTTGTTTCCAGATCCCTGGTGGTTTAGGGAAATAATCGTACGCTAACTTTACTTAATAATATTATCTATATCTATCGTCTAGATAGATGGTCCAGTCTAATTCAATATATATCATCTAACTAAGATTTATATAATATTTATATATATAATTAATTGTATATCCTATGGAGAATTCGCATAGTTAAACTTTATTTATCCTGGACATTCTTTTGTATTTATTTGCGGTTTCAAGGTATTTCTTTCTATGTTTCTTATATTTATAGTAGATCTATATATAGTATAGTATATAATATTCAATATATTCTATCTAAGTATCTACTGACTCTTCCTAACATCTTAGCTTTACTAGATAATAATTATATTTTAGTTCTCTTTTGTCATCGTCAGTGCCCTAGTTAATATTAGTAGTTTCTTCTTCTTATAGTATTATTTTATAATTTATATAGCTTGGTAGTCTTAATATATAATATTCTTATATAGTCGACGTAATTCTTTCGAGTTTCCTTATTACTTACTCGGCATAATCTAATTCTTAATCTAGATCCTTATAATTTATCTAATCTTTATTATCCTAAAATATTATCTAATCCGGGGTTTTCGCGGATATTAAGAAATTATTAAGATTCTACAAACCTTAGACTTCTCTATAGAGTATCTCTTTAATTCTAGTATTCTCGCGGAGTCGCTTTTTCTAAACTAGCTCTTTCTTGAAGCTTAGCTAGATATATTTATTTAATGACTTAGAGGATTCCATTCTCTCTATTACTAGAGTATTATAAAATTATTACTATATAATTTATTTCTAATTAATCTATATATTTTATTCTTATCTATCTAGAACTTCTATACTATTGCTAGGCAAGCTAATAATTATTATTATAATTATTATAATCCATTTAGAACTTAGGGTAGCCAGTCTATTACTCTATTTCTATCTATATACTTTCATGAAATGACTCTTTTTCCTATACTTATAGTATAATCTTTCTTTATATTGTTTCTCTTTTTTATCTTTAGTATTAATGGCATTTATCTATATATTGATATCTCTATCTATATTATATTGAGATCCTCTTTTCTTTATCTAGTTCATCTAAGGCAATCCTTTAAATTTCTTCTATCTTTAGAATTCTTGTTTTTTCTGCTTGATTTCGAATAGCTTATTATTAATCTTGATAGCCATTTCAATAAATTAATTAATATCATTGGGTCAATCTATTTTAATTAGTTTAGTTTGAATATCTTCTTTAAGTATATTTTTGAACATGGCAATCTATACTCTATTATTATATTATAGTAGTGTAATAATCTATTGGAACTTTGCTGCTAGTTACTAGACTAATCTAGTCTATCTTAAATATCTTAGCTATTGCTTGGCGGTTCATTATTTATTAATATTTCTAAAGACTTCAGTAATTTTCTATTTAAATATATTATAACTTGAGAATAATTCCCTAGTGATAGTGTTCTAATCCTCTTAGCTATTACTATAATAGTCTTTTAAAATAGATTATATCTATTTAGCTATAGAATCTATAAAGTATAAAGCTATATAGATTACTTTCTTTCTATTAGCTGTAATCTAATTAGCTTCTAGATATATTTCTATATTAATAAGGAATATCTTTAGTTTAGAGCAAGTACTATTAAAGGTTATAGATTTCGGTAGCTTAACTCGTCTCTACCCTAATATTAATATATTTATGACTTATTTTTCCAATTACTTAATATAATTGTTTCTTTCTTCGATCTGTCTTCTAAGAGTATTAATCTATTTAATCATTTAGTTTATATATACTTCTATTTATATAATATAATTATTAGTATCTATCTCTTTACCTCACTAAACCTTAGTATAGCGCTATTACTATCTAGAGATAGCTTAAGTAGTATATAGAGTTCCTAAAATATTTAGACTACTATTTCCTACTATTATTAGTCTTCACTAAGGGTATTTCCTATTAATATCTTTAAGTTATAACTTATTAGGATACTTTATTATTATAATATTATCGACCATTCTTTACTAAGAAGGGTTAAGTACACTTAATAGTATTCTACTAAGGAGTGGAGTTATCTAGTATTAATATACTTAAGAGAATATAATAGATAATTGCGAAGCAATTATCTAAAGACAATTAAATAATAAATCGATAAAGTAAATATAGTATATATTTTAATATATATAGAGAATAAAGTATAATAAACTAGATATATAATGGTAAATAAATATCCTTATATAGTTTTCTTTAAGTAGATCCTTTTCTAATGCTAGCTCTATTATTAGTTAAGTAGATAGAGTCTAGCTTAATAGACTCGATACCTCGAATAGAGTAGATAGAGCCTGGCTTAAATAGCTCTACTAATTATATATATATTTCTATATGCTAATCCCTTTCATTTATAGCTTAGCTCTGTATGGGTGGCTTTTCCGTCTAGAGTTCCTTTTCGTATGGAACAGCCTTTCGTCAGTACCTTGCTTAGGTAACTAGCGTCCGTTACTTAACCATTGGCTGAGCGTTGTCGATTCTTGTGACAACTATCTAGTAATCTCTCTAGAGATATCTCTAGAAGATAGTTACTCTAGAACTTCCTAATCTATAAGAATAAGTTTATAGTTAGATTCTATAGCTCTCTCTCTATTAATTTTCTAGGCTTCTAAAGATCTAAGACTTAAGGAGAATAGCGCTAAATTAATAATTAATTGCCCAGAACTTTCTTTATAGTAGATAGCCTTATTAGATAGATTATTAATATATAGAGAGTATCTATTAATAAGAGCCTCTAGAAGACTAGCATTAATCTAGTAAGAGATCTTAGGATTCTAATAGAGACTATAGATATTGAAATTGCCCACTACTAGATATCTATCTACTAATAATATATTCTAATCAGCATCCTCAATAATATATTGCCGTCTAGATAAGGATCTCTACTACTAGTAACTAGCTCTAACCTAGTTATTATAGCAGTTAATAACTTAGGTATATCAGGAGGCATACCTACTAATTATAATGGTCTCCTATATATCTAGATACTGAATATAGAGGGTATCCACTAAATCAGTACAGTATTCCATCCTAATAGCGTCTATAAGGTCCTTACGAACATCTATAAGTACCCGTTGGTCTCGCTTCTCTCTCCCTGACCAGTAAAGTATATAGCCTGGATGGGAGAAGTCTGTTTTCGGGAGCTTTTATAGATATATAATACCTGCTTGCCACTCTATCCCTGCCTCTAGAGCCCCTAAAGCCATAATATATATATAGCAGCAGTTATATTGATAAATCAATATTACTAGAGGGTGCAGAGCCTAGTATTGATAATAGGTATAGTAATAAGAGTAGGAGGGAGGACGCTGGATCTTCTCCCTAGTCTATAGTGTCTTTGTCCCTAAGCTCCGGGACCTAGGACGCTTCTTAGATATCTATAGAGGATATAGCCTTCTCATTAATATCTTTCTATATCTCCTACTTAGGAGGGGGTAGCGGCACAATGATTTAGATATATAGAAGCTATTTATAAAGATATTAGTAGATCTTCCTAATCTTAGGCTATACTGGGGAATTAGCCTGGTACTTCCCCCTATAATTACCATATTTAGTAGATATATATAGATATAGATAGCTGATTTAGGTCTTATAGTCTAGAATATTATAGGTATACTCTTAGGCTTTATAGGCCCTAGTATATACTATATAGAGTAGTAGCTAGTTACTATAGATTCTATAGTCTTGGTAGCTAATACCGCAGTATTAGGTACAAACTGAGTCCTTATCTACTTTATAGTATAGATTAGTTAGATATCTATTACCCCTGAAGTATATACCCTAGATAAGGACACTATGGGCCTTATCTAGGTCTCCTACTATTATAACGATAGTAGAGAATTGCTGGCCGGTACCCTAAATAGTCTCTATAGATTTAATCTATATAGAATCTCTTATTAGGGTGTAAGCACCTGTCACAAGAATCGACAACGCTCAGCCAATGGTTAAGTAACGGACGCTAGTTACCTAAGCAAGGCACTGACGAAAGGCTATTTCATACGAAAGGAACCCCAGACGGAAAAACCGCCCATATAGAGCTGAGCTATGAACGAAAGGAATTAGCGTATAGAAATATATATATAATTAGTAGAGCTATTCAAGCTAGGCTCTACCAGCTCTATTCAAGATATTAAGCCTATTAAGCTAGACTCTATCTACTCAACTAATAATAGAGTTAGCGTTAGAAAAGAATCTACTTAAAGGAAACTATATAAAGATACTTATTTACTATTATATATCTAGTTTATTGTGCTTTATTCTTTATATATATTAGAATATATACTATATTTACTTTATTGATTTATTATTTAATTGTCTTTAGATAATTGCAAAGCAATTATCTATTATATTCTTTTAAGCATATTAATACTGGATGACTCCACTCCTCGACAGAATACTATTAAGTGTGCTTAACCCTTCTTAGTAAAGAATGGTCAATAATATTATAATAATAAAGTACCCTAATAAGTTATAACTTAAAGATATTAATAGGAAGTACCCTTAGTAAAGACTAATAATAGTAGGAAATAATAGTCTAAATATCTTAGAAACTCTATATACTACTTAAGCTATCTCTAGATAGTAATAGCGCTATACTAAGATTTAGTGAGGCAAAGAAATAGATACTAATAATTATATTATATAAATAGAAGTATATATAAACTAAATAATTAAATAGATTAATACTCTTAGAAGACAGATCAAAGAAAGAAACAACTATATTAAGTAATTAGAAAATTAAGTTATAAATACTCTAATACTAAGGCAGGGATAAGTTAAGCTACTAAAATCTATAATCTTTAATAGTACTCACTCTAAACTAAAGATATTCCTTATTAATATAGAAATATATCTAGAAACTAATTAGATTATAGCTAATAAGAAGAAAGTAATCTATATAGCTTTATACTTTATAGATTCCGCAGCTAAATAGATATAATCTATTCTAGAAAACTATTATAGTAATAGCTAAGAGGATTAGAACACTATTACTAGGGAATTATTCTCAAGTTATAATATATTTAAATAGAAAATCGCTGAAGCCTTTAGAAATATTAATAAATAATGAACTGCCAAGCGACAGCTAAGATAAGATAGATTAGGTCAGCCTAGTAACTGGCAGCAAAGTTCTAATAGATTATTATATCATTATAATATAATGATAGAGTATAGATTACTATATTTAAAAATATACTTAAAGAAGATGTTCAAACTAAACTAATAAAAATGGATTAACCCAACAATATTAATTAATTTATTAAAATAGCTATTAAGATTAATAATAAGCTATTTGAAATTAAGCAGAAAAAATAAGAATTCCAAAGATAGAAGAAATTTAGAGGATTGTCTTAGATAAACTAAATAAAGAAAAGAGAATCTCGATATAACGCAGATAGAGATATCAATATATAGATAAACACTATTAATACTAAGGATAAAAAAGAGAAACAACGTAAGGAAAGATTATACTATAAGTATAGGAAAAAGAGTCATTTCGCGAAAGTATATAGATAGAAATAGAATAATAGACTAGCTACCCTAAGTTCTAAATAAATTGTAATAATTATAATAATAATTATTAGCTCGTCTAGTAATAGTATAGAAATTCTAGATAGATAAGAATAAGATATATAGATTAATTAGAAATAAATTATATAGTAATAATTTTATAATACTCTAGTAATAGAGAGAACGGAATCCTCTAAGTCATTAAATAAATATATCTAGCTAAGCTTCAAGAAAGAGCCAGTTTAGAAAAAGCGACTCTATAAGAATATTAGAATTAAAGAGATACTCTATAGGGAAGTCCAAGGTTTACAGAATCTTAATAATTCCTTAATATCCGCGAAAACCCTAGATTAAATAATATTTCAGAATAATAAAGATTGAGTAAATTATAAGAATCTAGATTAAGAATTGGATTACGCCGAGTAAGTAATAAGAAAACTTAAAAGAATTGCGTCGATTATATAAGAATATTATATATCAAGACTACCGAGCTATATAAATTATAAAATAACACTATAAGAAGAAGAAACTACTAATATTAACTAGGGCACTAACAATAATAAAAGAGAACCAAGATATAATTATTACCTAGTAAAGCTAAGATATTGGGAAGAGTCAGTGGACACTTAGATAGAATATATTAAATATTATAAATTATACTATATATAGATCTACTATGAATATAAGAAATATAGAAAGAAACACCTTGAAACCGCAAACAAATACGAAAGAATATCCAGGATAAATGGAGTTTAACTATACAAATTCTCTATAGGATATACAATTAATTATATATATAAATATTATATAAACCTCAGTTAGATAATGCATATTAAATCAGACTAGACTACCTATCTAGATAATAGATATAGATAATATTACTAGGTAAAGTTAGTATACAATTATTTCCCTAAATTACTAGAGATCTGGAAACAACCAAAAGGATACCCACTATTAAATCCGCAGTATAATTGCACTTAACTACCTAGTTATCTCTACTATTTAGGGACCCTAGCTAGTAAATATAATAAACCAAACTATACAGTCTACTAGAAAGAGAAAAACTCGCTTATACAGATATTTATAGAAAAAGACCAATACCACCGGAAATATTTAATTATATATATTTCGACTATCACCTCAGAAAAACAACCCTATATTATTATCTAAGCTATAATTAATAAGATCTCTATTAAGATACTCATTAATTTGGGAGTAACTAACAATTATATTGACCGAGATTTTGTCAAGAGAAACCATATCCTATATAAGGAAATAGGAGAATAGGTTAAAATAATTACAGTCGACGGTAATACGGTCTTTGAAGGACCAAAAGAAAGAATCTATACTATAATAATTAGATTAGATAAATATAGTATATTAATATCATTCCTACTTATATTACTAGAACTATAAAGTTATAATACTATACTAGGAATTAGATAGCTATAATAGCTGAAATCTATAATTAATTAGAAGACTAGTATAGTTATTATCGATAAGAATTAACTTAATATCAAATTAATTAGCTAACTAGATAGCTAAATTGCAGTAACTAGTATAACTACTCAACCAAAACCAGAAGAGTAATATAAGAAAGAACTCGTAGAAATATAGAAGAATCTACTAGAAAAGTATTATAAATTCACTAAGTTATTCATTAAGAAGGAATACCGACTTCTAATATATCTCTAGAAATATAAAGTAGTTATTAAGTTAAAACTAGATACCAAGCTCAAACAAGTAAAATAAAGATAGAAGTTATAAGATAAATAGAAAGCAGAAGATAAGTTTATCGAACATTTCCTATCTATAGGATATATTAGAGAATCTAAGTCACCATTCTTAACACAGAATCTCTATATACTAAAGAAGAATAGAATAAAGAGAGTAGTATATAACTACTAATATCTAAATAGTTAGATAATCGACGACACTAATAAGACACTATATTAAGAATAGAAGAGAGATTTACTATAAGAAGCAAAAATCGTCACTATATTCAATATTAAATAGAGATACTATAATCTCTAAATAAAAGAAGAAGATATACTGAAAACTATAATTCTTATAGATAAGAGATTATATAAATAGATAGTTATATCTATAGGATTCAAAAATCTATTAGTATAGTTTACTAGATATATAATCTATATTTTATAGAAATATCTAAATAAATTTATAGTAGTCTATTTTAATAATATTATTATATTCTCTAAGAAACCCAAGGAATATAATGAATATATTCGGAAAGTTATAAAGAAACTTATGAATACCGGCGTAATACTAAAGATTAAGAAGTGTAAATTTAATATAACTAGAGTTAATTATCTAGGAATAATCTTTATATCTAAAGAATTAGAAATTCTATTAGAAAAAGTTAAGAATATTATATCCTAGCTAACTCTAATAAATATTAATAAGATATAGTAATTCTTAGAAGTAACCAGATACTTAAGATAATATATTAAAGATTATATAAAAATTACCTAACTAATAATGAAACTACTCAAGAAAGAAGAAATATTTATTTAGAAAAAAGAGCAAGAGAATACATTTAAAGAAATAAAAAAGTAAATTAAAACGGCATCAATACTGAAACTATTTAATCTAGAGATATAATATATTATAAAACTAGATATCTTAGGATATACTATTAGAATAGTTTTAGAATAAATTGAAGGAGATATCACTTAACCAGTCTTATTTTACTCTAGGAAACTAACTAATACTAAATAAAACTATAATATATATAACTAAGAATTACTTATAATTATTAAAGTATTTAAATATTAGAGATACTATCTCTAAGGAACCACTAAAGAAGTTATTATTAAAAGTAATTATTATAATCTAAAATACTTTATAAGTATTAAAGAACTATCAGGACGATAAATTAGATAGACTGAATTACTTATAAAATTCAACTTCAGAATTAAATATATTAAGGGAAAAGAGAATGTGATTGCCGATATCTTAAGTAGATAAGTAGACTATACTATTGGTATTAAGCCTCCTAAGACAATAATATTAAAGGAAGATCCTAATAGAATTTAATATAATAAGTAAGCTATAATAGCCACTATTATAATAGTTATAGAAATAGAATTCTAAAAGGAATTAAAGGAAGCAATAAAATAGGATAAGATAGTCTAAGATAATATTATAAGTTAGATATTCTAGAAAGAAGATAGACTTATAAAATAGAAGTAATAGATAGTTATACTAGTAAAGATAATTAAAAAAGTTATCCAATTCTACTATAATCTATTAAATAGAGGATACCCAGGAATAGAGAAAACTATCGAACTTATTACTTAAAGCTTTTATATCCCTCAGATATATAAGAAAGTTAAAGAATATATTCGCAATTATAACGAATATAACCAAAATAAACCAAGTAGATATATATCTTATAGGAAAATACACATTCTAGTAATCCTAGAAGAACTATAGAAAAGTATAATAGTTAACTTTATTTAAGGATTACCGAAATCCAAAGATATCATTACTAGAATTATTTATACTCAGGCAATTATTATTATAGACTAACTAATAAAATATATTATTCTTAGTTCTATACTAGCAGAGCTGACCGCAGAATAATATACAACACTCATAATGAAATTGGTATTTAGTTAGACTAGATTACTAATAGAAATTATCTCTAATAGAGACAAGTTGTTCACCTCGAAATATTGACAAACCATTATAAAAATATTAGGAATTAATTATAAACTATCAATGGCAAATCATTAATAAATAGATAGATAGTTAGAATAAATAATCTAAATAGTTTAATAATATTTAAGATACTATCTAGATTAGAATTAGATAGATTAGATAGAACTCTTACCTTTTGCCCAGTTCATCTTAAATAACTCATAAAATGCGACGACAAGATAAGTACCATATTATATAAATCTAGAAAGATATCTATAAATATTATAGATTAATATCCTATAAGATAGAGTTTCGGAACAAGCAGCCCTAAAAGGAAAATAGCTATAAGCTTTATACTAGAGTATAGCTAAGGATATTAAATAGATAGAACTCTAGATAAAGTAATATTATAATAAGAAGCGCGAGGACGTATCTATCCTCAAAAAAGAGAAGAGAGTCTATATATTGTAATAAATACCAGGAAACAAAAATTTCAATATTCAGAGTAAGAAACCTAGTAATAAACTCGATATAGTATACTATAAACTATATATAATAAAATAGAAATTGGAAAACAATAACTATAAACTCTAGTTACCTAGTAGAATATAGATTTATCTAGTCTTCTATATCTTATTACTATAACTAATAATAAATTAGTAAGAATATTATAATAAAGCAGGAGAAGAAGAATATAAAGTTAAAAAAATATTACGAAGAAAGAAGAAGAAAGAAAAGATTTATTACCTTATTAAATAGAAAGGATTCTCTTATAAATATAATACTTAGGAACTAATTAGGAATTTAAATTGCTCTAAATAAATTCAGATATTTCTTAAAGAAAATAGTTAAAAGAAGAGTTAAGAAGAAGAGTAGAATTAATTATAGAAGTTATAATAATAGAAGCAATCTATTTATTTACTTTTTATTCTGCCAACTTTTTCTATTCTATCTCTTACTTTCGCTCCTTCTCTTTCTCTAGTCTTTCTAGCTCCTTTATATTCTTTATATTAGTCTAAATAAATTTATCTATATATTTTTAAAGTAACTTTCGCTACTTTTTAAGATAAAGAAGCTTTATTAAGATTGCCTTCTAATTCTTATTAATCTTCTTTTAAGTAGTAAGGAGCTTTTTCCAAGCTAAATCGGATAAAGCTATATTAATATATTTATACTAACTAAATTTTATATACTTATTGTAACGACTTAACAATTCAGATTTTATATAAATAAAACCCCTAGTAAAATAATATTAATAAGAGATAAGAAGAATAACTCCAGCGCTTTCAATCTGGGAAATAAGGTTCTTCTTATTAATTGATTTCTTTAAAGATATAGTTAGCATATTACTATAAAGAATATATAATAAACAGGAATAGAAATAGATAATCCATCTCGCGATAAAAATGACGGGAGCTCATGACTATTTATATTACTATTAGGACGCCAACCTATAAAAAAGAGGATTATTATAAGAATTGATAATACTCAGCCAATAGTTAAGTAACGGACGCTAGTTACCTAAGTAAGACATTAATAAAAGACTATTCTATATAAAAGGAACCCCAGACAGAAAAACCGCCCGTATAGAGCTAAGCTATAAATAAAAGAGATTAATATATAGGAATATATATATAATTAGTAGAGCTATTTAAGCCAGGCTCTACTAGCTCTATTTAAGATATTGAGCCTGTCGAGCCAGACTCTATCTACTTAACTAATAATAAAGCTAGTATTAGAAAAGAATCTACTTAAAGGAAACTATATAAGGATACTCGTTTACCATTATATATCTAGTTTATCGTGCTTTATTCTCTATATACATCGGAATATATACTATATTTACTTTATCGATTTATTATTCAATTATCTTTAGATAATTGCTTCGTAATTATCTATTGTATCCCCTCAAGCACGTTGATACTGGATGACTCCACTCCTCGGCAGAATACTACCAAGCGTGCTCAACCCTTCTTGGTAAAGAACGGTCGATAACGTTGTGACAACTAAGTAGTAGTTAAGCTGCAAGATAATATTAGCTTTAGGCTTTCTTAGGGTAGTATACCTATTCTTATATCTAAAAATAAGTCTATAGTTATTCTTACTATCTATATAAATAGGTTATAAGCTACCTAGGTCCGCCTAGACCTTAGAGAGCTTATTAATAGGTAATAGATACTTTTTAATAATAATTTACTAGTTCTAGATATTATTAGCTACTATATTAATCTACTAAGACTTCGCAGTGGGCTTTCCTAGCCTCTAAAATATAGAGATAGCTCTAGAGATAGATTTTAATATCGAGGCTAAGGCTCTATATAGATCTATATATTTAGTATCCCTATTTAGATAAATAGGAGGGCTATATGCAATCTCTAAGAATATTATCTCTTAGGATAGCAGTGGCTCTCATAAGTCTTAATGGCTACCCCCAGACGATAGAAACTCTAGGGGATGGTTTAGGAGGTTTAGGGCATTAAGATAAGTCTCTAGAGCCCTTAATTAGTCGCTAATAGTGTCTAGTTATAGTATTAGGCACTACTTAAGTACCTCTATAAGGAAGGCTATATAGGCTCTTATAGTGGTAATCTCGATATAGATAGCGACCTTACCATTTATAAGATGTTTTAATAAGGTTAGTTCAACGCTTCGGTGGCCTAGGCCAAAGGGGGACTTTGCAGGGGCCCTCTCTAAGCTATCAGGACTATGTTCCTACATCCTCTTCCTAGGGGTCTTGGGTGCTTCCTCAGAGGCTGCCGCGCCTCGCATGATGTCAAGAAGCTCCCTGACGTTGGTGCTCAGGCCAAGTAAGAAGTCCTCGCTCTGGGGGACTGCCCCACTGGCCTCAGGGGGCGCCGGCGGTGCTGCCCCAGTGGTGATACCTATAGGGGCACCCTGGGGGTATACCTGGCCTGGTGCCTGCCCCCCATGGTCTAGGGGGCCCTTGTCGATTTGGGGTGGTCTAGGGGGCATAGCGAAGCCCTAGAGACCGTCAAATAGCGTTGAATTTCAAAGGATCGATTTTTTTTTCCTATATAGGTTATTATAATAATATTCTTTAAATTAGGGGTTTGGACCAACGAAGATACGCGATAGATATAAGGTATATTAGTCCTTGGGCGCTATTTCGGATAAAGTATAGCGCCCGCTATCAGGGGTTTCTTCAGGTCCATTGGCGCAGGCATCGTGCAGGTATTATGCAGGCAGTTCTACGAGGGCGACGCTCGAGTATCTCTTAGGCTAGGACTCTAACAATCCTAGAACAGCACGACGGGACCTAGCCCGTAACACCTGCCCATTTCTTAGTAACCTAAATCTAATCTGGCCCGCGGATTTAGATTATATAGTACATTATAATCCGCCAAGAAATAGGTACAGATTGGATTTGGGTTACCAAGAAGAATCATAACCTATACCTAACCTAACCTACCTATTTCTTGGCAACCCGTACCCGACCCGACCCGTGGGCAACTCTAATTAGGAAGTCCTAATTTTATACTTCTCTTTCTAAGAAATTCTAAATTAAGACCGAGACTTTTCTACTCTCTATGGTAAGTCTTATTTCTCACCCATTCTTTCTGAGAAATCTCAGTCTCAGTCTTAGTCCCATATTTGGGAAGTCTTAGTCTCACACTTCCCTCCCGAGAAATCCCAAATTGAGACTGAAATGAGACGTGAGATCGGTCTCACTAGAAATCCCAGTCTCAGCGGCCACCCTAGATGAGAACGATGGTTTGAAGTGTGGATTATAGGAAGAAGATTAGGAGATTTGGTAGTTGCGCAGAGTGCTTGTGAAATACATTACCTCTGCTAGAGGATAGAGACAGCAAATACTAATACAGAGCTGTGACGGCCGTACATGAGGCTATTCAGAAAGGAGTACCTGTGATAGTTGTGTGGTTATGAGGAGAGCTCAGCGTCGACACGGTGCCGTTCGGGACCATGTCGAACCCTAAGCCCTACGTGCCATCTTCAACGGGATGTCCCTTTGTTATTATAATTTCCTATTTGGGCACCGCGGAGGTTTTATACGCACATATAAAAGGTATCTCTGCGGGCTGTCTAGCGAGCTTCTTTTCTTTTCTTCTCCATGCTTAGTTTTCTCGTACATAGCTGCCAATATGATTATTGTTTGAGCCCTCACAAGAGCCCTCTTTTATAGCACTATGCTATATACTTAATGAAATTATCAAAATAGATATGTATATCTATTATCCAAACTACCAATAATGCTGATAGCGTATATACCTTAGATAAAAGGGAAGTTCACAGTGGCAGTGTGAAAATAAATCAGCTAATAGTAGCAAGGGAAGAAATAAATCACGCGAATTCCTAGATAATATTTAAGAACCCACGCAAGCAACTAAGTGCGCAGCCTCTTAAAATCTTCAGAAAGGAACATTGGAGAGATAATATAAGGAAGGCCGGGACGCCTCCCGCGCGCACTATACGCTACATTTCGGCGCACTACCATATAGAGATTACAATGTATTTCTCCTAATAGATAGCAATATATAAACTAGACCTTTGTACAAGAGTCCTGAAGGTTAACAATTAGTTTTATCAGCGCACTATCACTAGTGATCCGAACCCAACCCTTGTTTGCTCTCTCTATATATTCTCACACGTGTTTGGGTCTTAGATCATGAAGAAGGCCCGTGCAAATCTAGAATGGGGTAGGCGGTATTATCATGAAGAGTAGCCTTAATAAGGAGACGTTACCTATAGTGAAGCACTACTTGTCTTCGCCGGTTGGCAGAGTATGGTTATTAAAACTGAATGAACAATAACAGTAGAAGTGCATGAAGTTTTCCTAATTGCATACCAAAGAGCATCAAGCTTCTCCTTCCTGTTCCTCCTCTTCTTCCTCTTTCTGCTCTCCGTCGTTAAACTGAACCTTCCACACTAGTTTCGAAATCCGTTTCAATGCGTCTTGGGTCATCACTACATCCTGCTCCATGGGCCCTTGAGCAGGGCGGAGGAATATGTCCTCAAACCGGAGAACAAGAGGATCTGTGCTTGTGACTTTCACCTCATCACTGCCATCGTTTTGAGTGACGACATTTGTGTAAGTCACCTTGTTCAGAGCTTCACCATCGGGATTCTCGACGGCACCCCAAGTTCCAAACTCGATTCGTCTTCTTTGCTGGTCGACGGAAATAGTGACAACTTGCTTCACCTCCCCCCTCGATTCCGATAGCCAAAAATCCACGTCGGATTCAAGCTTTGCTTGATTTTCCGAGTATCCAACCTCGACTACTATCGTGGGCCATTCCATGGTGCGAAACTGCGGACGCCTGATAGGCACATAAGCTTGATCTGCTTCCTTCTTGCGCGTTATCCCTTCCACAGTGCTTGAAGCTAGCGGTAAAAGCTTCCTCTCCATGCCATTCATGGACTTGAGAAGATCAAAGAATTCGACTTGGAAAAGGCTGTGCGCTACCTCGTGGGAGTTACTTTTCATTTCGATCAAAGCGGTCTCGGTTTCCGGTATGAAGGTATCACAGTGTTCCTCGTCGAAGTCTCGGTAGTAAGTATCAAGAGTTACTCGGTGGAAGACAACATAGTGACTGGAACTGTGTGTTGGGTCTGTGAGAAACGAGTGTAGCTCTTCGGAAAGAATAGAGTTGTAGGTGTCTCTGCTTGTGTAGACATACTGCCTGGTGTTGCTGCTGAGCCCGCATGGAAGGAGCCACCTTCCACCGGCCACAAGATTATCGGCCATTGTAGCGCATCGATGGTATCATCCGTTTAGATACTGATTATAAATAACAGAAGACAGAATGTAAGTTTGTAGATTGCACGACTGTTTATGTACCAGGGCTCCGTCTAACATCGCATCATTGTGACGGAAAGTAAAATCGAGCCTTGATGATCAATGCTACGCTGCCTCCATGCCTTCCTGGCGCAATAATGCAGGTTCACTTTGTCGAACTTGGGACGATAAAATGAAGGGCTATAAAGTGCTCTGTACGTGTGATTTCCTCGTTATAGTAAGCGTGAAATTGTCCAATGCCCAGGCCACATATTGAAATAATTGGATGTGAGCCGTAGCCTAACATCTCCACTTTAATTGTATACAATCATCACGAGCTCATTGTCAGCATGACTTCGATTTAATTAGATTGATGACTATTTGTGAGGCTATTCTCTGCAACTTGCTATAAGTCCTTTTGTACAATCTTTCAAATTAGCTGCACGCTTCGATTAAACGAAGAACTACTTTCCACGCCAAAAGTTTACAACGACTGCCACATCCCTGAACTACATACAAGCAAACTATCCGCTCTTGGATACCCAGATCGTGAGCCAACCTTAGGCCGGCTCTACCTCGGTATCGTCGTTTGGGCTAGCATATGTGAAATGTGCAGGCATGATCCTCCACTATGACCAGTGCTCACTAGCATGCAGAGCCTAAATCGGGCTTGAATTCTAGTGAACATGTATTATCCTTCAACCTTTTCGCCGAAAGGTACATCTATTGAAGTCACATTTTGACCGGTCCTAGAATGTCACGCAGTGTCTCCACGAAATTCAATGTCATCAAGGGCCGAGTGTTGGTTAATCAGATGGACGAAGAGTTTGTAGGGCAGAAAAGTGTTGAATATCCAACTAAGCGTTGATGCTTGCCCACGTCGAATAAAAATACCGCGGCCGCTGAGAACGTCTTCGACGACGTTTTTTGCTGCCACTTCAATATTCTGTTTGTTCGGGTGCACCATGGTCTTCTTGTGACGGTCTATTACCGAGGCAATCTTCTGGTAGTATGAACTCGGAGGCAGCTCAAGGTCTGGGATGTTGGCAGGATTGTTTCCACTTGTCTGGACACCGCCAAGGATGACTGTGATGACGCGCACTCCAAGAGGCGCGAGCTCGAGACGCAAAGTCTCGGAGATTTTCGTTCCGGCAGATCTGGAGCTACTATAGACTCCTACACCAGAGTTAGTAAAGCTGGCTGGCTAACCACAGGGGCGGGGTTTGACTAGTCGAAGGCAAAAAAATGACCAGAACGTACCAGCCCAAGCGAAAACCATTTCTCCGGATACCGAACTGATGTTGCACATAGTTCCTTTGCTTTTGATGAGCATCGGGGTGAATGCCTGAGCCATGGCCACGATACTCCAGACATTTGTGTCATATACCCTCTTCGCGTCGTCAAGGGATGCGTCTAATAGCGGCACTATGGCATTGACGCCAGCGTTGTTGACAAGAACATCGAGTGTCCCTCCTGTAATCTTTGCAATGATGTCTGCACATTTACGAATGGATTCAACTGATGTGACCTCGAGTTCGACGATTTCTATCCCGTCAATTCCAGCTAGTGATCCCGCCTTGGCTGTGTTTCGTAGTGCTGCAAAGACCCGGAAACCTTTGGCATGGTAGACTCTTGCCATTTCTGCCCCCAGGCCGCCATCGCTGCAGCCGGTGACCAACACAGTCTTGAACATTGTGGCTGGATTTAGATGACGAGGAGGTGTTCTGGCTGCAATGGCCAGCTAACTGGCTCGAGACCAGGAAACCTCATTTCTATTTATACTTGACATAGGGACAATCATTGGTATGATCGGAGTCTGCTTGGCAGACTCCGTTGGTGTTTCAAATGATATCACCAATTAATGTACACATCCGCAATGGACTGGCATAGTAACATTGCCAGAAGGGGTAGGCAGTGGCCATAATAAGTAATACTCAATGGTTGCGACCTTATATGCGGATGAGACCCCAACGGAGTTCACTCCCGGTTCTCCGCTCCTCTAGGCTGAGAATTTGATCACGTAATCACGATTAGTTCCGTGCCCCATTGTTGGTGCACGTGACCACACCTCGAATGTTCAGTCACGCGGCCATGATTAAAGATAGGAGACCCATTATTGACCTGTACAGGTCCAGCTCAGTTCAGCGTTATTTACAAGTCCAGCCTCGTTCATTCGGTGCGTGCGCAGCCGGATACGCAGCCTTAGTCAGCAGTGGGGCTGTCACGGGCGCGGCGGGTGCACTAGACTGTTTCCGTCAAGACTCTGGAGATGCCGAGCCTATCGGCACCGACAAGTTTGCGATAAGTCAGCACTTGCCGCCACTTCACATCTTCCTGTGCGTTTAACTTGGTGATTTTTTTTCTTTCCTGCTACCAGAAAAGACGACTCCGGGCCGAACGCCATTAATTGAATCGAACGGCAATCAAGAAGAAGACAATGTCGTTCTCCAATCTTGTGTCGGGAATTGCGTTCAGGGATGCCAATCCCGACGACCGCAGTTCGCAAATATCTCGTGCTCGCTCGCAAGTTACCGCCCGCTCGCTGACCAGTACGCAAGCTACAAGCGTCAGTATCTCTGGCGACATTTCCAGTCAACTACATGCAGGCTATAGCCACCCGCTGGCCCGGTCGTGGCAGGCTGAAAGACAACTGACCAAGGTAAGGAAACATGACCGGGAATGGGAAGAATTGCAGTAGAAGAATCTAATTCTCTTGCTTCTCTTAGGAAATGCTTATTTACCCATTGTTCATTACCGATAACCCCGACGAAGAAACCGCCATCCCTTCCCTGCCAAACCAACATCGCCGCGGTTTGAACCGTCTTGTCCCCTTCCTCACTCCTCTCGTTCGAAAGGGCCTCCGATCAGTGATCCTTTTCGGCGTCCCGCTGGATCCTAACGCAAAGGACCCCCTCGGCACAGCAGCTGATGACCCTAATGGCCCCGTCGTACAAGCCATTCGATTGCTTCGTGCCCAATTTCCTCAACTATATATTGTCGTTGACGTTTGTTTGTGCGAATACACCTCCCACGGCCACTGTGGAATCCTCTGTGACGACGGCAGTCTCAACAACACACAATCCGTGGAACGGATATCCGACGTGGCGCTGGCCTATGCCCTGGCAGGCGCTCACTGCGTCGCTCCATCGGACATGAACGACGGTCGCGTACGGGCCATCAAGCTGAAGTTGATCGAGGCCGGAATCGCTCATCAAGTCCTCCTCATGTCGTACAGTGCCAAGTTCAGCGGCTGTCTCTATGGGCCTTTCCGTGACGCTGCTGGGTCAACACCGTCGTTTGGAGATCGCAAGTGCTACCAACTACCCCCCGGAGGGCGTGGGCTTGCACGCCGTGCTATCCAACGTGACGTCGCCGAGGGAGCTGACATTGTCATGGTGAAACCGGCGAGCAGCTATTTAGATATTATTAGTGATGCAAAAGAACTCGCAAGAGATATGCCCGTGGCAGCTTATCAAGTCAGTGGAGAGTATGCCATGATCCACGCAGGCGCCAAAGCGGGCGTGTTCGACCTTAAACAAATGGCATTCGAGAGCACAGAGGGGATATTGAGAGCCGGTGCTAGCATCGTCGTGAGCTACTTTGTGCCAGAATTCCTAGACTGGCTATAAGCACAATCTGCACTTGAGGATCCTTTCTTTTCTCCTCTCCTCCTTTTTTTAATTCGGTTGTAGTGATGATTCGAAACGTTTTATGCATTACATACATACACACATAAGGTGACAACATCAAGCCAAGGGGAAAAAGGGGAGAAAAGGGAAAAACCAGAAGCAAACGACATAAAAACTATGAAAAACGAAGAGAAACTTATGTCATCTCTCCATATACATGTCATATACCCTTACCAAGTCTGACCCCTCTTCAATATACCATTATAACCAAGGTGTACACCAACACCAGACTCCCTAATATCAACCATAAACCATTTTCTTACCAAACAATAAAATATACTCGTGCCACAGAATCACATGTAACTGGGTTTAAGTCCTTGGAAACCATATGCAACAATATCCGACTTGACTACCTCGCCTGGAGCGACATATGCACCGCGCCGCAGTCGTACACCGGGATATATAGTGCAATTGGCACCAACGTAGCAATCCTCTTCAATCGTGACCGAACGACCCTGGTAGCGGCTCTGGGAGCCTTTGCGTTCTTGCATATTGGCATGCGCCATTGAGCTAAGGATCGTGACATTGGGCCCGATCCATGTGTGTGCCCCGATATGGATAGGACAGTCGTCAATCAGGGAACAGTTTTCAGAAATCATCACGTCTTCGCCGATGTGGATATTGAAGCCATAGTGGCAACGGAGAGGGGCCTCAACAACAGCCCCTTGGCCAATTGATCCCGTGGGCCGAGCGGAAGGAGACCCTGCCGAGGTTGTCGGGACTGGGGGATTAATCACCTCCCGAAGTAGGCGATTTTGTTCTTTCGAACTCACTCCGGAACAAGGGTTGCAAGCATTGTTGAATCGCCACAAGGCCGCTTTGCAACGATCTCTATCTTCGACTAGTTGCATGTCAAATGGACGATAAAGCTCTCCGTGAATCATCTTGTCTCGTTCGGTGTCTTCTCCGGCACTTGGTCGCGCGGATAGTTGATGCTCAATGCTGAGCGCCATGCGGGCCTGCGTTTGCGGGCTGGTTGTATCCATAGAGGTGGCATGCAGCGGTCGCTGATCTACACCACTCTGAAAGATGGCCATGCCAGACTTGGCATGTGGTCCCTGCTGTGGAAGTTCGCGGATCGGGGGAACGACGTGGTAGTCGGTCTTGGACTGCCCTTCCCTAGAAAGCTCGTGGATTGGGGGCACTTCACGATAATCGGATTTGGCCATATGCTCTGCTAAATAAGATGGATGGGTGGCACCTGGCCAGCTCTTCTTTGACCAAGGGCCCCGAGGGGCGCTGACGGGGGATGGATTCGCTATAAACTGACTCGCCGGGCGATCAGGATCCTCAGCAACAAGCGATCGAACCTTGGCCATCTCAGGCTGTGGTGTTGCCATTGAGGTTCGATCATGACGCGGCGTGTTTACGTCCTGAACGAACTGAGTGTTGGAATCCGAGTAGCCTTCTTTAGACTGTAGAGGTATTGGCCCCTTTGTGCTCGATGGTTTCTGCCAAGTATTTCTGGAGGAATAACCCTCGCAGACAAACCCACCGCGGATACAGTTGTTACCTGCAGAAGCAAATTCGGCCCATTAGACAGGCGCTGAGTGTGGGTGTATTTAGGGAGGGTCAACTTACACGATGGGTGCTGTTCGTCGCATTTCTTCTTTCTCCTCCGGCAAGTCATACATCCGGTCTTGGTTCGATTGCTGAAAACCCGTTTCCTCTTCGGACCTACCGGAACGGCTGGTTGCGGCTTTTCCGTGGCAGCATATGGTCCAAAGGGCTGTTGTTCGGCTTCGGCCGATTCGGAAAGCCCGCTATCGTTCCAAGTCCGTTGATCACCAGACTCGGTGGTATGAGCCTCGCGCTGCAAAGCTTCTGCAAGTTGGGCATCCGATGTGTCGATATTCTGAGCCTTCTGAGCCTGACTGACTAGATGTGAGTCATAGTCTTGCCACGGGCCAGTGGCCCCGGGATGGCCATGCTCATCGCGAGCTTCTATGCGAGTGTACTCCGAAGCAGGCTGGCCCTGATGCTCGTGGATTGCGTGAATCGGATTCGCCTCAGGTGCCGTAGTGGCTTGTAGGGGAATGTCCGGGGCGCCTTCTGATCGCCGATGCGCATGCTCTGGGGCGGGACGACCATCGTAAGGCAGTTCCTGGCGCACGGGCGGGCGGTCGCTGGACTCGGATCGTTTGCGCTTGTTCTTGGCTGCTCCGTTGTAAGGCTGGGACGCAGACCGGTGCGAACGATTATCGTCTTGATCGCCGGCCGAATAGAGAGTGTCGAGAGGACGTTGATTCTGGCCATTTGAAGCGCGACGTCCGTCGGCGGCCTCGTTGTGCTCGTGAGCCGAATTGGTAGCAGGAGGCACTACGGTAGCCGGAGAGTGTGAGGCAGTGTCCTTTCCGTTGACGGCGGTGAAGCGCGGCGGACCATGTTCCGGATGTTGGGGAGTGCTTTCCGCGCTGTAGCCGCCATTGCCAACGGACGTCAGCGGTGCGACGGCAGCCATGTTTAAGTCCAGCTCTCTGTCACAGCGTGCACTCTTTGCGTACTATATAGTTGTGGGACCAGCCACGCGCAGACTAGAGAATCGTCTTGTACGGTCGTCCGATGTTTGATATCCGGGTCTTGATTGATCGAACCAGACGCGGAAGCGTAAATTTAGCTCACTTTGTCTTCTTTGTTGGTATCACAATCCCGTGGCAGCAATGCTTTTCCTTCCAACCCGGAGCCTGGGGTATGGTCCTGACCCGGTCTTTATTTCAAGTCCAAAGCAGCGATATCAAAAATGCAATGGCGCACCAGAGGCCGATCAACAGGCAAGTTCATGAGTAGATCGATAGTCAGTAATGAATGAGCTTGCGGTGTCTTGTCTGTCAGCCTTGTCCAGCGTGCTCAGACGAGAAGCTAGAGAGCTGGACAGCAGAACAGGAGCAGCTAGCTCTACCGCAGAACGAAGAGAAGAGCAGAGAAGCTATGGGGTTGGTCGTTGGACCACGTACGGAGGAAGAGGAAAGAGGGGGAGGGGGAGTGGAGAGGAGAGAGAGACAGAGAGAGAGGGAAAGAGGGAAAGAGGGAAAGAGGGAAAGAGGGAAGAGGGAAGGAGGGAAGGAGGGAAGTTGGGAAGTTGGGACAGGCAGGGAAAGCGCTCGCCCGCCTGGTGTGCCTGTTGAGCGGCATATAAGGCAGGCGCTGGGGGAGGCAGCTGCAACAGTGCGAGCAGGCTAGCGCTGGGAAGGAGGGGAGGGGCGGGCCGGCGGGCGCTGTGCAAGCGCGCGAAAGGGAGTCGAGCCCTTTGTGTTGGCGCGCGATCGGCGCCGTGAGTGGTGCGCTGCCCGCCCTGATTGGCCGGCCGCGTTTCACTTTCGCTTTCGCGCCATCGGCCACTGGCTCAAGGCAGTGGCCGCTGTGCGCTTTTTTACCGCGGACTTGCCGGTCCCAACCGGACGACTGCTGCCGCTCTAGCCTATGCAGTGTGTGCACGCGCCCTGGAGAATGCCCGTTTAGCTACGATTTGCTCGTATGTAGCCATGTAGGCGGACATGCCGGGCACTAAGGGAAATAGATGCTAGACACTGGACAGTGACAAGGCTAACTCGCCCGGGCGGGGAAAACAGACAGACCACAGAAAAAGACAAAAAAAAAAGGCAAAAACGGGGCCGCGCGCCAGGGCGGCACCGGTGACCGCCGGCCGCAGTTGAGGCGCTAAAGCAGGCTCACCTATCGTGGTCACTCGACCAGAGCCTATCAGTGCGCATCGTGCAGCAGTCAGCATGCGCATGCCAGCCCTCTTCCGACCTGCCTAGCGAAGAGCATTCCGGGTGTGTCGCACCGGGCACCGGCCAATCAGGCCCCGCGGGCTCGAGGTTGCATGCGACGTGCAGCTCTTCCCAGTCGAGACGAATCGCTGATGTGCGGCGGCTGCGGGCGAGCGAATCACCCGCCCGCCTGTCCCTCCTCTTGCGCCGCCAAGCCGCCGCCTCGCCAATTTATTCGCCGTTGACGCCGCCCTGGCGCGGTTAGCAGCGTTTCACCTGCCCGGCTCGCTCGCTATTGGCGCTCCGCCGGCCAGTACCACTGCGCAAGCCGGGGCCAACCTGTCCAACTTTTTTGGCTCTTTTCTCCATCAATCACGGATCTGATCATATGCCTCTCGCGGAGGACAAGAAAAAAGCAAGAAAGAGAATAAGCATGTCTGCCTGGCGCCGCAATCATCATGATCGGCACTCCATGCACCCATTGATCCCGCGGCAAATTACAATAACACTCACAATAATATAATAACAAAGTAATACTCTCTCTTCGTTCCCACCCACCCTCCTTCTCCCCTTCTCTCTCTTTGTTGTGCCTTGTGCCCCCTCTCCTCTTTCCACTGCCCTGCTCTTACATGTTCTCTCCCTCATATGCCGTCATCCTGAAACTACTTTTTAGAGAGTGCAGCACGGACTATAACTCAAGTACTACGCCTCGAGTGCATTAGTCGTGAAGTTTTCTGACATATATGTTAGCTTCGAAACTCATCATCACCCTCCTATCTATCCCTGTACATACTTGGATAGTACATGGGGAATGGGTAGTGTAATAGTAGCCCAAGAAATATAGAGTGACTACTGATAGACTGTATATTACTAATGGACTCGTTACTAACTTGTCACTCCTGGTCTGCATACTTTGGATAGATGCCGAATCGGGCAACCAGGCTATCGCCCTCCCCACATGTTCGAGACTAACCAGAAACGGCAGCCGCCTGTCGTCTGCATTTCAGTCTCGCCCTGCACCGCACGCTCTTCCTGGCACCTCGACTCACTTGGTCCCATCTTCCATTTTTTGGTTTTAGTTACTATTAGTGGTGATGAGCTCATGTGCGAGTGCGTACAAGAGCCTCACATACATGTTGGTAGGTTGTCCATAGCTTAAGCTGTAGGAGATATATCTGGATATGTATATGCTTTGGACAGACTGAAGCGAAGGACACTGGTGCATCTGCAGAAAAATCTCATCTGATTCAATTCGCGACCATGGGTATACTCTCAAAATTTTGACGGTATCCTGTTCATCTCATTTGGCATAGCATCGCGTCGGTCTTGAAACACCATATTTTGACGCGATCGGGTTGGTGGGTGGTTGCCAGCTCAATAAGGCCACAAAGCTGACTCAGCATGACGGGGAAGTGTCCTACTTCCCTCATACGATATAGTGAATCCTCGAAAAAGTAGAGAAACCCGAAGAAAAGTAGTGAAAGCGTAGAGAAACAACGTCCATCGCGACTCATCATTAACCCCCATCGAGGGCCAAAGCCCAAGTCTTCGTGACCCTTCCCTCTTTCCATCTCGCTGGTGCAACAACGCTGTGTTTGTTTTCCTTTTTTCTGCTGCTCGGTCGTCGCGTTGACCGCCTAGCTATCTCTTCCTGCCCCGCCCTCAGCCTGCCGCTGGCTTTCTTCGTCTCCCTTCCGGCAAAACCCCACCACTTTCTGTGTCAGAAGATCCAGGTCTCTCGCTGCTTGATCAACCTCACTGGATACACCCGCAAGTCTTAACCTAGACTGACGCTGAAGGCGCGACCTCGCCGGTGCTTGCAGCGGAATGTCTGTCTCCATACAAGAGTTGGACAACACTGTCCGCGCCTTTTACGAAGGCAAAGGCGACGTGGTGAGCTTTCTCCCTGTCTCTCGAACCCAACATCATCCAACGCAAAAATCTGCAGCTATTGAGCTAACTTCGGATACCCATCAATTAGCAAAAGCAAGCACAGCAGACTCTCACCGAGGTATGCATCCCCTCGTCTGCGTCTACACGCGCCACTCTCTCTGTCTACATCGCCGCTGACTCGTCATGCCATCGAAACAGTTCAAGCAGAATCCAGATGCCTGGCTACTCGTGGCCAACATCCTCCAGGAATCGTCATACTCTCAAACCAAATGTGAGGAACAGCCAACCCCGCTGATCATACGGTCGCCCTTTTTACTGATCCATTATCCACCACCCAGATCTGGGATTGCAGGTCTTGGACGAGGTTATCAACACAAGATGGAAAGTTCTATCGCGAGATCAATGCCAAGGTAACCTTTTCGAACAGCAACAGCTCCAATCACTTTCCGTTCTAATCGCTTTCAATAGGTATTCGAAATTTTGTCGTCAATCTCATCATTGAGCGTTCCAAATCGGAAGAACAATTGAAAACCGAACGAGCCTTCCTCAACAAGCTAAACCTAGTTCTTGTGTCTATCCTGAAGCAAGAATGGCCGCACAACTGGCCAACCTTCATCAACGAGATTATTTCGTCATGCCATACCAGCCTGTCGATCTGCGAAAATAACATGGCCATTCTCCGCTTACTATCGGAAGAGGTCTTTGATTATTCTCAGGACCAGATGACTTCAACCAAGGCCAAGAACCTGAAGACAACGATGACCCAAGAGTTTTCGTCCATTTTCCAGCTATGCTCAGAGGTGCTGAATACTGCGAACCAGCCCGCATTGATCAAGGCGACCTTGGAGACCTTGCTCCGATTTCTGAACTGGATTCCTCTGGGATACATTTTCGAGACTCCCATCATCAGCACCCTCTTAAACAGATTTCTCGATGCGCCTGAAACTCGCAATGTGACTCTCAAGTGTCTTACCGAGATTGGCGGTCTACAGATTGGCCAGCAGTACTCGTATGATGAGAAGCTTGTTCAAATGTTCACCGAGACCCTGACGCGCGTGTCCAAGACCATCCCGTTATCACTGGACCTGAAAACCACTTACGCAAACAGCAATTCGAGGGATCAGGAGTTCGTCCTCAATCTGGCCCTTTTCCTGTGCAATTTTTTCAGCGTGCACCTCAACGTGAGTGATCACCAAGCAACGTGCCTCCCTAGTTTTGTCATAGCTAATGAATCTGGAACATACTAGTTGATCGAGAAATTACCCAACCTCGACTACCTCACACATGCACACTTTTACTTGATTCGCATCAGCCAGATTGATGACCGTGAGATCTTCAAAATCTGCTTGGAATATTGGACCAAACTCGTGCAGGAGCTGTATGAGGAAATGCAGCAGCTACCAATCACTGATATCAACCCTCTGGTCAGTATGGGAGTAGGTGGACTTGCCAACGGCGGCGCACCACACCCGAGCACCCTCGCCAATTATCCTTTGCGCAAGCACAAATATCAAGAAGTGCTATCCAGCCTGCGCACCGTCATGATTGAAAAGATGGTTCGCCCCGAGGAAGTTCTGATCGTGGAGAATGATGAGGGAGAAATCGTGCGAGAGTTTGTGAAGGAGAGTGACACTATTCAGCTTTACAAGACAACGAGAGAATGTCTCGTCTACCTTACGCATCTGGACGTGGTCGACACGGAAAATATTATGGCTGATAAACTTGCGAAACAGGTGGATGGATCGGAATGGTCGTGGGCAAACTGCAATACTTTGTGTTGGGCAATCGGTTCCATTTCCGGAGCCATGAATGAAGAGACAGAGAAGCGATTCCTCGTTACGGTGATCAAAGATCTCTTAGGTCTCACGGAACAGAAGCGTGGAAAGGACAACAAAGCCGTGGTTGCCAGCAACATTATGTATATTGTTGGTCAATATCCTCGATTCCTCAAAGCCCACTGGAAATTCTTGAAAACCGTCGTAAACAAGCTTTTCGAGTTCATGCATGAGACTCATGAAGGTCAGTTGGCCTTTCCTTTAAGCCCAAACTTTGGGATGCACAGACGCTAATATGAATGGTGAAATTTAGGCGTTCAGGATATGGCTTGCGACACGTTCATCAAGATTGCCAACAAATGTAAGCGACACTTTGTTGTTCTTCAACCAGGCGAAACCGAGCCTTTCATCGAAGAGATCGTCCGCAACATGCGAAAGATTACGTGCGACCTTTCCCCACAACAGGTGCATACGTTCTATGAAGCTTGCGGTTACATGATTTCTGCACAGGGCCAAAAGGGCCTCCAGGATCGCCTGATAGAGAGCCTCATGGCACTGCCCAACTCGGCGTGGGACGCAATCATCGCCCAAGCCAACCAAGACCCCTCGATTCTGCAAGATTCAGAAACTATAAAAATAGTTGGCAACATCATGAAAACCAATGTCGCCGCTTGCTCCTCCGTCGGCAGCTATTTCTACTCCCAGATTGGCCGGATCTATCTCGACATGCTTAACATGTACCGTGCATCCAGTCAGCTGATTTCGGATGCTGTTGTGAGCGAGGGTAAGGGTCCCAAACATCAGTCAGCATCTCATACTAATTCGTTAGGAACCATTGCAACGAAAACACCGAAAGTGCGGGGGTTGCGGACCATAAAAAAGGAGATCCTGAAGCTCATCGATACGTATGTGCAAAAAGCCGACGACCTCGAAATGGTGAACCAAAGCATGGTGCCCCCGCTGCTGGAGGCCGTCCTGTTGGACTATAATCGCAACGTCCCAGACGCACGCGAAGCAGAGGTTCTGAATGTCATGACTACCATCATCCATAAACTTCATGTACGTTGGACACCCAGGACTTCACGATTTTCGGTTAGAACGTGAGAGTTGTTGAGTTTGACATTAGTGCTAACACCTAAGCAGAATCTTATGGACGACAAGGTGCCTGTCATTATGGAGAGTGTTTTCGAATGCACTCTTGAGATGATCAACAAAGACTTCCACGAATACCCGGAACATCGCGTCCAGTTCTTCAAATTGCTTCAGGCGATCAACCTTTACTGTTTCCCTGCCTTGCTCAAACTCGACGCGAACCAGTTCAAATTCGTTATCGACTCCTGCATGTGGGCAAGCAAGCACGATAATCGGGAAGTGGAAAATACAGGATTGGCGATGTGCCTTGAGCTCATGAACAACATGGCCGAGGCCGATGTACAGACATCCAGCATTTTCTTCCGTCAGTTCTATCTGCCGATTTTGCAGGATGTATTTTTCGTGCTCACCGATACCGACCACAAAGCCGGTAAGCTATAACTCAATCATGACGGAGAAAGTCTTGTTACTGACCTTCGAATAGGCTTCAAATCACAAGCAATGCTATTGTCGCGGATGTTTTACTTTATCGAATCTAACAAAATCCACGAACCTATATATCAAAACGATCAGGCACCTCCGGGCACCTCCAATAAGGAGTTCCTACAGCAATATGTCGCCAACATCCTTCAGTCTGCTTTTAAGAATCTCCAGGAGTAGGTTTTCATTATGGTTGTGCAAGAAAGATCTGATATGCTAATAAGATGAATGCAGAATACAAATCAAACAATTTGTCGTTGGCCTGTTCGCCTATAATGACGACTTTAATAAATTTAAAACCCATCTTAGGGACTTTTTGATCTCGTTGAAGGAATTCGCCGGGGACAATGCCGAGTTGTACGCTGAGGAACGAGAGCAGGCATTGCAGGATGCGAAAGCGGCCGAGAGGGATCGGGCTATGAAGGTTGGGGGTTTGTTGAAACCGGCAGACATGGACCAGGACGATGATCTATGATTCAACTAGTTTTTGTCGACTTAATATTGTTGGCCGATCCTCTCCTTGGGACACTGGCATCCTCTGAATGGTAGATGGATGCAACTAAAAATCAAAATAAACATTACCAAAAATCAAAAGGGAACGAGTATCTATGTCTTGGGTTAAGCGTAGCCAGAGATTAGAGAGCAACAAAACACCCACAATGAATCTTTCGGAAAAAAAAAAAAAAAAAAAAAAAAACACACAGCCGAGCGATTGTTAGCTACAGGCACCAGATCCGACAGAATCGAGGTATATACAAAGTAGAGATTTGATCCATATCTGGAATGCCAATGCTGAGAAATGATTGGCTAATGTCAAGGGCAGCGAGACGGGTTTCCCCACACGCCACTCTTTCAGATGGTTCCATGATAACTAATCTCCTGGCGAATTTACACACTCCCTCCCTTCAGTTCACCTGTAAACAACTCTGTTCTTATTTCTGTTCGGCTCCCAACCAAAGACAAGATCATGTCAACGCGAAACCAGCATTTAGGACGTGGCCCCGCCCTGGCGCAGACGACGATCGAGCATGCTCCGCACACGAATCCGACAACGACAACCATCATCCGGTTGCGGGGGGAAGAACAAGAGGATGGTGAGGAAGGAGAAACTGTGCAGCGATCGCCGGCGCGACGCCGAATTCGATGGGATGAGAGTGTTGTCAATAACGAGGGAATGGGGAGAAAGAGTTCTAAAGGTAAGTCTGGACTTATTCTTTTGTTCTATCTGAACAATCTGTCTACTTGCTGTTTCGGCCAGGAGTAGACAAATTGTGTGGCAAAAAAGAGAGGTTGATTTGCTAAATGATGAACAACAGTGTGCTGTATCTACCACAAAAGCCGTGCGCTCGGCGAGAGTAGTTCTGAAGAGTCATCATCGAGTTCGGAGTCGAGCTCTGATGACACCGACAGTGAGGATGACCGGCGCCGTCGACCTTTGAACGAAAATCATCAACACGACGCAAACTGTTCCCAGCATCATCACCATCCACAGAGGAAACACAAGCGGAAACAAAAACCTCGAAACGCCTATGAACGAACTCCAAAATCCAAATTGAAAGGCAACAGCGCAAAGAACGCATCATAATCTTGCGGAAAAAAAAAATAAAAGAAAGAAAAGAGCAATAAAGAATACAAACTTGGTCGGCAAAAGAAGAAGTATCCTATCCATAAAACCCTTTATCGAGACATGCTTGGACTGGTATCTGTACAAACGCCATACACCTTGCTATTTGGACCTCTGGAGGAAAGACGGGAGAGATAATAAAAAATCAGAAATCTGGACGAGCTGATCATTAGAGGCTTGTGTCCTTGCTTATTATAGCAACATGCTTCGCCGGCGCGCTGCTGCACGCTGAGCCCGTGTGGCTTGGGCAGACTCTACTGCTGTAACACCGTATGCGGATTTCCGGGCTGCCTTCTTGGATTCGGTGTGATCAGGACTTTCCATACTCGTCTTCAAGTCGGAGCTGTCACTCGTCTCGTTGTCACCCAAAGAGGCATCCCGTGAAAGATCATCGTGGTCATGAGTTCTTGCAATGGAGGAATGTTCGTGTGCTGTTCGTCTCCGCGGATACGAAACTGTATTCGAGTCGGCACTCTGATCCGGTCGAACGGACTTTGCCAGGTCACTTCTGCGCTTGTTTTTCGGTTCGGACTTTGTATCATTGTCATGCGGAGTTGCCAAATCACTTGGATTTGCTGATAAAGTTCTCCGCTTCCTCTCTGTCACCGTGTTCTTAGAAATATCAGCCAGTCTTTGACCGTTTTCTAGCTCCGCAGCAGCAGTAGTTTTCCCAGAGTGGTCTGCCAGGACAGACTTTCGCTTGTTTTTCGTAGAACCCAGTAGACCGATATCTTCTTGACCAAGCTTGTCTGCTTGTGAGGTGGATGCCCGTCTTTGGCCAGCCACCACAGCGTCGGTGAACTCATCTGTCGATCTCCGCATCTTGTCCCGCAGATTGGGCTCGGCGTAGCTGATTGTCCCCCGCTGTCGTCTTGATTGACGCGCTGGATGGGCTGCTTCCGTCGCAGCTTCTTCGGCAACGGCGCCAGGCGCGGTCGATTTATCTGTCTCGTTGTACGAGTCCACAGGTTCCGATTCATTGACTGCTGGTGCGGTCCGCTTCTGTTCTCGGCTGCTCACTTGCTTTCCTTTCTTCGGCTGCATAGGTCGAGGTTGCCATTGCTCCTCGGGTAGCTCAACACGGTTGACGATCACCGTTTCGTTGTGGTTGATTAAGGGAGGCATCTCCTTTAGATCGGATTTTTGCTTGGTGATATCACCTCCATGCTTTTTCCTCGGTGACGATGCGATCATATTCGTGCTTTCTGTGGGGATCCTGTTAGTCTCTTGGTAAATTTATACGAGTTGACCGTCAAGACTCACTTGGTTCCAGGACTTTTCGTTCCGAAAGAGTGGGTTTCTTCTTTTGCATTTTGTCTGATCCAGCTACCCCGTGAGGATCGGGTGGGTGTTCTGATGTTTTGTTTAATCTTGACTTTCGCGGACCGGTCACGGATCGTGTGAATTCAAAGTCATCGTCGACCGAGACATATCCAGAAAAGATATCCTCTTCCTCATCAGTTGCGCTGAATTTGCGTTTTGAGCCGGATATGACAGGGGGCATAGAAACGCTGAACAGTGAGGCTGATTTGGCTGTCAGCTCTTGCTGATCGTTAAACACCCCCAAAGTCTGTTTGCCTGATCGTTTGGAGCACTCGGTGTCTTCGGAATCTGTGTACGTCTTCGGAGCCGGTTCGTGCGACGTTGGTTCGGCAAAGAGGCTGTCGTCGATGTCGAAGTGAGCCTCTGGAGGTGGACCTATGTTGGGTGAGTCCAAATCTTGCACATCTTCTGCTATCGTTTCCACGTCTTCGATGCTATACCAAGTAATCAGTATTGTTGTGTTAGCGTGGGTGTAGAAGAGAATAACATACTCAAGAGTACGTCTGGGAAAGTATTTGCCTTCGATGATTGTGGGCAATCGATTTTCATCTTCTAGGCGAGTAAGCAATCGTGGGCCGGCTTCAGCCAGGTGATTATCGCCCGGATTGTCGATTTCAGTTGCGTCGACTCTGTTCAAAAACTTTTCGGGCAGTTTTCCAAACTCGCTGACCAAAGAGTTCAGCTCCGATAACCGTGCAGCCAGCTTATCTTTGTATTGATGAATATCCTTGCATAATAACCGGCCGGCTTCATATTTTTGGGCGTCATGGCTTAATGAGATGACCTGCTCTTTCAACGCGGCGTTTTCTTTCAATAGCCGGGTTATTTCAGACTCGAGGCCCTGGATTCGCAGCGATTGAAGCGAGTTCACTCTAGCAATTTCCCGATTCTGGCGCACAAACCGTCTTTTCACTGTAAGTCAAGATTGTGCTGTTAGCTAACAATTCTACGGAAATAAACGGTTTGGACGGTCGACTCACAAGCTTCTATGGAATCCGTCGTGCCGGGCAAATCGTTCAGCCGCGCCATCTCGCAGTCTGAAGTAATCCGTTTGCCGGGCGGCGTCGTCAAAGAAGCAGCTCAACTGCCTCTGTATTTGCTTCTTCTGGTGATCCTAGGAGGTTGGAATGATGGGAATGGTGCTGTCTGGAGGAAGTTGTGAGGAAGACAACCCGCTGTATTTTTGTTTGGATGTGGCTCTTGCCTTGTTGACGTTTGCCCCGATGTGGTCTAGTGCCGATGTGTGGGCTGCCCCACGACAGCCGCACTCCCCTCAAACCCTCGACTCATCGCATTCGAATGTCGAAGTTGCACTCGCTTGTCAGCCAGCCAGCCAGTTAGCCAGTCAATCTCTCTGTCAGTCTGTCTCTCGAACATTTCAGATCGCTGTACCCATTCGAAATATTCGTTCATTTTGGTCATTGTCCGGAAAAATGCCTCCCCTCCGCCAGAACGACCTCTATCCAGCTTCGTCGCAGCAGGCAATGATGCTGGCGTCACGCATCGAAGCCAAAAAGGCCGAACTGGAGAACTTGACTCAGCTACGTGATCTCAGCAATGCGCTGGCTATGAGAATGGAAGCGCTGGAGACCAAACTCAGTACATTGAAGGATGGCACAGAAGGTATGCTGTGTTGTGCTATGTGGAACTTTTTGATTTGTGTGCGCTGTCTCTGTAAATTAACCTATCCATATTTTTTTTTTTCAGCGATTGCGTGCGTTCTGAGTAACTGGCAGAATGTGCTGCAGGCAATCAATATGGCGTCTAGTAAGCCTCCGTTCCTTTTTCCATTCCCTTTCCAATTGTTCTCGTTGGACTACAGCTACTTTCCTGGCTATGTTGGTGGGCGTGTCTAACAACGCACTGAAACAGCAAAAGCGCTAGCTGTCCAACAACCTCCCGAAGACCGGACCAAGACTTCGACGGAAGAATCTCGACCGCCTACGCTTGTGCGGATTCCGATCACACCAGACGATGCCTCCAACGCTTGATGGAACAGGGTTCCTTGTACCACAACACAGACTGTGGGAGTTTGACGTGGGCCATTGCGATACGATGCTTATTGTCTTAGCCGGGGTGGGCGTAGCCGGACATGGGTCGAAGAGAAGTCTATGCGACAAGAGAAACAACGGCCGCGACTCTGCCTCGCTGCTCAGATTTGGCCAAGCCGTCAAGAGCACACCAGCTGCATTTCCTCCAGTTCTTCTTCTTCCAAAACAGGATCTGGTGGAGGGAAGAAGATGACAGAAATCTTGTTATGCTGTTTCGATGCACACACACACACACACACACACACACACATACAAGAGGTACAGATGTGCAGTCACACCTTGGGGTGGTGGCACTGCTTGCTCATATTGTGTTCGGGTTGGGGTTGTCTCCTGATCATGTGTAGGCATGTAATGTGGGATAAGCTTCGTGGCAGGAATCTGGGAGCGTCACACCGGCATGATTGTTCCCGTTCATTCTGCACTGGACCGAGCCGTAAGATCCTGCTATGGCGACCCTGGAGGGGTCAACGTGCTCGATTTGCTAGATCAGGTGCCACTTATGCGTCATTCTCGTCCCAAATTGTCTGAATTTGCAATAGTTCAATCAAGATAAGAAGAGCAAATGGGGGCAGCACGTCAGCAGCGGCCCGAATGTGGTGCCAGTTTGCACCATTTGCTTTCCCTTCCTTCCTTCTTCCTTCTTTCTTTCTGTCTTTCTTTCTTTCTTTCTTCTTGTCATGCAATGATTGACCACACCATGCATGATGGAACTGATGCGATGAGCCTACAACCCCCCGAGCGGACTCCGTAATGGGCCCTGATCAGCTTCGGCCAGCCAGTCAGGATCGACCCCCCTTGCTCTTCACGGGGCGGCAATGTACGTGGCCGTGATAGTAACTCCGGGCTTGTACGGACCCTGACGGCACAGAGTCGTCCTACGTTGCAAACCGTACATACTCGAGCGTCCCGGAGGGGGAACACGTGGTCTGCCGAGAGACTCGCACACCCACCCACCTCCAAGGTACATACATATTTGCTCTCTTCCTGACTTGATCCTAAACGGAACAGTAGTAAGGACCACCAGAGGGTGTATGCACCGGGATGCATAGGCTCCCAGGGTGATATTTTCGTTAAGCGCCGGAAGCAGGGCGAAAAGGGCGGGCGGCCACTCAGCAGCCTCGGCTGAGGGCTCCCCTCTCGGCGCTCGGACCTATGCCTAAGCAAGCCCAACCGTCGTGTTCTCCCAAGGTTAACGTGACTAGCTAGGCTAGTGCTCGTAGTTTAGGCGGATTCTCCAGTCGGTGGTCCAGTTAGTGCTCACCCCCAGTCCAGCAACCGGCGCTCGACCAGACACCACAGCGACAGGAGCCATACAGAGACATGCAACAAATCATTAAAATGCCTCGCTAGCTCGCGGCTTGCTGCATTAGGCAGTCATAGGCACCTGGCCGGGGCGTGTTTCCCCTCTCGCCGAGGGACGCTGATTGAGTGCGGGTTGAACGTACGGAGCTTAAGACCGGTGTTAATGGACTCTGTGCGCAAACGATGTCTCCGCTTCGCCGCAGCACAAGGTCCCTCGAGCCAGGATGCTGCTGCAGCTTGGTTGCGTTTAAAAGGGTTGCTCAATCGTCGTTGATGGTCCTCAACGTCGCCATCTTGCCCTGGCGATTGCCTGATCCGCTCGTCGGCTGGCTGACGTACCATGCGCGCTCGTTCTCTCTCTGGCTGTCTGTCTGTGTCTCGGTCCCCATCTCGGTCTCTGGATTCCTCTGCATCGGACATAGTTGTTCGCGGTGCCTCTCGAGCATAAAAGAGGTCAGCCTGGTTCATCGCTGATGTTACCTCTTTCTACGCCCGCAGTTGATTGTGGCATGGTGATAACATGCGCCATTTCTTCTTCGGCTTTGGGGGCATTGCGTGTATAACTCGGTCATCACAGCCTCGCCGTCCTTGAATCCTCCTCCCTCTTTCCTTCCTTGACCTTTCCCTCGCCTCGCCGAAGAGCCACCCTCTTTGCAGTTCCGCCGCCCCTTTGATCCGTCACCAGGCGGCCGCGAACAAGAGAAAGCAGAAAAATAAAGGGAAAAAAAAAAAAAAAAAAAAAAAAAAAGAGAGAAAAAAGGAAAGAAAGAAAGAAAGAAAGAAAGAAAGAAAAATAAACCATGGCTACCGGGTGGACCCTCGATTTCTGCCTGGTCTGCGATCAACAGACATCTGGAAACGAAGCGTATTGCTCCCAAGGTTGTCGCCTGGCCGATTTAGACCAGGACTATTCCGCCTCGTCACCCAAGCACTCCAACGGTTCACGGCACACCTCCGTTTACCGTCATCAACAGTCCCCATCTGTCTCAGCGGACCAGGCCGCCTTGGCTCCGTCCTCACGAGCCGCTGCCGGTCGACGTCAAGCGCTCGGCAAAAACACTGCTCGGCCGCGGTATGAGTCGTCGACTCCGGGATCGTCTCAGAGCTCCTCTGTGGAAAGCTCGTCGTCGCTGCTAGGCTCCTCATCGTCCTCATCCTCGACTAGCCAGATCAAGCACGAACTACATGACTACACTGGTTACTTTGACCAGGTCCGAGATTGGAAGAGACGGCAAATGTCCTCATGAAGATCCGTGCATCCGTCTCTGCAGGAACCAATGTCCCGGCTTGTTGGGAATCCCTGGGGATTGCCCATCCGATTATCCGACCCCCTACCAAAGGTTGTGGTGGCTCTCACGAATTTTATGATACCCATTTGACACGAACCGTCTTTTGTTACTTGTTCCGACTTTGCATCTTGGCTAGGGGTCAAGCTTTCATCTTCACCACCATACGAGCATCAAGTGTGTTTCAGTACTCCGGTTTTTGTTCTTGGTTTCATTTACGAGGACAACCGGGCCCCCCTTTTTCCTCTGGTTTGTTCTAGAGCATGTCCACATATTGCCCATGTGTTCTGTCTAGATTAATTGTGTTCATCATTTTCTGCTTTGGAGAACAAAAAAGAAGAGACCAAGGTTTCGAGCGTTTGGGACACTGGTTGGCGCGAGGGAAAACTATAATTATACTCATCGGTATTCTGTATGACGATAATCAGACTTGCAATCCAATATCTTTGCTAATCCCCGGCCATTGTTGTTTCTGTCCTTCCCTCCCTTTTTATATCGGTGACGCTACAGAGCGCCCACTTCGCTCAGGAAAGACCTCATAGAGAGTTCCTTGCTATGAACCTGTTGTGGCTGGTCCAGAAAGCACGCGGCCGCAGTCCAGCTCAAGTTGTCAGTTCTGGTTGCGCGGGGGGTCCGATAAAGTGCTGACGGCAGCTCAGCCCGTGTCGCAAATGGGTTCGATCGGTCACACGGAGTGTGCTGATTAAATGATCACGCGAACGTCTGAGAATCGACGTGCTTATCTCGGGGAATTTTTTTTTTTTGGGGTTTGTTTTTGTTGTCTCTTGTTTAGTTACAGATATTAGTTGCCTTTGCTTGCAGCCGGAGTTCTTTGTGATTGGCGTTTGAGAGTTCTTCGGCGTTGGCCAATCACTCTTGGCAACGTGCTTGGACTTCTTGGCTCCCCGCAGTCATCACAGTCCTCGGATTAATTTATTTGGGCTGGCATCTCGCTATCTGTGATAGACGTCAGACCACTCCCCAGTAGTAGCGGTTGTTATTAGCAGTAGGTGGTAATTCATTCTGTCACGCCCATGTCTCGTGGCCGGAATAGGAAAGCCGTCAAGGCGCCGGTCTGCGGGGGGTGATGGTGTGGTAGCAGCATCGCTCAATGGTGGACTGGTACTTGCTGATCAGTACTGAAACAGTGTACTGATTGTGCTACAAGTATGGTCTTTTTATATCTCCTCGAGGGTCAGACTATACTGGTGGTATCAAACAGCAAAACGGGCATGCTACATTCCTTCCTAATACGGCCTAGTCTGTGCATTCTTCAAAAGCAGCAACCCCGGAAGAACCGTCAGCCAGCTTCATCGGCTGATTGAGTCGTGGTTTGTTTGGCGAATTGTGATTTCAATTTCGCCTAGATAACTTTCCTACTGCCCTAGAATAAAGCAAGACAGGCAGCCGTGTTGATCGATCTGCCCAACAGTCCTTTCGTGGCTCTCTATGGTCTCAGTCACCAGCTGGCCAATGAGCGAACCAACCAAACCGAGCTAGGTAGCACGGTAACCTAGACCACCTACAAAGACAGTATAAGATCACAACCCCTGTTGACAAGAACATGCCTCTTCACTGAGCCAATTCGACTGTTCCCCTTGTAGATATTCAGGTTATATATGTTTTGACCCTAGACGGCACGAGTCGCAAAATCAGAGACGACGGATACATCGAATGGACCCGAGGGCACGACTTTCCGGGTTGGGCCATGGCAGCTCCAGCGTGCTACGTCATCGCCATCCAACTTTCTCCCGCGCGGTTCCAGCCCAGCCCTGTTCTCCCACTGCAACTCCTCATCCTCTTTCTGATCGGACCTCTTTCCAATTGAACCGTTGACCAAGAGGAAAGAACAAAGAAAGCAGAAAGCCGAAAGCAGACCGGAAAGAAGACGGGTTTCCCTCCGGAATGGCCGCCCAACACTCGCGGCGCTTCATGCGTCCGCTGTTGTATACCTCTGTCGCCGTTGCAACGGGTGCCGGCCTTCTCTATGTCGCGTATCGGCCACGCACCATCCCGGGCTCTGAACCGGCCATTGTGCCGCCTCCGGTATACAGGTCCGGGAAGCTGGTGCCGCCCAAGTTCCCTCCGCTCAAGTCCCGCGATCAGCAGATCGAGGACCTCCGGCGGAGCGGCGCTTCCGATCCGGCCCAGGCTGATGAGCCGTACGACCTGCTCGTCATCGGCGGCGGCGCGACGGGCTCGGGCATCGCGTTGGATGCGGCAACACGCGGCCTCAAGGTGGCCGTCGTGGAGCGGGATGACTTTAGTGCTGGCACAAGCAGCAAGAGCACCAAGCTCGTCCATGGCGGCGTGCGCTACCTGGAGAAGGCTGTCTGGGAGTTTGACTATAACCAGTATGACCGAACCGACCGACCCTCTAGCAATCTTTCCCCTGTCTCTCTCCAGTCTTCCTGCTTAGTCTTTTGCGGCTGATGTGAAAACGCGATCAGGTATGCGCTCGTGAAAGAAGCGCTCCGCGAGCGCAAGTACTTTCTGAATACCGCTCCACATCTCTCCATGTGGCTCCCCATCATGGTTCCGGTGCAGAAATGGTGGCAGGCGCCGTATTTTTGGGCTGGCTGCAAGTTTTATGATTATCTGGCTGGATCCGAAGGGATCGAAAGCTCGTACTTTCTGACCCACAGCAAGGCGCTGGATGCTTTTCCCATGCTCAAGAAGGACGACCTCTTTGGCGCCGTCGTCTACTACGGTATGTCAGAAGACGTTTTCTGTTTCGTTTTCTTGACCAGCTCGCTGACTGGCGGTAGACGGTGCCCATAACGATTCGCGCATGAACGTCTCCTTGGCTGTCACCGCGGCTTTATATGGCAGCACCGTGGTCAACCACCTGGAGGTGACCGGCCTGACCAAGGATGCTTCGGGCAAGCTCAACGGAGCCCGCGTCAGAGATCTGATCAGTGAGAAGAACGGCCAGGGCGGGCAGGACTTCACGATCCGAGCCAAGGGCATCATCAACGCCACCGGCCCCTTCTCCGACTCGATCCGCAAGATGGACGATTCCAGTGTCAAGGAGATCGTGGCGCCCAGCTCCGGGGTCCATGTGATCCTGCCGGGCTACTTCAGCCCGTCCAACATGGGACTGATCGACCCGTCCACGTCGGATGGTCGGGTCATCTTTTTCCTGCCGTGGCAGGGCAACACCATCGCTGGCACCACCGATCGGGCCACGGAAATCACGCCGCACCCGGAGCCGAATGAAGAAGACATCAAGTGGATTCTGTCGGAGATCAACAACTATCTCGCTCCCGACATCAACGTGCGACGAGAAGACGTGCTGGCCGCCTGGGCGGGCATCCGGCCGTTGGTCCGAGACCCTAAGGCCAAAAACACCGAGTCCCTGGTGCGGAACCACTTGATCACGGTGTCGGCCGCGGGCCTCCTCACCTGTGCGGGTGGAAAGTGGACCACCTACCGACAAATGGCCGAAGAGGCCGTGGACGAAGCCATCCAGACCTTTGATCTCCAGACCCGACGCGTCGAGCACATCCCGGACGTGAGCGGCACCGGACTCAAGACCGACAACTTCGACTTGGACGGCTCCTGCCAAACCCACCAGGTGCGCCTGGTGGGCGCCCACGGATACTCCAAGACCCTGTTTATCAACCTGATCCAGCACTACGGGCTCGAAACGGACGTGGCCAAACACCTGACCGGGTCGTATGGCGACCGCGCCTGGCAGGTGGCCGCGCTGTCGTCCCCGACAACGGCGCGATTCCCGCTTCGCGGCAACCGCATCTCGGCCTTGTATCCGTTCATTGACGGCGAGGTTCGCTACGCCGTGAGACACGAGTATGCCCAGACGGCCGTCGACGTGATTGCGCGCCGCACCCGTCTGGCCTTCCTGAACGCCCAAGCCGCGCTCGAGGCGCTGCCGCACATCATCGATCTCATGTCGGACGAACTCCACTGGGACGAGCCGCGCAAGGCGCTCGAGTGGGAGGACTCGGTGCAGTATCTGCGCTCCATGGGTCTTGCGCCCAAATTCCAGCAACTGACGCGCAAGGACGTCGAGAGCGGCAAGGCCGTGTCGCTGAGCGCCCAAGAGCGAGCGCGCTTCCTGAAAGAAGGTGCGTTGTCCTTCCTTTCCTGATGGTTCTGTCAATGGAGGAACCCCGTTTCCTGCACAACCTGCTAACTTGCTAACTTTTGGTTTTCAACGGTCTAGACGGATCCGACGAGACGCTTGACAGCAACCCGCCCGCAAAGGAGTCGATCACGCAAGAGGCCGGAATGCACCCGGACTCGCCAGTGAACAAGTAAGTTTCTGCAGGAAGAGGGGGCAACGCTTGTACATTAGACTTAGACCAACATCGTTGGACGCCACGGGGCAGAACGATCCAGTTTTTGCAATCCTACGGAGGAGATTTGGCTCTGCGTAGTGAGTTATCTTATAACTCAGTAGTTCCGTTCCTGTCCCCGGGAAGCGTCCCGGCTAGTTATACTGGAGCCCGCCCGCCCGGCCTTAGGGCAGATCAGACTCCCCACAAGCCGCGCGCCCCTTAGCTCCGGAAGCTTAAGTTCGTTTTTACCCGGCGCCACCACCGTCCAATTCGTTTTTTTATTTTTTTTATTTTTTCCCTCCCTCCCTTCTCCTCTTTTCACAATCTTCCGCCACAGAAACGCGTATATTTTCTTGCTGTCCAGTTCAAGGTTTCCACTTGTCCTGTTTAGTTGCCTCTTCGGCACTGCTGCAGCCGGAGACGGGCATCAACAGCAGCAGCAAGTGTGGGTGCCCAAGTCTCTCCGTGTGACCGATCATGTTGACTCGGCTCTCAGCACTCACTCCTACATGACGACAACGACGACTGCCAACTGCCTAACTAACTAGATAGTTGGTGATTAGTTACCTGACTAACTACCTTAGTTGGTAGTAGTAAAACCACCACTACAACAACTCTATCCTGACCAAGCAAAGTCTCGGCACCATGTAACGCTGATCCCAGGGAAAACAAAAAGGCGAAACCTCCCCCCAATAAGAAAAGAAATCAGAGGGAATTCAGGATCTCAGTCTCATGACTGAAGAGGGGTAACCAGTCCGACCCACCGTGCCACATGGAGTTGCATGGCCGTTGACGATCCCACGCAAACTAAGCAATTCTCCGGCTGTTTGAGGTTAGATATAAGCCGAACCCAGGTTCCTGATGGCCCTCTTTTTTATTGTTATTTTTTTTTTTTTTTTTTTTTTTTTTTTTTTTTTTTTCCTTTCTTNCTTTTTTTATTTTTATTTTTATAAACTTTGGGCTTTTTTTTATCTGATGAAACTCTTTCCCAATTATTTCTTTCTTGCATTCCATTGATCTTAGATATTTCTTCTACTCCCCACCGCTTAATTCCCTTCTCCTCACTTGCGAGATCAAACCCATCCGCAGGATTTATTGGACAATATTGGCTGGCCAAAACATGACACGTCTCGATGCGGCACCACAGCTTTGCGATCCGTCATTGTTTCTAGAGACGCTGTCGTAGGCGCTTTTACCTTTTGTTTTTTCTTCTCCCCTCTTGTCCTTCTCCGAGGAGTTCTGGAATATTTTGCTGTGGTTGGGAGTGCAAGCGGAGTGGTCTGCAGTTGCAGTTCACAGGGATTATTGCATTGATCAGCAATCCGTCTCGACTCGGACTCTCACCAGACCCTTTACTTATCCCGTTAGTTTGCAAGATCAAACAAAAGCGATCCGTTCGAGTTTTTGCGATCCAGTATATCAACATTTATTGATGATCTCTGCGACAAGCAGAACCAAAGACAAATCCGCCGAACCGGCCATGACTGGGGTCCGGGAAGCCCTGGATCGCGCGCGGAACAGCAACGACGGTCCGGTTGATCCCCAGACGAGCGCCATTCTGGAGACTGCCATCCAGGAACTCTGGAGCCGCATCCAGGCGCAACCAAACAGCTATGTCCTGACCTCGGACGAGTTTGCCCTGTTCAACTATTTCCGAAAGCGCTTTGGCAGCTCGACCGTGGCCCGCAAGGCCGTTGAGCGATACTGGAATAGCTTCCACGGGGACGCTGTTGCTGCGGCCGCCGCCGCCGGGTATTCAGGGCAATAACTGGACGCCATGATTCTGTGCCCTCGTTTCTGCGGACTCTCATCATTGCTGCTGCCTGCACATCTGCGGACTCTCATCAGTGCTGCTGCCTGCACACAGGTGTGGCTCTGCTGTCGACGACGACCTGCCGCCGATACCCATCGATCTTGTGTCCGGGCTTTCCCACTTGTACCAAACTATGAACCCACACTCGTCCTTTTCTATTCTGACACCCCTCCGTTTCTCGCTTCTCATTTCTCATCCTCTCTTCTACTCCCGATCCCTACCTGTCATTGCGCAGTCTAGATTGTGCAACACATCACGGACAGAACCGTCAGCAGCAGCATTGCTGTGGTACGAGTAAGAAACCGCTAGAAAGAAAATCACCAACAAAACCTCGCCCAGCCGTTGGTCCGATTTAGAATGCATAGGCTAATACAAGGTTTTTTTTTTTTTTTTTTTTTTTTTTTTTTTTCTTTTCTCCTTCGTATCATTTCTGTTCCAACAAGTGAGATTGAGATTGGCCATTGATTGCACCGATGTGACCGTGGTATTTTGATTCTTGCTAAGGAACTAGTTCCCTGTAGATGCCGAGCAGCGAATGCAAGGAGGCACTCTGGGCACGTCGACTGTATCACCTGCGTTGTATGAATCTGAGTGCAAATATAGTAGAATTAAAGAATGCCTGAGTAGCACCCGACCTCGAACAACGGCTATTGACGCTGCATAGTCGGATCACTCGCTACGAAGAATGAGCATATAAAGTGTAGAGACCTGTTGATTCTATCCAAACAGCGCGCGATGCTATTGGCTGCAGGGAGGGGGCTGACGCTTCTGCCCCGCGCGCGCTGCCACAACTTGCGCCGCGCAAACATTCGGGAATCCGATTCAACTGGACTCGACAACGACTATTGCATGTTTTGAGATTGCCCAGTCCCAACAACGCCTCGTTTTGAGCCATACAGACAAAAACAGACACAGAGCAGAGAGGCTTCTGACCGGTCAGGGAATGCAGAAACCGCCCGCCGCCTAGCTGATCGATAGACTGCAAACATGGTGTATTACTTTGTGTCGAACGTGGTGACGCCGGCCGCAACCATCTACGTCGGCAAGGACAAGTTTGAAAGTGGGTTTTTTCCTCCATTCTGGTGTTTCTCTCCCCCAAGTCGACGTGGTTACGAAAGCAGGTGGAGTTGCAGCTGACTTGTTGGCTTAGATGAGGAATTGATCAAGCATGGACTGGAGTCCGATGTCTGGTAAACAAAAGCCATCTTTCAACTCAACTCATACACATCTGTCTGCTTGGGGAGCCTTCCAAACTGATCCTGTGTCTGCTAGGGTTCGTTGACGCCCTCCTTTCTGCCTCTACACACACCCAACCCTTGTCGTTCAGCCTAACAGCGGGCATAGTTTCACGTCGACAATCTCTCCAGCGCACACGTCTACCTCCGGCTTCGAGACGGCGAGACTTGGGACAATATCCCCAACGAACTTTTAGAAGACTGCGCGCAGCTGACCAAAGCTAACTCAATCGAAGGTTCGGCCACCCTTCTCTCGCCGGGGGAAGCAAAAGGGAGATATTGACGCGATTTCTTGTAGGAAACAAAAAAGACAACATCACCGTCATCTACACGCCATGGTCCAACCTCATGAAGAACGCCTCCATGGCCACCGGCCAGGTATCCTTCCACAACCCCAAGTCCGTGAAGAAAGTGTTTGTGCCCGTGCGACAAAACGCCATCGTCAATCGACTCAACAAGACGCGCGTCGAAAAGTTCCCCGACCTACAAGCCGAGAAAGAGGAAATCCTGAAGAAGAAGAGGCGCGAAGACCGCAAGACCCGCGAGGAGAAGAAGCTGGCCGAGAAGAGGGAGCGGCAGGAGCGCGAGCAGCTGAAATGGCAAAAGGAACATGCCTACGACGACATGTTTAGCGAGGAGAATCTGCAGCAGAGCAGCAACCAGGACCGCGATGCGGACTTTTTGGACGATTTCATGTGAAGACTCTAAACGATTATGCCAGAATCACATTTTCTTCTCTGTAGCAAGAGCAGACCTTGTACGAATATCCACTAGAAGAATGCGTAAGCGCGACCATTTAAAATTAATCCATCATAACAAGTCGATCCAGATCCATCCAACCCTTTGTTGCAAAAGGCGGATATCATCAAAGGATCAGACTGACCAGCTAGTCATATAGTAAATCCGTCAAAACTAGTTCAGGATGGAGAAACGTCAGCCTTGACGGCTCCGCACGCTAACTCGAGCTGCCGGTCGTTGTTGCCCTTGGCGCGGCTCGGACAGAGCGTCACGTTTGGAACTGATGAACCACCTCCGTCACCAAAGGATCCCTCACCACCAGAACCTCGACTGCGCAGAGCCGACCAGCATGTCTCCGGAGAAGCAGGCCGCTGCGCCGCCCAGTCAGTTTTCCAGCTTGTGGAAACCCTATCGACGTCTAACTAACCCGCTCGCTCAATCCTAGACCCCAAATCCAAGAAGAACAAGAAAAAGAACAACGCGGCCAAACAGAGAGCAGCCGAAAGCGACAATGCCAATCCATCTGCGGTCACTGGCGAGAACCCCGACCAGGAACCGAATGTACGAGTCGATCGCTCCTTTTACTATTTTCTTCCGCCCCATTCTATCTCTTGTTTTCGTTTTATCTCCTCTTTCCCGTCTCTATCGTTGAATGTCACCGGCTAACCAGCAGCGTGGGGGTGGGTGAACCAGACTGAAGCCGATACTGCCAACGGGACGTCAGCCAACGAGCCCACCAGCAACCCGGACGTGGAGACAGACGACCACAATGATCCAGAAGAAGCAGACGAGACCGCGCCCTCGGATGCCGATGACGCGCCCGAGCAGACCGAAGAAACGACGAGAGCGACAACAGCCACCGCCGCCGAAACCGAAATCAAATTCGATGCGCTGATGCAAGACCGTGACTCACTTCGGGTCGAAGTGACCGGCCTGCGCAAGTCGCTGGAAGAGCTACAGCACAAACACCAGGAGGAAATGGACGCTCTCCAACAGAGACTGTCCGAATCCGAGTCCAAGAAAGAACAGGCCGAGACCCAGTTCCAGAAGCTGATGGAACGGGTGAACACGATCAAGTCACAACTGGGCGAGAGACTGAAAGAGGATGCGGTATGACCCCAACACTACTTGTCCGGCTTGTCCAGCTGGCTCACTCTGGCCTAGGAAGAACTCGGTCGAGCGAGGACCCGCATCGAGGAACTGGAGGATGAGAATGCCGCGCTGAAGGGAGAAATCGATGAAAACACCGCCACGATAGCAGGCCTGAGAAAAGAGGTCACAGACAGCTCTCTGGAGCTGGCCAGTCTGCGCGACAGGGCCACAATCTCCCAGCAGAACTGGCTCCAGGAGAAAGAAGAGCTCATCAACCAGGAGGCCGACGTCCGCATCGAGTTCGAAGAAGCGAAACAGGCCATGCACAACTGGGAGGTCCTGGCCATGGAAGAACGCTCCATCCGAGAAGGGCTGGTCGGCAAGGTCAGTGATCTAGAAGAACAACTCTCCTCCCTCCGAGACGACTACAACGCCGCCGTTACCGAGAAGAATACCCAGTCGGTCACAATCGACGGGCTGCAACGAGCCTTACAAGAAATACAGGATGGTAAGTCCTCTTCTGTCACAGTGGTACGAAACCGCATGAGAACTAAATCGTGCTGCCCTTTCCAGCTCGGAAGCAGGAACTGCGTGAACTCGTTCAGAGCTCTGACGCACAGCTCGAAGAGCTAAAGGCCTCTGTCCAGCGGGCTGAGGAGAGAGCCAATGGCGCCGAAAGCGAACTGAAGAAAGCACAGGCCGAGTTAGAGAGGCTTTTGCCGTTTGAAAAGGATGTCAAAGAGAAGAATCTACTGATCGGAAAGCTGCGCCACGAAGCCGTCACTCTGAACGACCACTTGACCAAGGCACTGCGCTTCCTAAAGAAAGGCAAACCAGAAGATAATGTGGACAGGTGAGACTTGCTTTGCTAGTGGTCTAACGTCGGCTGTCCACCGTGCTGATTCCTTCTAGGCACATTGTCACCAACCACCTCCTCCATTTCCTCGCCTTGGATCGGTCCGACCCAAAGAAATTCCAGATTCTGCAGCTCATTGCTGCTCTTTTACAATGGGATGACGGTACGCGAAGAAAACCTCATATGATGCGTCCAGAGCCAACTTTGCTGATCTCTCTCTCATATAGACCAACGAGAACAGGCTGGTCTCACTCGCCCCGGGACATCAGGCAGTGGCCTGGCCCTCCAAGTGCCAACATTCGGTGTTAGTCGCAGACCAAGCTCGCCCTCTTTAGCGGCTACCGAGTTCATGGAGAACGGCAGCGGCGGTAAAGAATCGTTAGCAGAGCTGTGGTCGAACTTTTTGGAACAGGAAGCTCAGGCCGGCGCTGCAAAAAGCAGAGCCGGGTCTACTGCTGGGTTAAAGTCACCTCAATAATCCCATATAATCTCCTCCATTTTCTTTTGCCTTTTTTTTTTTTTTTTACTTCCTATTCCTGTCCATGGAAGAGCTATAATCACTATCATCACTGTATGTGTACTTTGGGTGTTTTTTTCTAGTAGCTTGCAGGTGAGACCCAAAGACCTGCGATTATTTAACGACCACTTTCTATCATGTTACGGCTATCATGGCTTGTAGTGAGAATTTCCAATATAAACAATGTTGATCCGATCGGGTATAAGCTTCGTCGACATGTGGATTGCGTTTCTTGTTAAGCTTTGGAACAGACAGTTCTTTACTATTCAGTCGCGCCGAATCTGCCCCCGTCGACAATCCAGTCTCTGAATTCCGAATATGCCCTTTCCAGATCGTCATTCACGATGATCTTGTCGTGTGCACCAGGCTGCTTGGCATACTCAAGTTCTGCTTTCGCCTGGGTCAGGCGCTTATTCAGGCTCTCTTCGGTCTCGGTGCCGCGGCTGCGCAGTCGTCGCTCCAGCTCTTCGAGCGACGGTGGCGCCAGAAACACAAATCTCGCGTTCAGATCGGTCTGTTTCACTTGTTTGACTCCCTGTGATGAACCCGTCCGTGAGCCGGCCTGTCTCCTCTTTCTATTCTCTATCAGACAAAGCTCCCTACCTCCATCTCAATGTCCAGAATGCATATCCGCTGCTGCTCCGCGATATTCTTCACCGCTTGCACGCTGGTTCCGTAGTAATTTCCGCCGAATTGGGCATCTGGCAAGATTTCGGCAACAGTCAATCAAAGCACATTTTCCTCCCATCAATCTCGGACCCATCTATCTTTCACCACTCACACTCAATGAACCCCTTGGCCTCGACAAGCGCCAGAAAGTCTTCCTTGCTCGTGAAGTAATAGTCCTTTCCATGCTCTTCATTCGGTCTCGGTGGCCGCGTTGTGTCTATTCATCTCTGTTAGAAAGACGTTTCTCCCTGTATCCTTCCAAATGTATAGCAGCCTCAGGTGTTTAGAGGAGGGGGGTCACTTTCTCGAAACCGAAAAGCCAAAGGTGTCCGGGTACTCGGCAAACAGTCGTTTCAACAAAGTCGATTTGCCAGTACCAGAGGGACCGGACACGACCACCGGTCGGCATTTTTGGACTGTAAATAAAGTGGTTAGTTTATTGATATAACGGTCGACCGTCAGGTCGCAGTAGTAGAAGCATACGTAAAGAGGCCATTGGCGATGAAGTGTGAAAGCAGCTGCGGAAAAATTGCCTGGACAGGTTAATGTTTCTAGAAATTTGGACGGTCCTCTGTGCCAGGAGGTTATAATGCATATGTCTGAAGGTTTCTTATTCTTTGTTTTGCATCGCCATCGCCGAGGCCGTCTTGTACTTTATCTTTTTTCTTATTCTGTTCGGCACCACGCCGACACCCTATGTGGGCGGTGAGACACGGCACTAAAGTGGTAATAGAGCATATCGAATCGATCATCCTCTCTACGCTTTCAGGTTGCATACCAGAGCCAAAACTTAATACTCTAATACCAGCAACAACAATAGTCAAGAATTCAAGGAGATTGAGCTTGACAAGCCGAGAGTTTTCATCCGCACGTCGGGAGAAGTAAGCGAGGTATGACTTGACAGGAAAAAAAAGTAAATTATAAATAAAAAAAAAGGAAAAGAGAAAGAGAATGTTTCACACGAAACACGCACACACACACACAGTTAAAATGGATATCTGTAACAAAAGGAAAGGAAAAGCCACCTCTGGCCCTCAAAAACAATACAGCTTTTGTTCATCTTTTTCTCTCTCCTTCTGGACTCCTCCGGCAGCCACGGAACAAAAACCCACACCGGCTGCGACATTTACCGTATCCATCAGCAGGTCAAGCCTAGTATCCGTTCATGGCGGCCCGCTGGGAGTTGCGGCTCAGTTCTCGATCGGCAGAAGGGCTGATGGGCCGGCTGCCACCGCTGTGGCCACCGGCCGCGCTGCTCTCCTTCAGGGCCAACAGCTGCTTGGCACGGAAAGTCTCGTAGTGGATCTGGCTGGTTGTCTCGATCAGGTCCTGCAGGTGGGTGCGGGTCAAGAAGTTTCGGAGATAGACGAATTCGCAGTGGTTCTCGTCCTCCACGTTGATCACTCCCCAGCGGTTCTGGCGTCCTCGAACCTGCTTTCCGTTCACAACAATGTTCTTTTCGCTTCCGACAACGGCAAAAGGAATGATGTCCTATCACATGTCAGTCGCTATACATGATAGCCGTCAGTCTGCACAGATATGCTGGGTACCTTAATTTGGGCGTTCATCACACGCTCCTCGTCATCGAGCTCGTCATTATCGTAGGGGTACATCTTCAGGTTGTGGAAGGTAAACTCCTCCTTGATGCGCTCCTTGAATGCTTGTCGCTCTTCCAGGGTCAAAGAGTCGGACTTGGCGATGACCGGAACAACGTTGACGACATCAGAGAGCTTCTTCAGAACGACGATATCGATTGGCTTGAGGCTAGACACCCGTCAGTACCATGGTCGTGGCAAAGGCTTCCTATCGTCTCCACATACGCATGGCCAGAAGGCTGGATGAAGAACAAGCAGCAGTGAATGCGAGTGTCCTGGATATAGCGTTCGCGCTGAGCTGTGAGCTCTTTACGAAGGTAGGCGGAGTGCTGATCTTTGATATATTTGACGATGGGGTCCCAGCTGTAACAAACACAAGCAATCAGTATGATGCTTCTGCTTTACTAGAGTAAATGCCATACCATCGGTCATTGTTGACTTGGTCGCCGTATCCGGGGGTGTCGACAATGTTCAGCCTCAGACGCACTCCGTTTTCCTCGATGACTAGAAAAAGTGTCAACAGGATGCTTTTCCTTATTTTAGCATCTCGACGTACTGTGGGAGACAGTCTGAATCTCGGTCGTAGAGCGGACGGGCTCGTTGGGGGTCAGACGACCCTTGGAATCGATCAGATGTGACGCGAAAATCGTGTTGATCAGGGTCGACTTTCCCAGACCAGTTTGACCTGAACAAAAGGATCAGACAACAGGATTAGTCGGCAGAACGGATTGCAACAGCAAGAACAAGCAATTGCACTCACCGACACACATGACGTTGAATTGAAAGCCACGCTTCAAGAGCTTCCGCTCGATCTGCGACGTGATGCTGTCAAAACCGACATGGCTGCGAGGGAACACGGTGCTCGGAGCAGCAGACACATTCGGGGCGGAGGCCATGGTATAAAACGGCGCAAGGCAGGTACGAATGAGGAGGATGACTGGAGAGGTCGCGAGGGAGAAGCTGAGGAAGGGTTTCTCAAGAGAGAGTCCCGCAAGAAAGAAGTCTTCTTAATTAGATCTGGGGCGTTTCCCAGCGGTGCTCGAGCAGATGGAGTGAGGTTCGCCCCCTATTATTATTGTCCGCCCGGCGGATCAGGGGTCGGTGGCACCATGTCCCAATCCGGTTAGCTGCCAACCCAGCTTTCGTTCGACAACCTCAATTCATGAGAATTGCTTGATACTGCTCTTATTGCGATCTCGACGTGCACAGCGTTGCCCGTGCTACCACGCTTTCGATAACACACAATCACTGCCCCTTTCCTTTTCTTAAACGGATCCCCGACCGACTCTCTATTCTGTTGACAGCCTTTGCTGCCAGTTATCATCGACTTCTTGCCCATAATGGCGGCACTTCAATTGACGCGGAATTTTTCGCGCCCGTCGGCCTCGCTGCTGCCCATCATTCCAACAATCCTGCGCACACGAACTATCAGTATTCGGTGGCCTGCGTTCACAGAGCGCTCGGTCTTGAATGGATCCCTGACCAGCAGCTTTCCGTCGCTTCTCACCGACATCTGGGAGTCCATTCTGCGTGCCGTTCCCAAGAAGAAGACCTCGCATATGAAGAAGCGACACCGGCAAATGGCCGGTAAGGCTCTGAAGGATATCAAAAACTTCAGAACGTGTCCATCATGCGGACAGCCGAAGAGACCGCATGTTCTGTGTTCCAATTGTGTCAAAGGTACGAGCCGATAGTATTGGGTGCTGTCTTCCTGCTGTTACTAATCCCCGGGGCAGAAATCAAAGAAACATGGAAGTCTCTTGACCCGTTTTGATTGGCGATCGACCTGCATAAAAGAAGACTCTGTATTTTGGATATTGCTCAAGGGCTACTGCTGTAGTGCCATGGGCATGCATTGATGATTGGCGCAATATGGGTTCTTTTTTCTTTTCTTTTCTTTTTTTTTTTTTTTTCAAGCATTAAGCATGGACTATGCCAAAAATGAAATTACTGTACTATAATTTTTCTTATATAGTCACTTCTTGATTTTAACAATCCAATTTGGACTTCTGTCAATTCAATAGGGACTTTGAAAATTATATTTTGCGCCTGTTCGCGCTGTTTGTCGAGTAGGACCTGTACAAGTGCTAATGAAGACTGAGAGCAACTGCGTCACAGCTCCGCGGGTCTTGGCAATAAAGAACCTCCGTCCAGACATACACCACTTCCCCTTCTCAACGTCAAACTAAGAAGGCGGAACCAATAGACATGGTAGGATCCTGTGCCTGTTATTTTTCTCATCCTAAGTCAATGTGCTAACTAGACTACAGTCCAAGCAATATCTGTCGTGGAGTTCGGCAGACAACGGTAAGCCATTCTTTCTCCCCGCTATACATGGGATCGACATTGAACATAGCTCTGCAAACGCAACCAGCCCATCCAATAGATATCTTCTCCCTGGCCGTGACGTCCAACCAGGTGCTATCTGCTTCAGGCGCATCGGCTATCAAAATTCATTCTACCAAAGATGCGGATTTCCCGCTGGTGCAAACGCTCGAGGCTGCCCACAAGATCGGATGCCACCACGTTGTTACCGCCAGGGACGGCCACTATGCAGCTAGCATCGGATTCGACGGAGAGATCAAAGTCTGGGCTAGCGAAGAAGGGACATGGTCCGAAGTGACCAGCCTGTCAAGCAAGTTTCCCCTGTATTGTTATTATTGCTTTATCCAAAGTCTAACACAACATCCTCGCAGGCGTCCTGAAGCAGACTGATGCCTGGGCAATCACCCTGTCAGATGACGGTAAATACCTTGCTGGTACAACTCACGATGGCCATATCCAGGTCTGGGACCTGGCTAGTGGTGGAGAGCAGATTCGTAGTTATGAAACCAAGGGATCTTTCGGCACCTGCATTGATATGGTTGGAGATTCCTCTTTTGACAACAGCATTGTATCTGGCCTCGACTAACTCTCTGGTAGTCTAGTGACGGAAATTATATTGCCACCGGCCATGAAAACGGAAGCATCTATATCTTCAGCAACGAAACTGGTCGAATGCCATTCTCACTATCCGGTCAGCTCAATCTAAAAAGAAGCCTGTTTATCACGCTTGGCTAATTGCTTTTACAGGGCTGGTAAAGCCAGTGCGTGCTGTTGCATTCTCCCCAGGTGGAAAGCTTCTGGCGGCTGCGGGGGATTCCAAAGTCGTTGCGCTTTACGACACCGAGTCTGGGGAGCAGGTTGCCCATCTCTCGGGCCACTCCGGATGGGTATTGTCTCTCGACTGGAGTCATACCGGCGAGTATCTTCTCAGCGGGTAAGTGTGATCTACACATTTCTCTCTTCGGATTTCCACTCTAACAGTGCGCAGCTCCTTCGACGGAAAAGCCAAAGTATGGTCAATAGATCGCAGAGCATGTGTGGCAACTCATTCCGAGGCTGAAAAGGCCATCTGGAGTGTGAAGTGGCTGCCTAAAATGGGAAAGACAGAAGGGTTTGCTACGGCTGGTGCACATCGCAGTATATGGTTCTACCGAGAGGCAACCGGTGGCTAGTTCAGCATAACTGGGTAAATGTACAAACTAAGCCTGTAACTGATTGTGCTGAGTACGACGGTCATGATGAGAAGAGAATGAACGGAACTTCATAGCCTTGGTGGCGGCGCCGCATGCATTACAAGCTCTAGGTACATACAATGGACGTATCATGACATATCACATAAGTTAAATAAGCGGGTATCAATAAACAAGAAAAGCAAGAAGAGGGGGACCCATTATTTCATAGCCTCGACAAATAATCGGCGCATTCGTTTCAACAATGCGCCAAAGTCTCGGTCTTCGTTCACAATATCCAGCTCGCGCTCGATAGCCGCCCGGTCGAGCTTGGGTCTGGTGTGATAAATCTCATAGTCTCTCGAAGCCGTGCCAAGTTCGAACCAGGCCTCTCTGTCCCAGTCCTTCTCGAGAAGATGGCTATATACGATTTTGAGCCGATCCTCTCTCCCGGCTCCTTCAATCCGCATACAGAGATAGTCCTGCCAAAAATCCAGTTCTGGGGTGTTAAGTCGAGATTGTGCGTCTAGATACTGGGAGTGAGCCTTCTGAGCTTCGAGTTTCTGGTCAATGGCTGCTTGTGTTTCCGCTATTTGTCGCTTCAGTCGATCGCGCTTCGCCAGCCGGGCGTCTCGTTCAAGCGTAATAGATGAGATATGCGCTCGAATCTCGGCCGCCTCGGCCGCTTCCCTCTGGACCGTTTGAGAGTGGTCTTGGGTTTTTGCAGTCAGTATTTTGATATCGTTTCGCTTCATGTCTTCATCCTCTGTTGCGTAACTTGTTAGTAAAAGCCCGGAGCTACCGGCGGAACGGCGGCATGCTTACTTTGAAGCTCTGCAAGATTGATATGAAACTGGTTGCGCTCCTCCAGCACTTGCTTTCGGCCTCGCTCAATGAATGCATCGAATTTTGCCGTGAACTGCGCCATTCTACTGCGCAGATCTTCAAATCCAAAATTGACGCCGGGGAGAGAATCTGCCATTGACGGAGCCTCTGCAGAAGCCAGTGGCGGCCGCATCGCGCTGGTCGAGAGTGACGGCTCAAACGAAGACATTCTGAAATAATTCCAAAACAGTCGCGAGCGTGGATGTGAGTGTATAGACGCGGTGTCTCGTCGCGAATGTTATTGAAGCCGAAGACCGTGAAGCGCGCTTCAAAAGAAGCAGTAGAGGCGGGAGCAGTTGCGGGGGCAACCGCCAGTCGGACTCTTTGCCGCCGCCGCCCAATCGAGTAATAAGTGGGCAGAAACCTTTTTTTTTTTTTTGCCGCCAGTGACATGAAAGCTTGTCGCTATGCTTCTTCACTGAATCTGTTGCTCGAGATCTCAAGCCAGCTGGGCTGCTCGGAGCTCTCAACTTGTGTCATCTCTATCAACTCCACAGACGGCCCATGACCACCCTTCGCAATGAGTGAAGCGTCGAGCGAAGGATCGGAGACGCCAGCAACCGCCAACGCCGGACCAAATGGATGATCATCGCATCGACGTTCTGCGATATGGTACCCCGGGCCCGATTTCGTACAACTCCGTCTCTCAATCTTGGAGCTTCTCCCGAGACTTCAGCCAGAGTACGTCCCTGGTCGACGTCTGATTTCGATGTGGAAGCTGATGGTGCATAGGACATGTCTTTTCGTACACTGGACTGGATAGAACCGCAGTGCCGCCTCAGTCGCACAGCTTGTTTGGGCTAGAACGAGACCAAAAGGAAAGGCGATTGCTGTTGGAAGATTATCCCGAGCTCATCGGAATAGTCTCGGACTTTGGCCAAGATGAAGAACTCTCTCGCGTGATTGAAACGGCTACCTCGGTTTTCAACCCTCGGGAGACTACCTTGCTTGATTTTGGACATGCTTTACCCTTTGAGAGAGATCAATCTGGGAGATTGCTGAATATTCCTATTGCAGCCTTTGCGACGGGAGAGAACGGAGACGTGCTTTCTCTGAGAGCCATTGGCGAGAAAACGATCATTACCAATTTGGAGACACAGCCGTACCTCCAAGTGCCCATCATCGGCCGTTCAGATATCCTGCAAACACCTTGTGGGGAACATCCGATCCGCCAAATTCGATTCGCCATAAGTCTTGAAAAGGTGACGAACCTTTTGGCAGTTCGGCTTCATTCATCTACACTAATTTGCCGCCCTTTGTTTCACAGAGAGCCTGTGCCCACCAGGCCGATCAAAAATGTGACGTTCAGTACTGCCCACAATCGGCACGGACGGTCTCGCATTGATCCCAATCCAATCGTTGAAATACCAGAGTCTCAGACTGGTCGTGGCGCTCAAGCTGACGTGAGCTTCAACCCTTGGTCTCAGAACCGACTCGGCATCATCGACGATGGCGGAAACTGGTCTATTTGGGACCTGTCTGACGTTCTCAGAGGGAAAGAGCAAGCAACTCCAAAGTGCCTCCACAGTGGCTCGCTACCTCGATCATTGAATGAGCCAACGAGCGTTGGCAAATCTGTCCAGCATGATGGATGGTGCAAGTTTGAGTGGGTTGGCGATGTAAATACGTTTATTGCCTGCAATCGACGTGACGCCGTATTGTATGTTACGAAAGGTCGCTCTGTCACGTCTTCTAACGTAGAGTTGGATTGGATCTCCCCGTCCGAATGGATATTGGACGTCAAAGTCTGCTACTCGGAGGCATCACGAGTATTCCTTTTAACTACGTTAAGAATTTTATGCCTAGATATTAGCAATCACCTACAGCAGTCTTCATCAACAAGAGTTCCGCAGTTGTTGTGGCATCACCACCGTGACCAAGACGATCTAACTCTTCACCTGACAACGCTTTCTGTTGGCGAAGGTATGGAACATGGTGGTTCAGTCTTAACCGCTTACTAACTGTGTCCAGACAACTACTTACTCCTTTGCTCCCGATTTGATGCCTGCGTTCTGGCCTTCCGGATTCCAGTCGCTGATCCTGATGATGATATGCCCGTATATCTTAACGATCCGTTTCCTATTCATCTTCCTGTGGCTTCTATGGACGAGCATATGGCTAGTATTCGTCGCAAAGCTCCTCTAAAAACAATCGTTTTTAGAGAGGTTGAGCAAGCTCCGCCGACCGGTCGTGATGCTGCTCGGTTCACGCCGCCAAGCCGATTAGTCAAGCTGTTTGTCCTGGATCATACGTTGTCCATCCGTGAACATCTGTTTTCTATTCCCCATAACCAGGAGCCTGAGCCTGGGATAGGTATATCCTACAATCGGGAAGCTTTGTCAGTCGCCAAGCGGATAGCCCAGCGGTGGAAACCGGGGTTCGCCAGATCGGCATCACCAGATACTGACGAGTCAGTTTTACCCGGACCAGCGCCTCGAACGAACATTCCCGGAATGAAGATGACGAGTGCTCCCGACTTGGGATCCAGACCTCTTCACAGACTCGTCGACTTCACGTTACTCTATTCAACCCTTGCTGGACATCGTGTTCCATACATGAGAGATACGCCAGCAACGATCCGTGACTCCCAACCACTTAGGCAGAGCTTGGAGCAATTGATGCCATTACTCGCAACCACAGCCAAGAAAGGGGCCATGGCTGGGCGAACTATGTAAGGGTTTTGTTTCACATCTGTTAGAGATACAACTAATGTCATGGAATGCAGGTTAGAAGTAATGGATTGCCTGCCAATATCTTCCAATATAGATGATACCATTCAGGACCTCTCCTGGTTTAGGGCGCGGTCAATCGAAGAGGGTCGAGCTGCGGGTTTCATGCTCTATAACTTACCCCTGGAAATATCGCGCGAGTTTCATGGCAGTCAGCCACAGCCTATTACCTCGTTGAAGCCTTGCGAAGTGTCGGGATTATACGACGAGCTGATTCGCGACTGGCTGTCTACCCTGTCTGGAGACATGCCGGCTTGGACTCGCGTGTCAAAAGAAAGATCCATACGAAATCTATCTGCGGAGCTAGCGTTGGCAACCATGGCCTACGTGGGCATAGAGCGACCAAGCGAGGATAGCTTATCTCAACGGACTATACGTCAATCGAGCTGGAGCCAGTCTTCGCAGCTTGTGCAAAGTCAGGACGACGAACAGGGGACCTTTGAAACTCTTGGGCTCAATGTGCTCGCTCCGCAAACGAGAAGTTACCCTTTCTCTGCTGCTACAGAAAATCTTCTTTCACAATGGACCATTGGTGAAGATCCGGAAGTAGCTGACTGGAAAACACTCGCTTCCCAGGATGCAACGGCATCTCTGCCCTCCACGCCAAGACGCACACCTGCCCGGTCACGGTCAAGGAGTCGCACAGAATCTGTGAGACATACTAGGCGAGCTTCACCTGTTGTACCTATCGTCCAAGCCCCTGGAAGCCAGCCCCAGCAGGATCTGTTCAGAGACAGTTTTCTCCCTAGTAGCCAATTCACCGAAGACAGTCTGCCCATGACCCAGATTGAAAGGGGGTTATTTGGTGGCCGGCAGGCAGGGAAGCAGGTTAATGTCAAGGCCCGGAAAAAGAAGAGAGCCGCTGGATTTTGACCAGGCTCTTTTCTTTCTCTTCTTTTTTTTTTTTTTTTTTTTTCCTCCTCTCTTTCCTCTTTCTGAGCCCATACCTAGTGGCTATAGCCGTTTTCGGTCACAATCTGTATGGAGAGTGTATACATGACCTGACATACTCATGCTACAAAAGAGGGGCATGCGGGGTGTAGATGAAACACAGTTAACACAGATAACATAATAAAAAAGACCAAGGTTAAGACGTGCGTAACAAGAAAACAGCATAAATCACGCAGTTTTAATTTAGGAACGTACTCGTAAACAGTTAGTGTAGATGTCGACATTCCGTGTTGTCGAACTACTTAAAAATTTAATACGTATCGGTTGGCCCCGGCGCGCATTTGTAATGTCCGTCCAAACGTCCCGGGCGTTTAGAGTCATCATAATCTATTGATTATTCACGTCCTTGTTGCGCTGCCGCCGCCGCCGCCGCCGCCGACGCCGCAGTCTATAAAGAGGTTCCCTTTCCCATCCCCCTCCTCTCTAACAGGGACATTTACCACCTAACCAAATATATAATAAAGTTTCGGTCTACGTGCTCAGTTTGTCGACGTTGCAAGGGCCATCTGAACGACGAGAACTTCGGACACTATCGATTGACTACCCCGCTCACACGTGTCTGCCTGTTACCTACCAGTCGCGACAGAACATCATTTTGCAGGAACAATGAGTGAACACCAATACAAGTTCAACGTCTCCATGAGCTGCGGAGGCTGCTCGGGTGCTGTGGAGCGAGTCCTGAAGAAGCTGGAGGGTGAGTTTTATCTGCTAATCTCATGCACGATACACCCTTCTTCTCTACATGTCATGTCTCTGTATAGATAATATTCAATGCTGATCTGTTTTACATTTTGGTCGTGCCAGGTGTGAAATCATACGAAGTCAGCTTGGAGTCGCAAACTGCCACCGTTGTCACTGATACCCTTCCCTACGACACCGTGCTGGCTACTATCAAGAAGACCGGCAAGACCGTGAATAGCGGCGAGGCTGACGGGACCCCTCAAGCGGTGTAGAGAAGACAAGAAGGATCGATGACTCGAGGACTCAAGGGGGGAAGTTTTCTGATGTGAAACCTTCCTTGAAACTTGTCAAGGGAACTGAACTCTTCATCGTGCAGGCGCGCCGAAAGTCTGTCTGTTTCATTGTTTTCCAGCCAGCGTATTCTCTAGTTTCACCCGTCTCATATAATCTATCTTACCATGCTCTACAAGCTCTTTTGTAGATAACCATGATTTACACGATCGGTTTCTCAATGAATACATTAGGCTCTGACCTTGAAAATAGCACACATGCTTTCTAAGCCTAAAGTGAAACATGCCGGGGGTATCTTTCATGCCTCTCAATAAGAAAATCTGCGCCAGACAAATATGCAAGCTCTCTCTATGGACTCGAGACGGGTACGGTAATGCATATTGCTTCTCCTGTTGCATAAACAGGTTCCCGCATAGTCAAGTCGGGAATACCATGTGAGGCTCCCTGCCCGAACAATATCAATGCCCTTTCACGATGGAAAATTCCTTGACTTCTCTAGTTGCACTTCATACCGTCGAATTGCCGATATAGGAAGGGTGTCTTTCCTCTTCTGGGTGACAACCACCGCATTCTGGGAGGCGGGACGAACGCTGTAAACTTGACGAGAAGCCGTGGGAGTCCAATCTCTAGTGACAGTGTCTTTCGAAGATCTAGAGACCATCCGAGATTCTACCTGGTATTGCGGCACACCAAGCCCATGTCGTTCACTCGGAGGGGACCAGGCTGGATGTGGCTGGACGGTGTACCCGCTATCAGCTTGCAGGGGGTCTTTGCTATTAATCAACTCTCTTTGCATTTCGTACGAATTGGCTTTGGCCCTCCATCCCGAACCTTCGGGACCATGCCCAGGACCAGGTCTGTGCAATCTATCACTTTCTCGGTTAGTCGTCCATAAAGGTTCAACCACGTAACCATTGTTCTTGCTGGTAAAGGAATTCTCCGGCCGCGCTGTATGAAATAGTGTATCCCATACATAGAGACCATCCTCTCTGCGGGAATCTCCTCCCAGAGGCTCCCGAACTGCTTCCATCAGTGGCCTCTCAAGAGACGGTCTCGTCCGTGGTACTACTATATGTGCTTGTTCCGAGTGGCCTCTTGTCAAGAGTCTCGCTTCTCGATCGGTGGCGGACATCCCGTACATATCCTCGACCGGTACTCGTGTAACATACCGTCGAGAAAAGGATTGTGGCTTTTCAACGATTTGAGAAAGGCCGCCACTTCCACAAGACAAGGGTCGACGAAGACTTGAGAGGGATTCATGGGGATCCAATCGTCTTCGCTTCAAGTTACCACTTTTATCATCATCTTCCTCATCGTCAAGATTGATTACATCAATACGCCTCGAGAGATCTTCGAAAGGACGTCCTCTGGTAGCTGAAGGAATACTGTAGGAAGCCCCTTGAGCATACGGCAGATCGCCGGCCCTGCTCCTTGCCAGGGACTGCTCGGTGGTAAAGAACTCAGGCTGCTCAATCGAGGGAATGACTGCCGAACTCGGATGAGGCGGGCTATTCCGTTCGTACTTGGTTGTAGCAAGGATTCCTGAGGGATGCATTCGTTTTCGAGGGTTTTCCTCGTGTCGGTGAGGTGGGTAGCTAGGTCCGGCCACGAACAATGGTCTTGGTGGATGAGATGCCGTGTACGGTAATCTTCCTTCCGGAAGATTGGAGGGAATCTTACTGAATACGGATCCATCAGGAAATTGAAGAATGTCTGGTGCTTGCTGTCGAGGAAAGGACTGTCCTGCCGTCAGTGTCAAGGAAAATTGACCAGGCAAACGAGACTCACCAAAGGCTCCATCGGTACAAGGTGACGCCTCAGACGCTCATCAACCGAACCACTAGAGTGTGGCTGACTCAGAGCAACTTTTCGAGACTCTCCGTGGCGGGTGGAAGCGTCATGCTTGTGGTCTCGCATTGTCTGTCTCTCCCTGTAACGGCCCATAGCTCGGTCCCAGGCCTGATAGCGGCTGAAGCCTCGGCGATCAACCTTTGATCTAGGAATCGTCTGAGCCGGAAGTCTTTGGACGATGTTGAATCTTGCTGTAGGTTCCCCAACGCTTGTGCAGTCCAGAGAATTTGCCTCTTGATGATAGTCTCTGTCATGTGTAGTTTCGAGTTGTTTAGTGACAACATTGCTGGATAGTATCTCGAAGCTGGGTTGACGGTTAATTGTTCCGGTTTCTGAAGGACGGTCTGCATGGCGCTCTTCATGCTCGTCATCCTCGTCATCTTCATCATCCGAGATGACAATGACCTCTCGGAAGACGTCTTCGAGCTCGGGCTTTCCGTTCTCATCTTCGCCTCGCCACTGGACTAGCTTCTCTAAGGTGGCATCCTCAACTTTTCGCCTTGCTTCTTGAAATGACGTCTTTTTGAGGAGTTGGTCATAGTCGGTATAGATATGTCGTATATGGGCCACTACTGCTAGCTGTGCCCTACGGGCGAGGGGCAGTCCAGCCGCCGTACCGACTTTACGTTGTCCCTTCTGAAAAGCGGTTTTGACAATTTGATCTGTGTCATCCGCTGGAATGTTGGGGAAAAGATCTCGAATAACATCTCTTGCTTCGGCATCGATAACGGCCTGGGAAGCTTCGGTTTCAGCTTGGCAGGACGCCGATGCAGTGTTGGAAACGTCGATAGATAACACGTTTCCTTTCTCTGTGACGTAAAACCCCAGATCCATACAAACCCGAGCTACAACAGTACTGGGAAAGTGATAGCCTACACGATGGACTTGTTGGGATAGGCCATGGGTGTTCTGGTGGGGAGTCGTCTGCAAGGGAAAAAAACATCACATTAACCAACGATAACTTTAATGGGGTTTTCAAACATGATAATGGCTCACAGTGACGGCAAAGACTTGGAGTCCGTGCTTCCGGCAGATCTCCTTACAAACAGTGGTAAATCTAGGATTACCTGCAGAGATGAAGGTGTAGCCTGGCGGAGCCTCGGACTCAAAGTAAACCTGCGGATCGAGATTAGTTACAATCATACAGTAGCAAAGCTAGGGCAGGATCGTGACGAACAATACATCGAAGCTTCTTCCTCTTTTGTGTGATGCTCTCCATGATGACTTTGTGTTTCCGGAACTTGGCTCTGGCCAGGCCATTATGAGCGCGGGCAGCACCAGGCTGCGTTTGTATGCGCGTCATGGGGATATCAAACGGGGTTCACCATAGAGAGGTCATTAATTAGGAACCTTGATAGTGTCATCCGTGGGCGTACCGCAGCTACAAGCACGGCCAGGGATCGTTAGACTTTCTGCTGCTCAAGCGGCGCCACGACGATCAGACATCAAAATCGAGGGTGCCACTTGCGGCAAGCCGAAGCATACCCATTAACTAGTTCGTTAGCGATGAAAGCTAGGCGAGAGAAACGGCATGCGCGACAAGCATGGTAGAGACTGCAGTATAGCCACCCACAGCCGCACGGATGTCAAAGGTCAAGCAGTTTTCGGTTCATCCGAATGAGGCTGGAGATGAGAAGACAAGAAGCAAAAAGCGAGTTCTTCTGGTTCGAGCTGTCGTCAGGCGGTTGGGCAGGGCCCTCAGTATGAGGGGAGAGCGGCGGCCCTCATTGGTCACCGCCCGCCCGCTTTGCCTGGTCGGGCCGGACCTGCCTTGACCGCGACTTTCTGTCTCCCCATGCCGATTTTCACGTATCGTCAATGAAGACATCGACTATCAGCCTCATCTGTTTCTGCTGCCCGATGCACGATTCATGGACAAACGGGCTGTCATAGCAGCCTATCGCCAGCTATTCCGCGCGGGCTTGAAGGCGGTAAGGTACGCAATTCCGCAACGTCATGTCCTCCGGTGGAATCTGCAGTCGGCCTTCCGGTCTGGCAGCGAGAGCGACTTTGACAGCCATAAGATAGCACAGACAGTCTTATTCCTCGAACGAGCTGCTGCATCTTCGGCTAGCTTGGAACACAAGATTGTGAAGAATTTGCTGCATGTCAGATTCTGGGAGCAGTCAGCTGTGAAACCCAGGTTCTCCAAGCCACCGTAAGTGTCAAAATCTGTCCCATCCATATGTGTCGCTCTACATGTGTCTTCTCTCGTCAGTGCATGAATCTAACTCTCTTTAGCCGTGACGCCACTGCACAACGTTATCTTGCCTGGTCGGCAAATGCTCATTTCAATTCGACCTTGATGCTCTTGAATGAGAGTCTCGGTACCTGCTTGAGATAGCAGATGTTCCGATTGACTTCATGCGCCCCTCGCTTGTAAATATATATCGTGAGAGCAAGTGATGCGCGCGGCATTATATTCTTATAACATTTGCCTCATACCATAACCAAAATCTCTGCCATTGCAGACTTGTATTATACGGTTTTTTCTTCAGACATATGATGACTAATCGACTTATTCGATTAATGACTATCCCTAAATTGCAACTAAATAACACCGGCCGGCATTGTGCCCTATGCGTTAAAGGAAGAAAGCCCCTTATCCCAGACATGATGTATCACAGGAGAGAACCCCCTGTATGGACCTTGTGTATCTGGTGTTCGGACCTTTTATGCCCACTACCCTATGACTGGCTTGCTGTTACGTCCTTGCAGCAGGCAAGCGTGCAGGTAGTGGGCTGTGGTAGCACCGGTCACATGTGCGCCACAAAAGGAGCGCAGAGCCCTGTGATAGTGTGTGCTTTCAAATGAAAAGAAACGAAAATTACCACAGAGTGCAATAACCCCAAACATCTTCAATACTATCACCAAATTCGGGGTGCACTTTTTCCAATGGGGGAATATTTCTTGTCTTCGCTCATCGACCCTATATTTAGACAGGCTCGGCCATATTCTGCAGCCTCGACCGTTCCCGAACCGTCGCCACCCGCAACCAACCACGGCCACGACCAGTCTGCTCAGCCGACTATCGACAACCCCAACGCCCTTCAGCATACGACTGACGAGACTTCGTCTGTTTCATCACTAGCAGAAGCATCTTCCGACCAGGTTTTTGGCGCAACCAGGGAGCCTGCGGCCAATAGGTCGAGCAATGACGTGGTTCGCACGGGAAATATGAACGATCAAGACAGCCATCATCATGTCCACCATGACGACGGCGAAGGGCACATCGAACCTCATACGACGATCGCATCTATTCCATACGATTCTCTCAGCAGCCCTTCGCCCGGCGTGACTGCGCCGCCTGCCCTGGATCAGTATGATCGGCAATTACAAGAACTGCCGGAGGACGATGGAATGATGTTTCTACGGAAGAAGATTCATGCGATCAGAGACACCAACGTGACCAGCTCGGAAAAAGCACGTTTGATACACAAACTCATGACTGAGAGCTACGATGATGCACGCAAGCAACACTCCTACGAGAGACACAATTCGCCGCCTCGACTCTCGCCCAGCTTGCCGAGTCTAGAACAACCCATCACTCCTTCGTCCCCCCAACTAAGTCGATCTTTCGACCGGCTTTCTTTCGATCATCTCCCATTAGTGGCCACGGGGGGGACCATCCATATTGACTATAATCTCACACCAGCAGACTTGGAACCCACGTACGCTCCTCAGGAAATAGTTACCGCCACGAATAATGAAGAAACAACTTCCGAATCACCACCCCTTGATGGGGCCGATGACGATAGTGATTATTCGGAAGAGAATGTCATGACGCTGGGCTGTCAACATTACAAGCGCAATGTCAAATTACAGTGCTACACATGCAAACGATGGTATACCTGCCGATTCTGTCATGATCAAGCGGAGGATCACACCCTGGAGCGAAGAAAGACAGAGAATATGCTGTGTATGCTATGTGGTCTTCCACAACCAGCAAGCCAGTGGTGCAGGGGCTGCGATGAACGGGCTGCTTCGTACTTTTGTGAGGTGTGCAAGTTATGGGATAACGATAGCTCGAAGAGCATCTATCATTGCAATGACTGCGGAATTTGCCGCATAGGACAGGGCATTGGAAAGGATTTCTATCATTGCAAGGTATGTCCATTTGCCGCGTCAGATATCACCTAAAGCTTATTTTGGTGTTTAGACCTGTAGCGTATGCATACCTATCTCGATTGAGAACACACATCGTTGTATTGAGCGCTCTACTCAGTGCGACTGCCCGATCTGCGGGGAATACATGTTTACATCTCCCGAGACTGTCGTTTTCATGAGATGTGGGCATAGTATACACAAAAAATGCTATTCAGATCATGCCAAGGTTTCATATCGGTGTCCAATATGCAGCAAAAGTATCATGAATATGGAAGCTCGCTTTCGCAATCTGGACCGGACGATTGAGAGCCAACCCATGCCGCCTGAGTTCAAAGACACAAGGGCAATGGTGTATTGCAATGACTGCGGGGCAAAATCGGATGTTCCTTACCACTGGCTGGGACTAAGATGCGACTTGTAAGTGCAGACATTCGGCTGGTACATGAAACAGAACAACGCTAACCCATCTAGATGCGAGTCCTATAACACCGTACAAATCAAATCTCGTAACGGCACCGGTGAAGCAGATGGCGAGGGCAACGGTGATTTACCAATATCGTACAACCTTGTCGATCATACCTGTGACTCTATGACCAATCCAAACCTGGTTGCGGAGCCATTGAACGGCGACAGCGATTTCTGGCGCCCTTCAACCTCTCATTCTTCGGACGGGCGCTCTTCTCGCGAGGTCCCGCGGTCACGTCCACAGCAGATTTCACCTACCGTGGGCAATTACTTCGATCTCTCGAGAGACGACACGGCATGGGCACCTTCCATATTTTCTAGTCACCGCAGTGATGGAGGAAGCGATACTGAAGAGGTAGGCTTCTGGGCCACTTCGCCTCTTCGTAACTACTCTTTCTTCCGAAGCCGTGAACTTCCAGGCGATGACCGTCAGAGCGAAAGTGAAGGCGAAAGCACGTCTGGAGAGGAGGAGGAAGATGACATCGAGGAAGACGATGACGACGATGACATTGACCCGATCAAGCTGTTTGGGCATCGTTGAACTATACAGAGTCTTTTTCCTTTGTTCAGACCCTGTACGGATACGCCTTTTCGGTTCAACAAGGCACCATGTGGGTTCTCACATGCCTTGGCGCAATAGCTGTCAACAGATGTACGGAAACCAGCTCTCGGCCCTGGTCGCAACCACGCCGCCATTGTGGGTAATTCCTCAGACAGTGTTACCGGACTATACCGGACTTTTAGTGCGGGTACACTTCACCGAACGCTCGCTTTATGGATCAGATCATGCCGTGATACTATGCGCTGGTATACCGAGATATGCCTCAAATCATGTGCGGCATTCTGTCTCGACTGTGCAACCGGCTCTAGTCTATGCATAGTTCATTTAGGCCCATATCGGACTAGGTTCACAGCTCCTCCTTGGTATAATTATAAAGATGCCGATAGCGTAGGCTGTTGGCCGCAGTTGATAATCTGGGCTGTTGTTTCTTTTTACATCTATACTAGATGTAGCGCTTAGACGTGCTTAGATAGTATCGCGCTATCACTAGAGAAGACATGAAACAGTTCAATCTCCGGCGTTATATAAACTTAAGCTCATAGAGAATAGAACCGCCTATTTCAAGCCACATTTCGACGCACAGTAAACACTACCTACAGCCATAATCATAGTAATCAATTGCACCATCTAGGAGCAGGTGGTGACATATCCGGCGTCAGCAGCACACGCGCAGGCTTACGTAAGCCGGCGCCGCAAACGTGACGTTTTGTCGATAACGCGGTTGATAGCGACAAGAGCGAGAGGGGTTCCGGACTTCCGCAACCATCCATTTTTCTTCTGAATTAATCATCAAGTGGTGTTCCGTGTGCGTTGAGAGTGTCCCTACGGCTCAGCCTTGTTCCTGTCTCCCACAAAAGCTTGAGGCTTGCTTCGTGTTGTTTCCTTCGCCACTTCGGACATCCTAATCATCTCATCTGAAACAAGCACGGATGTCTTCCTAATCGCCGATCGCTCGCCGGCAATGGTTTTTGTCTTTGCATTAAGACCTTATCTGAAATTTGTTAACTTTCCAACTCTTCTTCGTTCTTTCCTCGCGCATACGTCCTTTTCCCGCTGCTATTATTCGGTGTCTTGAGACAAAAGTGCCACCTCGTCCAGTTGTATGGGCCGCGTCGCCATGATCCGTCGCAACTCCGACATTGAAATCCACCTTCCAGATGCGGGCTCGCCAAGTGCAGCGGACTTGAGCGATTCCTCGGATGTAGAGATGCTCTCTTCAGATGCAAACGAGCAGATGATGGCCCTGCCTCCTCATATTGCTGCTCGTTTCTACCGACGTTCTTCGAGCGCCCGCCGGGCATCCGATAAATCTTCCCGCCGAAGCTCCATGTCGTCATTGCATTCTCATCACTCAGGCACGACAACTCACGGCGGTTCACAGAGCAGCTATATTGCCCAGCATCTTCGACGTGCCACCATTTTGGAGAATCGCAAGGCCCGTCTGGCTGATCGAGCCGCCCATGCCGAAAAGGTGCGACTGCGTGCCTCCGTCGCCAAAGCCGCGACACGAAATCTACAGAGGGAAGAAAGGGCCTTGGCGGCCCAGCAGGCTCGCGAGCGGCTGCTGGCTGAGATTACCGCCAAGTGTGAGGATGAGGTTCGCCGAGCAAAGAAAAAGGCTGAGGATACCCGAGAAATGAAAGCTGCCAAGTACGCTCGCCTTCGACTCGAAATGGCGGAGAAGTTCGCCGAGGCTGAGAAGAGGCGGCTTGACTACCAGCAGAAACACCGGCGCCAAAGAACGAATAGCTCTCATTCTGATGCTAGTTCTCAGACAGGAAAACCTGCATTGAAATCTATGACACAGGATGCTGCTGCTCAGCTCATCCAGAGAGCCTGGAGGAATCATCACTCCAAGACTGTGATGAGCTCTTTTCAAGCTCTGAACCTATCTATACAGAGGATTCGTAGTATGTCCTTTGATGAATTGGGCGCTCTCCTCTCTGAGGAAGACGTTCTGAGCACAATGGCCAAAGTGCTTCGCCTTTGTGGGCTCCAAGACATGGATGGCGGCGACATGGCTGAGCGGGGAGCTGTCCGGACTTTCCTGAGCAGCTATCTGATTATCACCCATCCCTCTGAAGTTATGAGCCGAGATGGAGAACAGGAGCAGGACCTGATTGAAAAGGCACGCGACTTGATCGTGGTATTCGAGCAAGTCGCCGCGCAACTTTCGATCGACTATCTGAGCACTGCTACATCGACTGATCTGCAAACTCTACGGGAAGCATATAGTGTTTTCTTTTCCGCCTTCCATGCATGGAAATCTCATGATTCGACGGTATTGGTTGAGATTATGTTAGCTCAATTTGTCGAACTAGAACTTATCTGGCAGACGGTGAAGGATGATCGGGAGGGCGGCGTCGCCGACGATTACAATCAAGGGATCAGACATAACCAAATTCTACTGCTAGCTAAGCTGAAGAGACTCGCTGGTCCTGATAAAGCTATGGACTTGGTGAAAAAGGCCATCAGAAAAGCCAAGCGTGAGAAGAAACGCTCCACGTCCTCGAAACAAGCCATTCCCCGGTCGGCTACAGTTACAGCGCCTAGTGAAAACCATACAGAAAGCGTCTCTTCTCCGATTAGTGAAACTTTCAACAATGTCGAGAGCGTCGTCCTCCGTGAGCTGGACAGGCAAAGGTTATCGCCGCATGAGAGCTTTGTCAAGGTCCTGACCGCACTTCCTGAGAACCGGGTATTAGTGCATGAACTGCTCCTCGATAAGGAGTACAGAATTGAACAGAGCACATACACTACTCCACGACAGCGGATAGTCAAGCACATGACCGACATGATGAGAAAAGACGTTGAAGCCGGCCACGGCACGAGATGGATAGTCGCCATGGCCACTGTCATACAAGACCGGCTCCTGAGGTCGCTCCGGCCTGGAAACTCTTTGCATGTTCTCATCAGTGAGGCGTTGGACCCGAAAGTCATTGAAGCGCAATGTAATTCCGGGAATTTCTCTTACGACCGCTTTTTTGATTTCATGGGAGGTATCCTCCCAAAACTGTGCGCTCCATTCCGAGACCCTGAAGTTAAAGCCTTCTCCGAAGATACTTCGGGCGATGCCATTGATCGGCTATCTCGCTTGATGGGTATTATTGACTTGCTGTCTTTGGATCACACAAATTTCATGATCCATATGGCAGCCCCTCAACTCATACAGGAAGCACCAGGTTACGAACAAAGAGCGTTTGAAAGAGGCCTTGCGGATGGGTCGATTGTCTTGGATAGGTCGAGACGCTTTTGGCAGGTCAACCGTGGCGTGGTAATGGAGGAAATGAGACGGCGTGACCCGGACAATGTTAACTCCCATGTTCAACCCTCCGTATCCAAGATTTACGCGCAAGGATTGGTGGACCTCGTACTCAGCAACTCTCCCGTTTCCGAGGAGACTATTCCGGAGACACTTGAGCTTGATCACAGCCGGCTTGCACGGTTGCATAGAAAGGCGTTCAGCATAGTCGCAACAGCATCCATCCTCCTGACTGCGAAGAATCTGCTGAAGAGAGACGTGAGATCGCACTGGAAAGCTGAGGCGGACCGTATTGTGTCCTTGGATTTCACGGAGACCCGACCCGAACGGATTCTGTCGATCCTTGAATCCACCCATCCGATGCCCGCGACGGCTAGGTCGCAGCTTCTGTCGACTATCAAGCGCGTTGTTGGACCGGTCGTGGCGGCGTCTGTTTCGGTGCAGCTCTCACAAGGCCCGCAGGTCGAGGTTGTCTCAGGCACAACCCTACCCACACAAAACGATACTGTGGTTAATGAAGTTTCGACGCCAAGTTTCACAGACCCGGTCGGCAAGCTTCTCCTATCTCGCCTTCGCACGCATGTCCTCTCTCGTCTCAACGCTGCAAGCGCCAGCGAGAGGGTCCGCGCTACGACCACAGCCAGTCAAAGTCTAGCTGCGGCTGGAATGCCCGAATTTGTGAACGAGGTCGGCAAACTGGTCGACGACCTCTCCAAGATCAGAGAGGTCGATTGGACATGCCATGGTGCTGTGTACGAAGGTATTCTAAGCGGCCTGGCAAATGCCACGAATACTTCTGCATAGTTTTATATACCAGTTTGTTTCTGATAGCGCTATTGTTTTGTCATTCCCCGGTCCTTACTGCATCGCTAGTAGCTCTAAGAGAAGTATGTAACTTGCTGGTAATTTGCTGACTTTATGGAAATTTATTCAATTTTAGCTGATGTTGTTGATATATTGCACCGTAACAAACAGGTTGTGCGTCGTCGTCGTCGTCGTAGTAGTAGTAGTAGTAATAGTAGTAGTAGTAGTAGTGTGTGACTCAAAGTACGCAACCTGTAAAGAAGGCAATTGCATCAACAGGGAATCAAGTAAAATCGAATAATAGCCACATAGCTCTACATTCTGACAAAACTTTTCATAAGGCACTTGTACGTCTGATGGATTGCTGATTCTAAGCAGATCATAAAAATTATTTCCTCTTTGGGCGTGGCGCGATCTATCTATCCATCCGGCATCGGAATGACGCCGACGCCCCGCCGCGATGATTTTCTCTTTGCACTGCAGCAACAACTACCTCAAACAGCTCAGTCGATCCCCTGTACATATCAGCAATTCAAGGGCACTGGAGCTATGGCCTGAGTTCGAGCTAAACCTTCAATTTTGCTTTTCCTCTCTGGACGAATTTTCTTAAGACAGAAAACTAGACTATCGAGATCGTTCCTGCCAGATTTGAGAATACTCCTCACACGATATCGAAGATTAACAAGTGCACAAAGTACACAGTGCGAGGGACACTGCAAACATGACCCAATCAACGCGGAATATTATAACGCATATTTCAGACCTGACGCCGCCGTCCATCGAGCGAACATGGCTGACAGCGCCGCATCCTGACCTTCCCTTTGCTGCTACCTGTAGCGCCGACAAAACAGTGAGAGTTTACTCTTTGCGCAACTTCAAATTGCTGTCGACAATAACAGGCGGACACAAGCGCAGTGTCCGCAGCTGTGCGTGGAAACCTTCTGTGAAAGGCGAGAGTGTTCTTGCCACAGGCAGTTTCGATGCAACCGTGGGTGTTTGGCGACGGTGGAACAATTACGGTGAAGACACTGGGGAACAGCCATGGCTATTAGACGACAACAGCAATAAACCAGATGTCAATGAACTAGAGACAGAAGTGAGCAGTCGCAAGCTGAGACATGATGCTGATGATGCTGGCTCCGATGAAGATGAGGAATGGAGGTTTGCTGTTTTGCTCGATGGGCACGATAGCGAAGTGAAATCAGTATCGTGGTCGGCTTCGGGCGTGTTTCTGGCGACATGCGCGCGAGACAAGTCAATATGGATCTGGGAGGATCTAGACGATGGTGATAACAATTTCGAAACTGTGGCTGTTCTTCAAGAGCATTCCGGCGATGTGAAATGTGTTTCATGGCATCCGACAGAAGATTGCCTTGCAAGTGGCAGTTATGATGATACCATAAGGATATGGCGAGAAGATATCGATGATTGGGGCCAGGTGGCTTGCCTGAAAGGCCACACTGGAACTGTCTGGTTTGTGGACTGGGAGGCCGTTGGCACTGCGCCCTCTGGGTTTGAGTCTCCCAGCCTCAGGGAACAATGGAAAGACGAGCATGCGCTTTCCGGGCCGAGACTTGTATCTGCCTCGGCAGACGGAACAGTGCGAGTGTGGCGTCGACAGTCGAAACAAGCATCTGCGTCGAACACGACGGGAATTCCAAGCATCATTCGCCCCACTGGGATTGATGAAACTTGGCATGAAGAAGCTATTCTGCCTTCTCGCCATGCGCTTGCCGTTTACTCTGTTGCTTGGAGCAAGCATACAGGGCTTGTTGCATCCACTGGAGCCGATGGTAGGATAGTTGTTTATGAGGAGCGACTTTTGCAGAGCTCAACTTCGGAAGCCTCTTCCGGTGACAACAAGGACACAATGGAAATCGACTCAGCTGCTACCGAGTCCGGCCCTCGCACAGAATGGGTTATTTTTGCCTCGATAGATGCTGCACACGGGATCTATGAGGTGAACCACATCACTTGGGCGAAGCGTGCAGATAGAGGTCGGAAAGAGTCTTCCAGCAGTGAAGTAGACGAGGTCCTCATCAGTACGGCTGATGATGGCAGCGTGAAAGTGTGGACTTTGGAAAGTCTGCAAGCTGGAAGTAACTAGAAAAGCAATACCGCCAGTCAGTGATGGATGACTCTTCTTTCGATTGAAAAGGAGATGATGTATTTCCAGAAAGTAAATAAGAAGTAACACTACGTTGAGTACGTCAAAGCAACACCAAACGTATGTGCTAATCTGACGTTCGAAAATCCCCAAAGGTCGACATAGTGGGAGCCAGGCGTATATCCGGTTGATCCACGGATCATGGTGTTACTACCACAAACCTTCCTTTTTCGGTGTACTCGAATCCCATATCGAGGGCAGTCCACCCTCACTAACCGGAACGAAAACTCTCTTGTCATCCACAATATCTCCTCTCGGGAGAACAATCAAAACTTTACCAGTTTGGCGGACAGATACATACCTTCCTCTCATACATAAAATATGTCTTTACGTGAGGTCCTTTGGCAACGACTTGAATTGAAAATTTTTATAGGAGCCGCAAAAAGATACAACGTATTTACTTGATTATCAGACAACAAAAGGTGCTGTGCTACTGCCGGGGAGACGGCTGGATAATCCTGGAGGTTTAGCAGCATTCGCAATTCCTTTGCCCCTGTTCTAGCGGTACGTGGACATTGTACAGAACTATGGCTAGTAGGAGATGACAGTAGATACTTTAGAAGGCTCTTTTTGGTCTTGATGCAGAGATCTATGTTGCTACTGTGAGTATAGGGCGAGGTTGAAGTATAAAGCGTCGATCTTTATGCAACCCACCTTATACTCGCTGCGGCCTGGTGTTTTCCCAGTCAGCGCGTTTAGTCAGTCGTCGACTCTAAACCCTGGATTACGGCCCATGACCATAAAAGAACACAATCCTGAATTTCAAGATATATAAGCAGTACGCCATGAAGTTCTATTCAAAGATAAACCACAAGATAATAGGTATATATGCTTATTTTTCTTGCGGGTGGCTGCCACCACCACCACCACCACCACCACCATGCGACTGAGAATCCGACGCCTCATCGTCATCGTCAATGATGTAGTGTTCAGGCTCCATATTGGGCGTCCTGTCTAACTGGTCTAGCTCAGACTCATCGAAATCAGTTGCCTCGAGATCGCGATCTGCCGAGTTGTCGTTCTTGCGGAATCGGTTGAGAAAGGATGAGCTGACATTGGGGGATGGGTCGTCCCGGTAAACGGAACGGTAGGAACGACGCTGGCGTCGGTTACGGAAAATGAGATATCCCCAGATAGAGACGCCGATGATCACCACGATCAGTGCGGCTTCCCCGGACTTTGTGTAGGCTTTCCACTCAGCATCCTTGAGCTTTTCATCCTCGTGTTCGATGGACGTCGATTCATTCTTATGGCCACCAACCGTGGTCTCAAGCAGCTTCTCCCCGTCAAGCCGAGAGTCACCTGGCGAGCCGCCGATGCTTGTGATATTAACGTTGATGAACCGGTCCAGCATGTCGCGGCTACGGCGGGGCCAGTCTAGCGGAACCATATGGCTTGCATTATAGAAGACGACATAGGTCAGATTGCGAGCTTGCTGGTAATAACCGGCGGGTTCGTCGTCAAAGGTCCAGCCACGTCGAGGCGCCCACACGCCCGGTGAGACTTCGAAACCGGTGCCGCCATTCCATTTCATGTTATGAATCAGCTGTTCTGTACCGAGGTGGTTACAAATCAAGTCCTTGTCGCCGCTAAAGAGAAGAACTTGGACGCCCGATTCGATTATCTCGGGGAGAAGTTGAATCGAAGGTACTGATTTGGAAGCCCCGAAGTTGATGTTCACTTGATCAGAACACTCTTCCCATCCGGTAGTTTTGTCATGCTTGAGATTGAGCGCTTCGATTACATCCTCTCTTCGCAGGTAAGGCTCCATGCTAGAGAGGTCTGGCGGCCATGCTCTCCCACAAGATTCATCGCGCAAGCGTACATCGTACATATTGATGCACTGGTCACCCGACTTGGTCAAATCTAAAACTTGCGAGAGGATCCCTTCGCACTCGGGGATATTCACTCTATTCTCGCCTCCGTCGGCAGCCAACAGCTGGGAGCATGAGACTTGTAGTTTCTCCAGATAAGACGCTTCCTCGCTCTCTTTTTCGATCAGTCCCTCGGCGTAGGCGTATTGCAAGTACGCTGGGTACTGATCACGGGGAGAGATCCACCCGTTGCCAATCATGATGCCCTTTAGGTTCCATGGTGTGCTGGCCCCCTTGCTATTTCGGTCCATAATCGCTTTTGCGATGTATGGGATATATTGACCGGCGAATGATTCTCCTCCAATATAAAACTGGTAAATGGGTTTTGTTAGCTCCCTCGAATTGGCTGGAAAGGACATGCGAGCCGACATACATCGTCACTTTCATACTCGGGAAAGAGGGCGAACCATTTCTCCAGAAAAATCATCATGTGGGCTGCCATCTGATCCAGCTCATGAACAAAGCTGTTGGTGTTCACAAAACTGAAGCCAGTTCCAACCGGCTGGTCGACAAAAAGAAGGTTTGCAAATTCGTTCCAGGACCCGTTGTTGTTCACTAATGTGTGGTCATCTTGCAGTCGATATGGACCGATTTCCACCAAGGCCCCGTCCATTGAGCTGCATCCCGGCCCGCCGTTCAGCCAGAGAACGGTGCGTTGTCGGTTTGCGATGTGGCGATTCTGGAAATGCCAAAAGAAGAGGTCGCCATTCGTTTCTGGATCTACCTCGATATGACTGTTGATTGGTCTTCATTAGTAAAAGCTCTCCTTGTGTGCATTCATCTAGCCTGGACCAATAGAACATAACATACCCGGCATGCATCTTCAAAAAAGGGCCATCAGGCTGGCCGGGAAGGGATTTGACATAGTAGTCGGCAGCGGACTGAGCAACTGCTAAAAGTGGACTGCCTAAAAGCAGCCAAAAAAGTGTTTGCAACATGACGCGCGCGTTGCTATATCACGGCACAGATGTGATCGATGGGTGAGTCTTGTTGCCTCACCCTGAGAACACATCGATAGTTTCGAGACCCTGGCGATCACCCCGGCAGTCCCGGCAGTATCGACGTTTCGACAGACTCCAAGCAAAAGGGAAACGTCGCTGGGGGAGCGATCAGACGAGCTCCAGAAGGTTTCTGAATAGATCGGATGAGGCGTGTACAAAACAGTGTAGCCTCTCGCAGAGAGGTTTGTCAAAGGAACAGAGACGAACAGACAGAGGGAACTGGAGCTGATGCTGGTTGTCCTTTGGCCCTGTCGCCGGTGGAGACCAATGACCAGACTCACCGCCCGCCGCCCCCTTGGCGCTATCATCCTAGCCAACTAGCTAGGGTTAGTGTTTGATCTTTAATTGCCCGGCTACAAATACATGGCTCTGATACGCGCTGTCGTGTTGCTCCTGCCAGTGAACATGACTTGGCAGAATCAAGATCTGTTTCTGTCATCTACTATAGTTACTGATGACACGGTCTATATAGGGATTATCTGGTTGGCAGCATGATATGAATTAGGTAGGTCACATCAAGTCGTCGACAGCCTTGTCAGCGTCGCTTTTGATCAATTCAATCATTCCCTTAAGAAAACTCAGTATTGTTCCCGATACAGCAATTCTAATGGTGGGGGGTTGTTCACCTCTGGCATAATCGGTTTGCCTTCGCTGTCAGAGACATATCGGAATGGCATCTCCGTACTCTCGTACTCGTTGATCCGCAACTCCGGCGTGTCCACATATGGGATCTCGTCTAGGGGAACTGCGGCAGATTGATCAATATCCTTACCAAGAGAGTTCGTGGTTGAGTCAGTGCTTACTCCGATCTTGCGCAACCATCCGCGTTACTCGAACCGCAGTATCGGTGGTCATCTGCTTTGGCCCAAGTCGTCGTCCAGTATACCCTTTGCGACGGAGCTCTGATGTGCGATCTATGACCCGTCAGCCATCGACCTGGTCAGGGGAAAGAATCCAACCATGCGTACCTCGGGGAGGATCGTCTCCTTAGTATAGCCAAGCCGGCCAAGTCAGCAAAGTCAAAAACAATTCAAACGAGGCAAGCGAGAGAGAATCAGAGCATGGCATACCCAGAATCCCGCCGAATAGGAACACATCAAAATGGTCCCCATCGGCAGGGCTTAACTCGGTCGTGGCAGCTGGATCAAGAAGACACACTCGCGACTTGCGGTCGGCGAATATCTCTTCGACACCGCGTCTCTCGACCTGAAGTTCTTCCATGCGTGCCAAGTTGTCGGGCATCTGTAGAGCCTCTGGAACCGAAGACAGGAGGAATTGTGAGCCTGACTGCTTACACTCCTTTGCAATGCAGGCATATTCGAGGGCTGACCAAGGGCCCAATTCGGGATCCAGGTGCTCAACCACGAAGGTTGATACCTTAGTAGTCGCCATAATCACAAAGTCCTCTCTCTTCTTCCCTTCCCTGGAGAGTATCTCATAAACTAATCCGGAATATCGGATTACACTTCCACCTGGACGAGAGTCAAAGACGTCACTAGATCAGGTGGTGCTGTTGCTCAGGAAGCGGATCGCCAACCACAGCGTGCAATTGATCGTGCAGTTGATTAAGCTTTTTGTTCTTTCGGCTTCGAAGCTGCGTCTCAGGTCGAGCTTAATAAAGACTATCCTAAATTTGCGGAGAGCGTAAGATGGAGGTCTTGGAGAACCAGCTGATTGGCGCGAATTCCTGAATTTTCGTGAGGATTTTCGGGACGGGGGGACCATTTATGGTGGGGATTTCTCAGAAAGCTTCAGCGCCAGAGGAATTATGTTCTCCGCGGTCAACCAGGTCTACACAGTGACCCTCGGTCGTCAACCATTGCGAAGAAAATTATGTAGTACATTATTGCGATCTTGAAAGAAGGAACAATCTTGTAATAACTCAGACGCAGCTCAGAGCTTGTGTAGCTTGGGCTCAATCGTGCATTTTCCTTGGTCACTATAAGTATAAGCATATACTACAGTAATGATTTTAAGCGGCAGCTTTAGTCGCACAATTCTGTATATCTGTCCATATGCAATACTATCAAGGCACGGCCACCCTAGTAAGCTACTCTAATCCTAGGCCTTTCAATGTTATTTATTATTAGATTTCAGGGCTCTCGTTATTTCCTTGTCCGAGGGTTCTTGTAGAGCGAAGCGGGGGGCGAGGGCACTTTCCGGGCTAGTGTGACTGACGTATCCCCCCTCATTGTCTGCCCCCGGCACAAGTCGACGATCAAACCTCCTCCTGACACTGGCCACCTCCAACAACTTATTCTCTCTAGCGCTCACTAAACTTTTGCCCTATGTTCCAGCCAGACCTTTCCATAACAAGCCTCGAGAGTTAAGAGCATCCTCCACACTAGACGGTCTCCGCCCAGAAAGTTCGACATCCGCGGGCCACCCTGCGACCACCGCCTAGACGGAGCCCCTCTCTCGCCGTTAGTTCACCACTGCGAGACGATACTCGTCTCATCTTATCCTTTTCCTTTCTTAGGCTCGCTGTGGCTTTTTTTTACGCTCTTTTGTTTCCTTCCTTTCACACTGCGGAAAACGCTCGGCGATTCATACTTTCTTCAGAGTCTGTGCTCGCTCTGTCTTGCGTATCAATACCAGGGCATATCGGGCTGCCGTTTCCCGGACTTTCTGTCGTGAACCTGGGGTGCTTTGACCTTTGGTGCAGAGACGAGCAGGCCTGAAAAACAGCAGAGACACTGAGACTCGCTACTTTGTCTATTCGATTCTTCGCCTGGCTGCTAGTGTGTCTATCATTTCGACGAAAACAACTAGAATTTCGACGACAACAACCACCACAACAACGGCAGGCAGCCTTTCGACTCGCCAATACACCAAGATGAACCCACACCAGCAGAACAAAGTAGACATCAGCGTGAGTCCCGATCTCGTCGTCCTACAATATTAGTTAGCATCATACTAAACGCGTGTTTTCGGCATTCTAGTCTCTTAGCCCCGATGAGCAACGTCTTCTCCGCCTATACGGCAAGGTTCCCACCAAAAAGGATCTCCTCCAGAACAAACTCAAGGTATACTCCCTGTCTGCTTCTACGAGGGTGATAGACAAGGCCAAGGTCTGACCCTGTTCAGGAACGCAAATACTTTGATTCGGGCGACTACGCACTCAGCAAAGCCGGCAAAGCGTCCGACATTGGTGTAACCAACGTCGGCTCTCGCCATCCGGTACCCGAGAATATCCCTCATCTCACATCGACATCCCCTGGCGCCAACAACCCAGCCGGAAACAATGGAAATAATGGTGCTGCCGGTGCTGGCGGCGGTGGGGCTGGTCCTGGCACTGCTGTGACCCAGGCCCATCCGATTCCCGGCAGTCTGAGCGGACACCCTGGCTCAGTGAGCTTCCAGAACCGCAGCCCTGTCAAGGAGGCCAGCTTTCTGCAGCGCGGGACAGCTGTTGATGATTCCGACAATGCAGGTAAACCAGAGAGCCGGTCTGGCCAGAAAGAAAGCGACGAGGCCAGTGTCAGCCCACCCCCAGCCAAGGAGGGTGTACCAATTCCCCAATAAGTAGCCAACACGTTGGTTACTATTATTTCCCTTTTTCCTTTTCCTTTCATTGGGCGTTGTATGTTTTGTTCATGGTCATATCACTGGGTTTTACATGAGATGCCCCCATTTTGATTTCTCATTCACTGTTATATGCATGGGTTACTGCTGTTCTCTGATTCATCGTGTCTTATTTTCTCCCTACCTTTATGCTCCTGTTCTTCTACCTCAAAGTCAATGTCAGTGTGGGCATAGCATGAAAAGACTTACCAACAATTACAAAGGTTTCAGAGACAAGATTGACAATCACCAGAATTATTGCATGGTTCTGATCCACTGTCTTATACAAATGACTTTATGATTTATGTGACAAGGAAATCCAATCTAGAATGAGAATACATTCACTACTTAGTTGACTTTATTATTCCGTACAAATTGTGATCCTCTCATCGACATATTGTCTATTAACTTCAAGAAGTTTATGACTGACAAGGAAAGCCAGTCTTAGTGGGTTCATAACGAGAGGACAAATACTATCGTCTATGATAAAGGATGAAGGAAATGTGTGCGGTGCGATTCATCCTGAAAAACGTTTCATATCGATTATCAAGATATAGGTTGTGATGATTAAATAAAAACAAAGGGATGGTGGTATCATGGGAAGTAGTTGTGAAAGCAAATTTTGGTGCTCATTGCAGTGTCAAAAAAGATCCATCGCATCGTAATATGTCGAAGGAAGTGCGAGTAGATGTTGGGGGATCATGTCGGGAGGGGGTAATATGAGGGAGAAGGAGGGAAAGGGGGATGTGAAAGAGCTCGATAAGAACCCTGGCACTCTTCTTGAAAAGGCTTCCGAGGTCGCAAGATTCTTTCACGGGTCGAGACAGTCTTTTTATACCTGTATTAGCAAACAAGTCCGTGGATCGACGTAGAAAGGGACATAGGTAACAGCTCGTGCAAGTATGGCGTAAATAAGTACTTCTTTGGCAGATGATATTCCCCACTGAAGGTTGTAGCCTGCCTGAAGACGTTTGATATCCCTCTCGCTCAAACTTCGCAGGCGGCTCGATAGGACGGTTTTCCAGTCTACAACGAACGTGAGAAGCGACTGCGAACCCATGTCTCGATCTGGGTCGCACTGTCATAACAGAGATCTCGGGTTCTTCGAGCAATTCCCGGCTGTGGAGCGTTCTGTCCACCTGCTGTAGTCCCTGTAAGCAAAGGGTTCTCTTGTGTCAACTTGGAAAAGAAAATCAAATGTCGCCGACTCAATCCGTCTTCCAGTGACCGGTAACGCCAGTGTCAATGTCATCTTCTTTACTAATCCACAGTTCGATTGCATACAGGGCCATTGTACAGGCCAGATTGATCCACCGCCAAAAATTGGACCCAACATCTCCTTGGCTCAGCCACCATTGCCCGCCCACTCCGGCTTGGGAATTGGCAGCGAAATGTTGCATCAACAAACTAGTGTAGACAGCAACAAGAATTGTGGGCGAAAACCAGCTAAGCAGACCCAGAAGTTGTCCCGCACCGTCATCGTCGTCCAACGAAGCTTCCTGAGACAGTGCTCGGGCTCCGGATTCGCGAACAGCTGGAATGATCCGAGTCGATGCGTAAAAGACGAATAACCGGTAGGCAAGGGTGATTAGCACCGACGGCGTAATGGCACTGAATGCTGCCGTCACAACGTTGAATGCAGCATGAGTGATAGAAGGCAGCAACGAGAGCATATGAATGAGTGTACTATACGACGCCATGATGATCGGGGGCAGCGGAGGGAAATCTGCAGCCTGCGCTGGTGGGGCCTGCTCTACAGGCTGGGAGGGCTGGTAATCGGTGAAGATCTGATAGACGCAAAGAACGATGTAGGCGAAGAGAAGTGAGCTCTCCACGGCGTTACCGCGGCCACTGCCAATGCCCCAAGCACACAGTATAACAGCGCTTGTGATAGCCACACCGATCAAAGCAGCGTCGACATTGGAGATTTCCGGAAACTGCAGAACTCGCCATAGATAATATACGGAGCTGGAAATGACGGACGCGGACAGGACGAGAAGACTGATCTAGATGACTGTTAACAGGGGATTTCACACTCATTCCCAGCAGAGATGGAATAACATACCATCCAAGTATCACTACCACCACTCCTGTTCACCAGCCAACGGGTGATCTGGCCTGCGGCCTGAATAACCAGCAGACTGCAGAACCCTTCGACTAGCTGAAAGACGGGTGTCGACCAGCGCAACAGTTTGTCCCAGTTTCCTATCGTCACCGTTTCAACAAAACCCTCGGGCCCAAAAAGCCAAGCGCTAATAGAAGCACCCCAGGCGCCTTTATCGCCGGCGGCGCCATCTGCCCATCGAGTGCGATTATCCGGATCGACAGAGAACCGGTTCAGGGACCATATGAGCAAGGCGGGCACGATGAGCCACTGCGTCGACGCGACCAAAGATACTAGCAACCGCCGGAAGCGCGAACCGTCAGGCGTGGCCAGCCTCAGCAGCGATAAGACGAAATAGAAACTGGCGAGCGAGAGCGAATAGGCCAGACCACATGTTTTGCCCCCAACGTCAAAAGCCAAGGGAATCGAGAGAACAATCGCAGTCAAGAAAGCGGCAGACGAAAGGACCCGGAAGATCCACATCGCGGTGCAAGTTATGTTTCTTTTCCTCTCTTACTGTCCAGGGCGCCGACAGTTCGACCAGCACGGTTGTCACCTAGGACAGCAAAAAGCAACTCTTTTGACCAGAGCAGCTCTAAGCGTGTTTTTTGGCGAAACCGTCCCGGGGGGGAAAGCAAAGCAGAGAAAAAGGGTCCGAGCAAGATGCTTTTCTGTCGTGATCAAGCGAGAGTCGCGCGGGACCGGTCTAGGCTCCAGGACCCAATCAGCACTGCCAAGAACGCTTTGTAAGCGACAAGACGGTGAGAAACGCCAGACAACCAATAGGCAGCGGCAGTATCCGTCATTTTACAGCGCCATTACAGAACCGTTATAACTACATCTTTTTTTTTTTTTACAATCTTCCAGTGGCCTGGCAGACGACGCCTGAAATTCACGGAGAAATCATGGATTCGGATCTCCTCGAGAGTGTTCTCGGTCTGGAGGAAGAGTTCTACCACGAGGGGTATCGACTGGGTTTGGCTGATGGTGCCCGCGCGGGCTACACTGAAGGCAGCGTGTTCGCGGTCGAGAAGGGATTCACCCAAGCACTCGAACTGGGAAAACTCTACGGAAAAGCTCTGGTTTGGAATCAGCGCTTTATTTCACGCAATCTGGCTGCTCAGAATGACAGTGGTAGTAGCAGCACTGGCGACACGCAGAATCTACTAAATAATGACGACTCGGCTGTCATCCATACGGATCTATGCAATGGCATGCCAGAAATCCGTGGGGAATCACGAGTGGCAAGGAACATTCAACTTCTTCTCGGCCTAGTCGATCCGGCGACGCTATCTTTGGAGAATACCGAAGAGGCTGTGTCAGATATGGAGGAAAGGCTTAAGGGTGCCCAACTGAAAACGAAACTCATACAGAGATCACTTGGCGAAACGGACGATAGTCCCGTGAGTGAAGCATCGTCCAGCATTCACGAAAGTCGACTACAAGGTGACGGTTCTGGAAGTATAGAAGACATTAGCTCTATAAGGATCCGCCATTAAGCCCTAGCCCATGTTGTAAGAGCCATTCCAAGCCGGGAAGACTCTCATTGGCATGAGCACTTCGTCTGTATCAGATGAGAATCAAACACATGCCAGCCGCGCAACTCTACATTGCCGATTGAACAGGTCGAATATATCACGATAACTTGATATGCAAAATACGTGAAACGAAATACGCAGGAGCTCGCCAAGTTATCTACTCCCTTACTATCCTGCAGGTAAGAGGATAAACAAGTATCATACACGTTAGATGAATTGATGAATGAAATTTTTCACATGATATTTTTATTCCGAAAACCATTAAACTATGGCGCTCGATCAGATTTTGTGATGATTTGGAAGCCCCGATGTGAATTTATATGAAACAAAATGGATCTATCAGGACAGACAGAAATATGCTCACTGTTCCGCCACGATGAATTATTCATCCAGCGCAGATGCGGAAACAAAGAGGCTAATAGGAAATCCAACGTCATGTGCTGGTAATGTTAGAGGAACAAAAAGAGATGGGAATTAATAGGCCGCGGTGAAGGTATCGTCTCGTCATTGCACAGGCTGGGCGGGCAGCACCAGGTTTGCTGTCTCTCGACCAAGCAGAGGAGGTTGCACAGACAAATTTGTGAAGGAATCTACCTTGGCTTTCTTGTATTTTGTCGGGGCTTAACCTCTTCGGGAGCAACCGGGTGAAGCATCACTTTGTTAGGTGTCTGTGGGGTGTTGCCTGTATATCCCTTGCTCCAGTCGTAACTGACAGCATACGCAAATATGTTACCATCCCGGTTGAACGTTGTCGTCGAGATGGTACCCCCAACCGACGGGTAGCCCTTCAATCTGTGCTTCGCATCTTTGTCCCAGAAATGGAAAGTGCCGTCACTGCCGGCGGTGCTGAAGGTGCCGTGTAGGGGATGGAAGGATATAGAGTTTACGGCATAGATGTTGCTGATGTCTCGGCTGCCAGCAGGTGTCTCACGGTGGCACTTGAAACTGAAGTTGGATGACGCGTCCTTCTCTTCGACGTACTGGATAGCACAGCGACCCTCGATACTTCCGACGGCAAATCCGGTGGCGTCGGCAAAACAGCTGACAACCCTGGTTTGCCATTTCAGGGGAGACTGCATTGTTTTGTAGAAAGTAGTCGGGTTATCCAAATTGATGATGTTTATGTAGCGGTCGGCCGTGCCGATGACGAGAAGTTTGTTTTTAACGTCCATTGTGTAAACACGCTCTTGGCATTCTACCTGTGCGATAGGGGTTTGCTGTCGAAGATCCCAGTACTTCACTTTTTTATCCCAGGAGCCCGTGATGACCAGAGGTTGTGAGGAGTTGGTAGGGTTAGTGATCATTTCGCAGCAGCGAATGGGTGCATCGTGGGCAGCCACTTGAGTAGCGGTGGTGGAGTTTGAGCCCAGGTCGAGCATGCGAGCAGCCTTGTCGGCTCCGGCGCCGACCACCTTGGTTCCGTCCTATTGAGGGTCCAAAGTTAGATCAGGATAAAAATCAACAATTTCGGAATATATGGCACGTACCGGAGACCAGCAGCAGTTCAAGACCGGGGCTTCATGTTCGAATAAAGCTTTACCTTCGCTTTGTCCCTGGTCGTTGATTTCGTAGATGCGAACCTTCTTATCCCATGAGGACACGGCAAGGTGATTGCTCACGGGGGAGAATGCCAGGTCCGAGATGCTGTCCTCTGGAGGCGAATTCAGGGCGACGTCCTTTGATATATCGCCCGTGGTGTTGGGTTGGGGTTGAGTGGCCGCCGTCGTGGCGCCGACATTGCCAAAAAGCGCCATGCAGAGGTTCTCCGGTGCTTTTGGCTGTCGCTAGATTATCGAATAATGTATTCAATCAATAGCCTCAGGATGGGTTCTTGAACGTTGTGAGTAGCCGCAACAAAAGTAGTGATAGATTTGTGAAGAGCGAAGGTCGAGATAGACCTTTTTGACGCTGGGCGCGTAGATTATTCCAGGTGTTGCGGCAGAATTTGCGACCGCCCTCACCGCCTTGGGAACGCGGCGCTTACTGGCCGCCAGCTTTCTGCCTATTCGGGCGATTGCCTCCCGCAGGCACAACCCGGGCAATCGCGATCGATAGATGGGCGCCAGCAATCCGTTGGTTGTAGCCTAGGCATGAGATATCGTATACTTTTTTTTTTTGGATACTTCATACTTGTACGCATAGTGAAGTGAACCTAGTCGAAAGCTGATCCTACGGCTATGCAAAAATCGACTGATATATATATATCTTAACTCCTAAGCGCTGTGTTGGTCTTCTGGACTGTGACTTGACAAATGCCTCGTGAATCAGCTAAATTTAATGAGGATTCAGGCAACAGACATATACAATAAACACCAATAACACAGTAACGGCTCAACCTTGAAATTCATACGTCTACACACACGGATGTGCAGATATGTATCTGCCCTCCTTAAATACGTAGAAGGATACAAATTAGCATACTCAATCAAAAATACAAACAACCAAGTGCCATATTTCTCCGGACCCCACGCCCTCTCGAATGGGGCGGGAAGAGCAGAAACTCAGTGTGTGTAAACGGGTTAACATCGATAACCCGCCAGGGGCACGCCGCACAAACCTGTTGTTAGCATGCATCCACATAGGAGCATTGTAACCTGGCTTGTTACACTTTTCTCGGTTCCTGAAACCTATGTCAATCCGAACTCGACCATTTGAGCAACAACCACCATCAGCAACGGCCGGATATTGTCTCCCGCCGCGACAGAGCAATCACGGGCATCACGCGATCCTCAGGTGACAGTTTCAGGCCCAGACAGGGCGATTGGCTCCGGGTGGCGGGTGGCCGTGATCGCTGCATGCTGGGGATTGGCTGGCGGGCTACCACCCTCCTCGGCCGCAAAAAGGACCCTTGTCATTCTTGCTATGTTGGCAGAGGTCTACGGCCGCGGAATGATCTCATAAATAATATATGATGCTGGTGATGAATCACACGTTATTCCCGTGCTGCAGCTTGGCTGTGCCAGGGGTTGCAGTGTCCCTGCAACCGGCTATAACAATCTATAGCACTTGCAACTATATTCATAACTTCTTTGGCCCCATTGTAGAGTTAGACCAGTATTATCGATAAGATCATACTTGGGGTCAGAGATCAGGAGTCTCCAATTCATTGAATACAGTATAGGTCCCAATTAGGTATACCCCACATGCGGTGGGCGGGTCCAAGTGGAGCGGATATGGGGGTTCCGGGAATGCGGGGTGCAGCTCTAGTCTGGTGTGTCTGTTCTGTTAGTACCTAGTAGGTTCTGTACCGATCGGACTCATGACGCAGACTATCCATCACCCTCCATCGCGATCCGTCCATCCGACGCTCCGACTGTCCCGGCAGGGTTTTGGGGAGCCGAAGAGGCCTGACAGTAGCAATTTGTACCATCAAGGGACGACAGTAATACCTAACAGTAGTTGCTGTAGTAGTAGCAATAGCAGCTAAAAGCCGGTTAAACGGTGTGCATACGTATAAAGAGGGCGAGAGGAACAGCTGTTGCTGCTCAAGCATGCCGGACACTCCGAAACGGGCCAGTATCACCTGACAGTCGGACGGCCCAATCGAGGCGCGCCTGAGGTCATTACCAAAGTCTAACGCGGCAACAACGAGGGCGCAGCTTGCCTAATTGGGTAGGCAGGGAGGGCGGGTAGCCATTCACAGCTTATTTCTGTCTTATCCCCGGATAGGCTTCCTGCGTGAGGCTTTTGTCCATTGGCTCAGCCAGCATCCAGAACAACTAGCAACAAGCAGGCGCGCCCCCTCCCTCCTTCCTCCTTTTGGTCCTCCTGGCTCCCTCCTTGCCCCGAGCATAACCCTCTTTCTCTTGCCCTCTCTCCCCTCTTCTTCTCTCTCTTCTCCTCCTCATTCCTCAGGGGATAAACATATCTGCTCCCAAAACCTATCCGACTTGTTCCATTGCTCAAGCTCACGCTGCCACTCTAGCCACGTAGCTGTTGCTATCTTGATTGGTGTGTCTCTGTTCTCTCTCCTTTTAATGTTTCTCTCGGGGGCTTCTGTATATTGTAGTCAGCTACTTCTCTCAACGCTATGTATGCATCGTGCTGGGCGGCTGTGCTAACCTGAGTCCCCTCCGTATTGGACAGAACAAATAGTCCAGCAACCCATCATCAACCATGACAGAAGAGCTCACCCGCATCGACTCCGCCGTCGCCGGTCTTTCGATATCACCGAAGGATGAGAAGGCCGAGACGAAGAAAGAACAGAAGACTGAGAAGAAAGCCAAGACCCATCGACGTGTCTCGTCATCGACAACTGGTGTGCGGAATATCAATGACCTAGGTAAGATCTAATGTTTGTTCAATTGGCTCATCGAGTCTTCTCTGATACAGTCCCGATAGAGGCGGAAAAGATTCCCATCGAGATTGCCATTGAGACGCAAAAAACGAATTGGTAAGTCACCGTATTTACTCGTCCAAGGGTCTACCTAAGCTTGAGACTAAACAAATACACAGGAAATTGAACACGAACCCATCATTACTGGACGACAAAGAGATGCTGAGCAAATTCCTTGTGACGCCGCCGGTCAAAAAGATTGACCTGCACTTCCCACTGGGCCTAGAGGTCACTGCACGGAACCTGAAGGGGGTCACCATCAAGGACGCACTAGACGCTATCTACAAACAGTACAAGAAGAAGGTATGACCGATCCTGTCAGCAAATCACTCTATAGTCTATATGGCGCTAACGTCAATTCGAGGCTGACGATGAACTCGACGGCAAACCCATCCTCGCTGGTTTCGAGTGGGACCCGGAAGAGTTCTGGACGAAACTCATTGTGCATCAGAAGAAAGAATCTGCACCGCAACCCACAGGGAAGAAGTCGAAGAAGAAGAACAATGAAGCGTAGATCCAACCAGATCAAATCGATCGATCCACTTATCCGTAGCAAAGTGTGACGTGAGATGATGCGGATCTGTCATATCTTGTCCCTCCTCTGCGCATAGAGGCGTTTTATATGATCAGCTTTGACGTGTGTTATGTATCTCTATTTCAATGGTTGTAGATACAGCCTTTGAAGATTTCTCTGCCGACCGTGCCACATTCATTAATCATTCAGTATCTCTAGGGCTATTCAAGTCCAGCAATGATAATTTAGTGACCTTGTCATTCAGTCTTTTAGTAGGCCATTGAGTACAATTATTCTCTTAATAAATTTCTAAACTGTACATTAAAAATATATAATCTTAAAATAACATGGGTATTTAAACAAAAATATGCTCCTAATGGATGGAAAGGAAAATCCTAACAAGAGGACAAAGGGAAAGACAAGATGCACATACCATTATAGCAAAATCATGACAGAAAGAAAAGAAAAGAGTAAGGAAGGGAATGAGAATACTAATGACATTCAAAGGAAGTGCAGTGATTATGCAGCCAATATCCCTGAGCGGGACGAATGATGGGTGATAGTAGTGCGACGATGTCGATGCTTCCCTTGCACAACAGTCGTCCAGTCTTCCCATTCCTTGGCCATTTCGCTTAGGACGTTGCTCATGACGATGGCCGAAGCCATCAGGCCGTGACCTTCGTTTTCGAGCACGCGCACCTCGCACCGGCGCATTGTCTTGCCGAGCCAGCGTACATTGTCGACGGGGACGCGTGTGTCTTTGGTGCCATGGTGGATGACTACCTCGCGGTTGATGTCTACGTACCGGAATCCGATCGTCTGGCGCCGCTCGAGGCAGACGAGCAGATCGACTGCTGGATTGGCGTTGGTGGTGGCCAGTTCCCAGATGCGGTACGTTAGACGTGTGTCATACTCAGTCTGTCGTTCCTTTTGTTGCTCGGGTGTTAGCACAGCTTCTTCGCTATTATTGGCGGGAGCAGACTGTGTCGTCGTCGAGCGCCGGATTTCGTTTGTCGAATGACGTTCTCGGGGTTGAGCACCATCTTTCACAGGAGCGGCGCCACCGTTTCGTTGTGGTGAACTGAGATCAGACGCATTCGGTGCGGGCGCATCTCGACTGAAGCTTTTCCTTTTGTTGCGCCGAGGTGACTTGGGAAGGCTGGTGGTGATACTGCTGCTGGTGGCGCTCATGAAACTCGAATTGGCAACCTTGAGAATCGGAGTGGGCAGTGCTCGCAGGATCCTCTGTGAATACGGAACTGCATTGGTGGGAAGGGGCTCCTTCAGTGTGCCTAGGTTGGTCAGCTGTGACGGAGGTATCCATGGAGCCAGCAGATGGATTCGACCCCGGATATGTTGCGGGATCCGAAGAGCTGTAGCCAGGGCATAGATGGCGCCAGCAGAGTGGGCTAGGATTGAGAATTTTGTGATCTTAAGGTGATTGCAAACGATGGCGACGTCGTCTAGTCCATGTCAGCAAGTTCATAGGCGGGTAGCAGGAAACCATCACAGCACACTTACCAGGCCAACTGAGAGGAGTCCCTTCTCCTTCCATGCAAGGATCGCTCTCGCCAACGCCCGGACGGTCCAAAGTCACCAATCGCAACCTGAGTGTGCGGGCTAGTTCATCGTAAAAGGCCATGAGATATCTGGTTAGTCCCATACCCAAACAACAAAATACCACATGCCCCTTAGGATCTCCAACTTCGGAGAAGGCAATCAGACGTCCGGACTGTGGATGAGGGACTTTTTGGGTCAAGCGTGGCGAAGCAACATATGATTCCACAGCGAGGTCGATGGAGTCGGCGCTAGAAGGCCGTTCCTCCGTAATCGAGGGTCGAGGAAATGCACCAGACGAATTGCGTTTATGGGCTCTTGGAGTAGGGCTGACTGGGCCATCGAGCCTGTCTTGCGAATTCCGTTGCTTATCTCGTGTTCTCCGAGTCTGGATGGCGGGCGACGGTGCGCTTTCTTCGAACGGATCATTCTCTATCGGACCATGCTTTCTTGGAACGGGGGGCCGTTCGTCTCTAGGCCATCGGTTCGGTATCGGCTCTGTAGTAGACCGAGGTAGCCCTGGTCGGTTCCTGGAGGCGTCATAGGATTGCGGCGACTCGGACTCCTGTGCTTCCTTCATTTCGGATTTAATCCGCTTCTGTTGCTCTTTAACTTGCTGGATGCGCCTTGTGGTCTGTTCTGTTGCATCCTTTGCGCTGGCTTTGGCGAGGTTGGCAGCATGAGATGAATCCCTGCCTTTGACTTGGGAGCTTTCCCTAGATCGTGCTGGACGATGGTGAGGTTTATTGAAGCTGTGCCGAAGCGATGATTCGCGTGTGGGGATCGCCCGACCACTTCCTATACCACCGGGACTAGGCAAGGATGTCGCTAGCACCTGATGTGTCGGCGAACGCGGCGATCCAGGTGTGCTAGTGTTATGCTTGGCACCGATCGGGGCTTTCATATCGCCTTCCTCTACAAGATCGGCCATTGATTGTCTTGACTTGAGGCTAGTTCTACTGCGAGCAGATCTAGGCACGATGTTGTCCTCGTAGCTTGTCGATCTCATGCCACGGTCATTTTCCCTTTCTCGGTTGGATTCCCGCGACGACCGTCTGAGGAAGCCTAAGGAATTCTTCAAACTTCTCCTCCCGCCAGAGCTGGACGATGCAATGCTAGCGGTGCGCGAGGCCCGCGAAGCTGGTTCAGTGGTGATAATGCCAAATCCAGATAGCGCTGGCTCGTCAGCAGGAGCGCGCGAAGATGTATAGGAGCCCCTGGACGTTGGTCGTAACGGGGAAGTGTCCCGCCCAAAGCTAGTTTTCAGCTTCGGCGAGCGGGGAGACCGCGGGGAACGAGGGGAGCGAGGCGATGAAGGCGCCGGGGCCGGGGCCATACGAACCACGGGCGAGATGGCGGCATCGTCTGGGTGTAGAAATGGGCTGTCTGCGGACTCAGCCGGGGGATTGTAGGCTCCGTAGTCCATTCCGAACCCGTTATCCGGGGTGGTCTGTTGCCCGATGAGCTGGGTGAACTCGGTCTGATAGAAGCTCGGCGACGAAGGCACTGTCCGGGAGCCTCCGATGCGCGAAGCTATATGCGGAAGACTGTCGAAATGGGACTGCGCCGGCGTGGAGATGGTGGACAGCGACGAGATCAATGACGAGATGAGCTCCGGGGAGGCTGGCGGCATGGGCGGCGGGGGTTGGTCGGACGGCCGATGTCGTGGTACACTGGCAGAGCGCAGGCTGGCAGGACGACCGGGCAACGACTTGCGACGACGCCTGGAAGTGTTGGCATCCTGGGTCACCGAGGGGCGCGTCATATCGCCCTCGTGCCGGGCCATCTTGGCACGTTTTTGAGTGTTGGAGATTGCTGAAGCCTGAAAAATACCCAAATTCTGCGCAGCGTGTGTGTATGTATGTATGTGTGTGTGTGTGTGTGTGTGTGTGTGTGCGCGCTCGCGCTCAAATCAAAGGGTCAATGTGCCGCAATAACTTGAAGTTAGTTTATGCGACTATTGGACGTTGCACGGAAAAGTCCGAGCGAGGGCTAGCAGAGTGGATTGGTGTGGTGCTCGAACGAAAGCATATCGTAAAATCGCACGCAGGTACCAGATTGAAATCCGCGGTTCTTGTCTGTCTGTCCGTTGATCGGCAGAGAGGGGAAGGCGAAGCTGGTGGTGCTTGAGATGAGACCTTTACCCCCCTTTAAGTTAAGCAAATCCGACTCTGGCCAGGGGTAGCCGCAGCAGAAGCGGGCAGCACTGGACGCCAGACGCGCGCGAGCCAGAGCGACTTTATGTCTGCCGCGCACGCACAGCGAGCAATTAGGTGGGATGGCGTGAGCAAAACGTACGAAGGGCGCAGTGTCGACCAAACGAGAAATCAAAACCCACAACCCTGACGAGGAAAGGCGAGGGTTTTGCGCGAGGGAAGAAGAAGGAGAAGAAGCGGACTCCCGAGAGGTGAGGGAACACCGCACATGATTGAGCCCTTGGGGAGCCTAAGAGAGGGAAGGTGCTCGTGCTAGTCGCAGCTAGTCGGCCTTAGCTGAGCGCAGGACCCAGCGTTCCCAGCGTTTCTGGCCGTCTGCGCCCTGGCTTACCCAGCCGATTGGTTTTTGACGCATCGAGCCGGAAATTAAATCCTCTGAGATGATTGTCCTTCTTTTGCCCGAGGTGGGCTTGACGTTTTTCCATTCTGTACTCTGTAGATATATACGAGGATATGGAGACCGGGTCCACTGGAACGTGCCTTGCGGCACTGCTGAATTGCCGCTGAACTGCCGTCGATACGTCGAAAAAAAAATCGGTAGTGACATGATAATAGAGTCCCAAGATGCTATAATGCTATGATGCTATGATGCTATGATGCTATGATGCTATGATGCATGGAAGAGTGATTCCGCGAAGGAAAACATAAAGGAGAACATACTACATAGTATATCCCCTGCAGGCTTCTATGCAGGCTCGCGCAAGGTGATCAAGGAGCGCCAATAGGCATAAGCAGGTCCATCTTTAGCGTTGACTTGCTCATGAGAGCCGTGACAGGTCGGGTACGGATCCTGTATGGCTGATCGCCGTCCCCCTTGGTTCCCCAGCGGAGACCGTGCTTTTTTGATTTGCAATACAGTAAAATACCAGTACCTTACCGACAGCCCACTAGCCCAACGGCCCAAAACGGGTGAAAACCCCACGGCGAGCCACAAGCCGCGCACCTTCCTTGGTCGGAGCTTCTGCGAGTTTACGTCGCGGTCAACCGTCAACAAGGCGACTCTTTGGACTCTACACTTACGCTCTAGTCACTTCTTCGGTGACGGCCCCAATTGCATATTCCGGCACGGTCGAACGCCAGGGCTCGGCTCAAGGCTCCAGCTGAGCGAGCTGACGACATAGCTGGATCCGCCTTGGATGAATCATGTCCTGACCTGTCTTCCACGGCACCGCCGCTAGCCACACAATGGAGGCCTATCCCGACGACTATATCGCCCACAACCTGCCTCTGGTACTCGTGTGCGGTCTCACCAACACCGACAAGAGCGAGGATTCTGCCCAGTCGGAGTACCCTCTCCTGGAACAGGGTGGCTCGCTGGTCGAGTCCGACGTTCCGCTGCTCGACAGTCCCCTCGCCAACGACCTGCGTGATGCCTTTCTAGACTACGACGCATACGGCGCCCGCCGGAGAGCGTCACCGGAACCTGGCCGTCCCAACAGTCTTGCCTCGAGGATCAAGCTGACCGGGCGGGTGAGTACAGCTCGTTCGGTTGCCGACGAAGCGAACCGGTAGATCGAATGTGTCATTATAATTGTTGCTAATGCTTCCTCTTTGACAGACTTATCGTCTTCCCCCTCGCAAGGCAGGTTTTCCAGCCGACGCAGACTTGAGCTCCTCCGGGATCCCCGTAGTCCATTCGCCCATTTCGCCCTTGACGCCCGGCTCACCGACGTTTCCTGATGGCCTCATCACACCGTGGTGGGTGCACAAGCACCAGGGCTTGGTCCCAGCCGCCGCTGTCAACGTCTTCTCCATGACGTCCGACGCTAATCTGTCCACGCTGCGGGATAACCAGCTGAAAATTGAAATTAGGGGCCTGAAAGACTCATGGGCTGCCTCCGGCTATAAGTCCCGTTTCATTGTCATCCTGGTCGCTGAGGATGGCATTAACGCCCAAGAGCTGGATGAACGGTTGGCGAATATTCGGAGGGCCACAAATTTGGACCCTCGGTCTCTCCATGTCCTGTACGCTGATCTGTCGACGGTCGAAGTAAAAGACTTTGTTCGATCCCTGCTGTCATCTCTTCAGCCTTCTATAGCCGATTACTACCGCGATCTATCGAAACACGCCCGGCGAAAACGTAATCGAGGGTCGATTCCTCCACCAACTGCTCCACCCACGAGCGGAACATCCCAGACGCTCTCCTTGCAAGGCTGGAATGTCCGCTACGAGTTCAAGCTCGGCGTCTTTGCGGAATTTCGGCAGGAGATGGAAGCAGCCCAGCGTAACTTTGACACGGCTTATGAGATTCTGTTCGGACAGGAAGTGTTTGAGTCGATCGCAGCCTGGCATCCAAGATTCAACGATGCCCGGCTCCTGGGTGATATCTTAGCAATCCGCATTATCCGGTGTCTGCTGTGGACCCGCCAGACCACGGCAGCAGTCCGATTTTGGCTGAGTCACCGAGCCAACACAGAAGACATTGTGCACCGCAAGGGCAAGGGGACGAAGAACTACGGATGGGAAGCCTGGGATGCCAGGTGGTCCACTGTGATGTCCCAACTGATCTCGCGGGCCGACTTGCCCGCCTTTTCAGCAGATCTGCTACGAGATCCTGCCCGAGCTCATGAGTCGATTATACACCCTCCTGAGAAGGGTTCGCTGACCGGCGAGGGCGTCACACCTTGGGAACTGCTACACCACCAGGGCTATTGGCTTGATCGTTCCGCAAGGCATCTGGTACGGCGTCATGCGCTCGCAGAATCTATTCCAGAAGAACACCGCAGCTCAACAAACCAATCGCCGGCCTCGCAAGTTGTAGCCAAGCTCCAGTTTTATGATGTTTATCTGGTTCCCGAGCCACATGTGGAGGCGCCAAACACGCCAACTTCCGGCGTCGATCATCTCTCATGTATTATAGATACGATGAAAGCTTCCGTGCAGCATTTCGCTGTAAGACAGCAACGAAGAAAAGTCGAGAGCGCGAGCCTGGAAATTGCCAAGTTTTACATGCAGAAAGAACAGTGGGCGAGTGCTTACGAAACATTGAGACCCCTCTGGCCGACTCTGACGTGGAGGAAAAGCGGTTGGTGGGACCTCATGAGTGATTTCGTCTGGACCCTTAGACACTGTGCTCTCAAACTCAATGATGGTGATGTCCTGGTTTGGGTTTACTGGGAACTCTTAAGTAACGGTCGGTAATTTCCCTGCCTATTCGCTGACTTGATGCTAACCTTGAGAACTGTCCACAGTTTTGCCGCGGATGCCCGAGTGGGACTATGATTTCCATCATTGCTTAGACGAAGTCGCTGTTGGTGACTCTAGACCTAGGGTCGTGCTCAATGCTGATGATGTGGTGTCATGCTGTATGTTTATTTTCAGTCTAATTGATTCTCGCGCCGATGCTGACGGACTCAGTGTCTGCTTCGTTGGTGTTTGAAAAGCCGGAGGGTAATGTTGGCGAGCCCTTGCAGGCTCAGCTGACTATAGTGTCCCATGCGCACCCGGATACTGCTCCCATCAAGCTTTCAGAAGTCAAGCTTGAGTTTGATGGTAGCTTGCGCCCGATCAAGTTGCAAGCAGATGATGCAGGTCAAGCGACAGATGTTCCACAATGTCAGATTGCTGATGTAGAACTGGGAGACGAGGCTGGCTCGACCGGTCCGTTTGCGGGCATGGGGTCGATGGTGGGCAAGGCAGACATGACTCTGTTGCCGTCGCAAACCAAGGTGTACAACCTAACAGCAATTCCCCGCGAAGCCGGAGAGGCCAAGGTTGGGTCCGTCACCCTTGCCATCGTAGAGGAGAAGTTCAGTTTCTCGTACGTGACAACTAATCGCCAACAACACATGTCCATGTGGTGGGCACAGAGCTCTCAAGGGCCACGCCGCAAGCGCATTGGCAAAGTCTGGGACATCAGCACCTGCAAGATTCGCCCAAAACCTCCCAAGATTAGTATAACGACACCCCGCTTGGAGAAGCACTACTACACCAATGAGCGCGTGGAGCTACCGATTTTCATAACAAACAATGAAGACGATGCTGCGGAGGCGACCATGCAAGTCAGATTACTTGGACAGCCTGGGGTGAGCGTTGACTTGTCGTGGGCTGACGAAGCCGATGCAAATATCGATTCCGCTACCGAGAGCACAGCTGGCTCGATATCACGTCGTATTGGAAGTTTGGCTCCGTCTTCATCCGCAGAGGTGCAGGTCATCCTGTCGAATACGGTAGACGCTACCAAGTATGGACTAGAAGTATCAGTTCAATACACTTTATCATCGGATCCACAGACCCCTATCGCCAAATCTATCACGGTGGACACGGAGTTCGTAAGACCGTTTGAAGCGAATTACGAATTTCTCCCACGGCTTCATTCCGAGCCATGGCCCAACATATTCAACTTTAACGGAGGGAGTCCAACTTTTGACACGGCCAAACCAGAAGGCTTGCAACAAAGGTGGGCAGTCAGCTCGAAACTAGTCTCTTTCGCCTCCGAGCCACTTGATATTGAAAAGATTAGCCTTGTCCTCAATGACATTCAGGGTAGAGCATTGTGTGAGTTGGGCACGGAAACCTTGATCATGCCCCAAACTACGCAGCTATTACCTGGAGACCTCCGTGCATCCGAATTTTCAGTCAACGTACAGAAACTGAGCCTGGACGACCGGCAATCGGTCACGCTCGATCTGTCTTTGGCTGTACACTGGAAGAGGGTATCTTCAAATGGCAACGGACCCACGACAGTCTCATCACTGGCTATGCCCCGATTCCTGATACCCATGGGTGAACCTCGTGTTCTCGCCTCGTCCGTATCATCTGAACAGCTTCCTGGGCTGGTCCACCTTGATTACACTCTTGAAAACCCGTCGATACACTCTTTAACCTTCAGCTTGACAATGGAGGCTAGCGAGCATTTTGCATTCAGCGGGGCCAAGACGAGAACTATCCAGATGATCCCTCTCAGTAGACATACTGTGCGCTACACAATCTATGCATTCAAAACCGGGATGTGGATCCAACCGAATCTGGTCGTGATCGATACCTACTTCAACAAAACTCTACGAGTCCTTCCAACCGAGGGAATGCAGACAGATAGAAAAGGCATATTGGTTTGGGTTGATGCTGACGGATCATAGCAGACTAGGCAATCATACAGCAGGTGATTATACCCTCATGAACTTTATGTGCATAGACAGCATTGAGATATGTAAAGAATAATCAGACACATGTGGTTGAATCTGGGGAGTGGTAGACTCAGAGAACTTGTAGTATGTTAATGTCAGCCTAAAGAGGATAGTGTAACTTGAAGCAGATCTGGGGCCGAGCGATCTCCGGAGTCCGAAGGCGGTGAGCCGCGTCGATTGCGCGCAGTCATTTAACCTAACAGTCACTGACATTGAACCCAGGTTTACCCCGATGGAGAAGTTGGAGAGGACGCTTCATGCTTCTTATCGATTTTTGATTCAGTGGTCATGGTTTCAATGTTCTCGTTAGCCAGGTGATTCGTATTCTCAGTGCTGCATAACTTCCCTTCTTCGATCTCTTCTCCATAAAAGCTTTCCACATGCTGTCGACACCAGCTTGGACCTCTTGACTAGCTTGTTGCGACTGCGTTTAGCCTGGTTGTTTTCCTCTCCTCTTCTCGATAACTGTTTATCGATCTTCAGCGACAACGGGAGAAGGGAGCAAAATGGCGACGCAAGCTGCTTTGATTGCCGAGACGATCGTTGGTCTGAAAAAGGCTCTGCGCCGGGAAAATGAATGTAAGTGCCCTCGTGCGCAATATGTCGTTCGCGAACTTCGCGAATGTGTGAACTGTCCTAACAGAACTGTTTGCTCTGGCATAGATATCGCACCCGACGAACCGATCGCCGGGCCAACAAATCGAGGGAATAAGCTAAAGGAGAATGCGAGACATGTTCATGAAGGCGCCTTGGGGTATGCAAACCCCCAGGAGCTTTACAAAGAGGTGAGTCGTCTCTACATGGAGTCGCAAACCAAAGCAGATTCACTCTGTAGGCTGATTAGGTATGAGCAGAAAATTGAGCATGCTGGATATACTCGGTACATTCTACGCCGAAACCCACCGCGATATGACTCGGAAGGCGAAGAGTTGGACGAGGACGAAACAGATTCTGAAGCCGACGCTGCCGCGGCAGAGGCAAACCCGTTCTCGGAGATCGTTCTTGAGGGTATGTAGCACACCAGAACTCTTGTTGACATGTTCTCGTATGTACTCTAACACAAACTGGCTGATTAGACCTCCTATGCCCCCTCAAGCAAGCATCGGAGCTACCAGAACACCCTACAATGTCCCAACCATACAAGTCAAAGGCCCTCTCAACAATGATCGAAGCCATAAAAGAGAAATTGCGAAAAGAGCGTGCTCTACTGGCAAACTCTCATAACTTGCACCGGCAGTTGCTAGGTGACGCGGTCTGGATGCCATGCGGATACGCTGAGACCGACGAAGACAGACTCATATTCCAGCCACACCCCGTGCAAACAGGATGGGATGCGTCAGCGGACAAGCAACCACGAGAGGGGTCACAGTTGTTACGATCAGCTGAGGGCGGTTCTCCAACAGACAAGATACATGCAAGTTCTCCTACCGAAAATGGGGCTGCACACAATGTCGGTAGCGATGTTGAAATGGGAGAAGCACCAAACCCGGAAATCCCACAATTCTCAGAAGTAAAACGACTAAAAACAGAAGACGGCGAGCAGTCGGTGGGAGCTATTTCAGAGCATAGCGAAAACACAGATCCTCGGTCATGGCCGAACGAGTCGCAATCGTATGGCGAACACCCAAATTTCTCTCGGGCTGGCCCTAACGGATCGAGAGGTGGGAATGAAAATGGAAAATATAACAACGGTGCAGCGAAACTTGCGCAAACTGGTGGGAGCGAAGTAGGCAATGACGTTGATATGGCAAATGCAGACAGTGCTGAGGATCTCAAGGGCAGTGAGAGACAAACGTCATCCCCTGAGCCTCCCAGGAGAATGACGACGCGTGCCCAAGCCAACGCAAACTCGACAAACAACAACGGGACTGCAAGTGGCTCGCGTTTCTCCTCACCTGGCACAAACAGCACGCAAATACCCTCTACACATGCGCTATTCATGGTTCCCGATCATATCCGTCCAGACAAGGACTTTGGCCTCCCTCCAAACGAGGCCGAAGACACCAGACGCTTGCTCTGGTCATACATCCAGAAACAAGAAGAAACCGTTCGAGGATTCACCTACATGCTCAACTCTCTCCTCCGAGCACAGCAGCTCAAAGACGACGTGCTTGAGTGGTGCAAGGCAGAGGGCCATGTAGGTGAGATGAGCGACGGTGAGGACTGGTACGACCGCGAGAAACTGGGCCTTGCCGAGGGCGAAGATCTGAAAAAGGGGGCGGATGAAGACGATGCCGATAATGTCGTTGATGAGGGACGGACGACGGGGAAACGAGGGCGAGGGAGGCGTTGATTTTCTTATTTCCTCCCTTTTGTTTTTCTCTCCTTTTCTCTTACCGCTCTCTCTCCTTTTTGTGTGTGTGTGTGTGTGTGTATGTGTGTGTGTGTTGCCATTCATTACATTTGCTCATATGCATAGGCACGATGCTGAGAAAGGCGAGCGTCTCCTACGAAAGCATGCATTATGAAATTCCCCTTTTGACATCAATTGATCTCATAGCTGTGTATTAGATGAGTGGTTTGAATTCGGTTAATTGGAGTTTGCTGGTACATGTATTTCTCTCTCTTCTGATTCTAATATAGGCGGAGGATGATTTTTTTTTTTTACTATGGCTTGCTAAATTATTACTCAAATTTATTTGAACTACATATTGCTTGCAAGGATATCAGTACATATATATATATATATATATATTGGGATATGGAGATAATTGTGAAAATCCGAGAAAAAAATGTATATGCAGAACTGCATACCGGGGGATTTGCTTCCGCTTGAAGGTAAATAATCAACATGACGACATTTATTCCTCTAGGTTCACGTAGTCAGATGATTTCCCCATGTCAGTTGATGACTTGGAGAAGGAACTTGGCTCCTTGCATAACCATGCGAGTATGATGGTTCGTCGTCATACTTACTTATCGCAATAATTCCTATCACTGCTAGCCGCCCCCTCTCCCTTATTCTTTTTCCACTAAGGTCCTGTTGGGCAAATGTCATGAGGCGGTGTATAGAGTGATGCTGACAGCGTTGAAGCTTTGCGTGACTAATGTCTGTCTAGGAGCTTCTCTTGGCCCTCTCACGCTCGCGCTTGGCGTAGATTTCAGCGGTGAACGGGCTGTTCCCAGAAGTTAATTGGAGTGTTTCCTTCTCAAAGGGGAGAGATAATTTGGAGAGATAGACTCACTCTTCCCACTTCAAAGCAAACCAGTACAGCACAAAGACCTCAAGAGTCAAGAGCAAGCCAGCAACTCTGCCGTACCACAAAGCAGTTGCCAGAAAGTTCAGTGTGCTGCCCCAGTACATAGGGGAGCCGGTCACGTTAAAGGGAAATCCGGTGACGGGGGCATCCATCAAGATGCCAAAGTAGTCACCGAGATATGTGCCAGTGACACCGAGAGCCCACATGCTTGAAACGACGAGGACACTTCCGACAGCGAACAGCGGGTAGGCAAGGTACGGCTGGTGCATGGGCTTGTAGAATGGCTGCTCTTCCAGGGCATTTTGGTAAATATGGTCACGGATGATTCCTAGAGAGAAGATGACGAGGGCGAGGAAGTAGCAACCCCTGTATGCGCTTCCAAATATGCGGGTCAAGAAGTGGTTTTTATATTCTAGAGGCGTAGTATATGCGTGAGCCCTAGTGCGACTAAACACCGCGGAACCTGAAGAGCTTACCCTGTCGCGCTACGATACTACAACAGGTCACAAACGTCAGCACGGTCAGCGTCTTACTGTGTGGGGGCCGATGGCAGAAAGCCACTGATCTGATAAGATTGATTCATGACTTACTTCCAAAAGATAGGATTGAAGGCAATGGCAAACGCAGCGACTAAACGTTTCAACCTCGGATGTCAGTGTCAAAATACGTCACGGGTCAATTGGTATTTTTTCTTATCCACGGAAACTTCAATAGAGACACACCTTGAAAACTCGGCTGGGAAAAGTCAACGTAATCGACAAGTGACGGCATCTTGGGCGGTAAAGGGTCGATAGAAACGCGACGCAATGATTGCTTAGGGATGTACTCGAGATAGAGAAAGGAGAGATGTGGGATGTTTACTGTGAATGAAGTCATCGGGTCGGAAAGGCCAAAACACTGCTTCAACGCGTCTAGCCGTATTGGGACTGTCGAGAGGGGCTTGCAGCCAATGAGATGGCGCAACCAGAACCCCCTCCTCCAGCTTGGCTATCATTTTACTATATGATGTGTCTCTTCTTCTCATTTCTTCAGACAGGAAATGTTATTTTGGGCGGTTGCGTTGGGTGGTGCAAATCCTACTTCGGCGAGAACCCCAGTGTTTGATAGTGAGAGGTAGCGTCTTGTACCAGATTGACCTGTTATACGGTAGACATGGAAACACAATATCCTCTTCGTCGTGATTGGCTTTATAGAACGATATACAAGGTCTTGGTCTTTCCTATACATTTTCATTGAATATCAGTTTACGAAAAGGAGTGCGAAACCCGGTCTTGGCACGGCTGATGATCCAAATTGGCAAGGACGCAGGCTGGCAGCACGAAGGAATCCTTCGTTGGGGCTGATTTTTCGAACCTAAACTCAACGACATGTGGTGACGAAGCAGTCCATATCTCTACAGAGCCATGTGTAAAATAAATCATACTCCCTGGATCGTTGCCTTCTTGGCCTTACCAGCAGCCTACGCAATCATTGGTTTGCAGATACAGAACGGTACCTTGGGCGTACTTGGCCACTTGTCAACATCACCTTCATATCAAGTCCGCACCGTGTATACGGGACTACGGCCGGTAGATGAGATATTAACCAATCTTGTACTGTTCTTTTGGAACGTCCTGGACGGGGCATACCCGCCGATTGCGCTGTTTGCAGTATGGATGGCTGGCCAAATCGTCTGTGTGTTGGTGGTGACCATGTTGGAGGGATATAGAACGGTCAATCGGAGGAAAGCCATCTCTTAGTTTGTTCTTCTTTTTCTTGCATGATACTAAACCGGAGCGACTAAACTTATCTAGTTTCACTGTTTGGGGCATCATCTACCAGAATATTCCATGGGGAGTTATGGTGCCCTTGTATTGTGCTCTCCACCTGATTACTTCACCCGCGGCTCAACCTCGTCTACTTACAGAAAGCGCGAGAAGGAGAAGGCAGCTGGTGCAATTTGACAATACAGCTCTCTCTGTGCTACCTCTTTCTGTCTTTCTAGGCGGCATTGTACCGACGGTCCTAATGGCTCTTCCGTCACCGCAGCTAATCAGTCATGACCTACATCAGATGTTTATTGCTCTTTGGCAACCATTTCCTGTATGGGTTGGACTATGTCAAGCCACGCTTACTATCAGCGCACTCCGGGGCAGCTGTTCTGGGTATAAGACCACGGAGACGTCTCAAAAGTCTCTCGGCCAAGTTAGCACTATCACGCTCTGTTTTGCAGCTCTTCTCAACACTGTGCTAGGGTACTCGATACTGTTCTCAGAGAGCTACTCCTGGGGCACTTCATTCGGAGGAGCAAGCTTCCTGCAAAAACTGTTTCAAATATTCATCCCTGTCCCACTCGGCCACAAAGTTGATGTTGAGTCTTTGCCGAAGGGATGTCTTGCACTTCTGCAGTATGATTCATACTTTGCTTGTGGTGGTGCTCTGCTGTGGTCATGCATTTTGTATCGTCGAACGGCTGGGAGGTTAGCCTTATGGGATATTACAGGCTGGGTGGTAAGATGCTTGGTATATGGGCCGGGAGGAGCGGCGCTCTTCATTCTAACAAGTAGAGATGCCTTACTGTTTGACAGCGCATCGGAGGGACTGAAAGAGGACTGACTGAGCTACTATGTGTCCTGGGAACGGTACGATGAGCATTTCATCCCCATGGATCCCTTTTGAGTTGGAGCATCCAACACGCCGTCCCTAGGCCAGACTATTGAAAGGAGGACCCGATGCCACATCTCCCGCTATTGCTGACGCAGAATACATCTTATAGAGTCTTCAAATATTCTGAGCAGATGTACCTAATTTATTTTCTTTCTTCTTTTGTCCCTACTAAAGAAATATGCATCGCTTCTCGGGGGCTATCCAGGGTATTTTGCATTGTGTCACATGCAGTATCATGTATTGTATATAATTGATAGTAACGTAGAGCTTGACACCGGAAATGCAACTGGGTTTTCGCGCCACAGACAGAAATCAATGATCTCAAAAGGTAACAGTTAGCGAAATTGACATAAATATCCATACTAAAAATTCTCCGCCTCGCTTAATACTTTGCTGACTACGTGTCAAGGCATCCCGAGAAATGAATGACGTGGTGAGGGATTGGGGTCGAGGAGCGGTCACGGGTGGTGGGTCGGCAGACAGTGCGGAGTCGGGCTTATCGACAACATTTGCTCGTGATAATCGATGCAGCCTCCAGTGTCCCTCTGTCCCTTCGGCACCGAAACACACCTCTCTTTTGCAGCTATCTAGGTTATACACAACCCAGCATCCATCTCAGTTACTTGATGCACTCGTGCTTATGACCCGCGATGGGTCGCCCGTGTTCGATGCTCATCGGGGGAGAATGGCCCTCAGTCGCACGCATTTCTTTCTGGCAGCTGTCAGCGGCTGCATATCCTGGGGCCTCGTCGTTAGTTGGTTACCGTTCACTCGATACCTCGGATACGCTTTCATAACGGGAATCCTCTTTGCCAGCTTCATTTCACTCGCGCTGCCGTTTCTCACGATCAAACCGAAGGACGACGCTGTTGCTAACAACACACGGACTGCGCCTGTCGTGGCCTTCCTCACACCAGGCACATGGTCCAAAGAAGTGGACAGTTACCGGGAAAATGTGAGGTACGAGCCGAAGTCGCTGTATCCTGAATCGTTCATGGTCTCGGAGGGTATCGATGCGCTCCTCCAATCGGCTTCGAGGGACTTTATTGCGTCTTGGTATAAGAACATCAGCCCCAGCCCAAAGTTCGTCAATGAGGTGGATAGGGCTTTGCGTTCAGCCATCGGTACTCTCCGAGATAGGCTACTGAGCGAAGATATCACTTCCGTTGTTGTGTCTCGAATCGTGCCCATACTCACAGCGCATCTGAAAGAGTTCGACCGTGCGGAAAGGGCCGTTCGAGGGAGACATTTAACGCGCAGTGTGACAGAATCCGACGAGTTAGACCTAGCAATCGTGAGTAAGTACCGAGAGGGCAGACTTCATCCAGCTGCGGCGGTATCTCTCACAGATCAAAAGTCCACTCAGCAGGAATATGCCCGCAAGCTAGTCATTGGTCTTCTTCCACAGCTTCTGCCGGAGAACTTGTTGAAAAGCCGTGCTGTATCAGTCTTAGTACGAGAGATAGTAGCATGTGCAGTTTTGCTTCCTGTTGTCACACTACTATCCGACCCAGATACTTGGAATCAATTAATGGAGACGTACGGGCGTACAGCGTTGCATGACCGTAAGACGGTGCGCAAACTCCGCGCTGCGCTTGATGAACATGCCTCCCCTGTTTCAAGGACGAAACAGGCAGCGTCTTTTCCGAGACTCTCTCCGAACGACTCTGAACGGGCATTTGAACGCTTCGTAAGAGCGATCCGACGCTGTAACAACATATCCGATGCTAGGCAATTCCGCGCTCAGGTAGCGAGCCAGCTTAAACGGGAGAGCATGGTCGAGGGACAAGATCAGGTCTATCTTCGACGCCTTGAGACCGGAAAGAGGGTTCTCGACCAGAAAGTTGCCAAACTTGCGGCGACTGGGAGTGTTCCCCGTCCACCGCAATCGCGCCCCGACATACGCCGCGGCAGCGTGCAGGATGTGTCCTTAGTCGACCTAATGCACAATGTTTCGGGCTTATCATACTTCATGGAGTTCATGGATCGGCAGCAGCGAATGTCACTAGTACAATTCTGGATTGTTGTTGATGGTTTTCGAAATCCTCTCGAGGATGATTTTGGTGACGACACTGCTACATCTTCATCATCTTCGAAAACGACCTGGACCTCATCTGACGTGAGTGACATGATACTCATCAATGAAAGCTACTTGTCGAAACCAGAGTTAAATGTACCAGAAGAGTCTCGCAATGCTGTAAAGACCTTTTTGAAAATGGGCAAAAAAGCTACGCCTGAACAATATCGAAAGGCGCGAACCGCCATTCTAACAACCCAATCTGCCATTCTGGAAGAGCTGGAGCAGGTTTATTACCCCAAGTTCAAGACGTCAGATCTTTTCTACAAATATCTATCATCCGACGAAGCTGCGACAACCGCAGTTCAACAGTCTAACCCGGCACCACCACAAACAACACCTGCAAACGAACACTCAGAAAGACGGCCCCTGCCACCTCTCATGACTCGGACTCTGTCGCAACCGAGCCTACCGAAGGCAAAAGACCTTCGCAAGGCAGTTGTCTCTAGCGACATGCGAGGTAGCGGCAGTAAATTATTTGACGACGGCGATACCTCTCCAAGGCGCTCATTTGATTCCGAAAGATCGGCGCCGCTGTTTGATGATGAGTACGACACAGATCCTCTAGGGATGTCTTCTCATAGCCTCGGCTCGGGTTCTCAGAACGGCGATGGTGATGCTAGCAAAAGCCAGATTATTGAGAACATGGAGCAAGCTTTGAACGACATCATCACAAGTGAGCCAAGCAATGGAAGGTTTGAGGACTCCAAACAAGCCGGTTCGTTGCCTGCGTCAATGCTGTTTCCCGGTGATAGAGAACAAGCGTCGCCACGCAGCTCCTTCGAAGTTCCTCGCATCGAAGTCCGAGTGGGAGATAAAGCCAAACCTAGTATATCATCCCTCGGCTTGATTGAGCCTTCTACTCGTACTACCGTATTTGAGGACGAGCTTTTCCCGGATGAGAAGAAATTCATTGAAGACGAATATGCCGATCCAGACAAGGACGATCAGGATCCTGCAGACGAAATTCATCAAGCGGCTCCCGGCGACCTCGGGCTTGCAGAAGCCATTGCCGCACTCACTGAGGATATCGACAAGCTGGTTGCACAGGAATCTGTGGTGGATACGCTGACGCGGAAAGCCGAACTGACGAACAACACAGCCGAACTACGAATATTGGGAAAGTCCAAGGCGAGCATTCATCGCGAAATCCGACGCAAGGAAATGCAGAAGCAACAATATATAATCCAGGAAAGCGATAACAGTCTTTATGGTCGATCCACCGTGCAAATAAAATCTATCATGGTGGGTAAGGAGGAGGACGGGCGTGAATTTGCACTCTGTATGCCTTGACGTTTTGCTATTTACGAACGTGCTCAACTAATAAAATGACTACAGACGTGATTGAAGTGCGGCGAATAGCTGGGGAGCAGATGCCTGCGGCTTCGTGGGCTGTGCCACGCCGATACAGTGAGTTCCACGAGCTTCACCAGAAGCTACGGACACGATATCCGTCGGTACGGCAGCTAGAGTTTCCCCGTCGACGCATGATGATGAAGCTGCAGAAGGATTTTCTGCAGAAACGGCGAATTGCGCTTGAAGCATATTTGCAACAACTTCTTTTACTGCCTGAAGTATGCCGTAGTCGAGATTTGCGCGCATTTCTTTCGCAACAGGCTATCTTACCGCATAGCGAGCCAACCACTGCCGACGGCGAGACCAAAGACATTGTGACTCGAATCTATAACTCTGTTGCCGATGGCATGGATGACTTTCTGGGAAACATTGCCATGCTAGATCAGCTATCGACGGCGGGCCAGAACCTGATATCGGCAGCTACCAACCAACTTAGTGGACCGGAGCCTGCTTCACTTGCGACAGAGGACGCTGTAACGGCGGCCGAAGCCGAAGCTGAACTGAACGCGTTCGAGGACCGTGAGCTGGAGCCGTTCATCAAGCCTATCTGTGACCTCTTTTTGGAAGCATTCGAGCTGAACCGAGGCAACAATTGGCTCCGCGGCCGCGCTGTTGTTGTCGTCCTGCACCAGCTCCTAGGTGGCACAATCGAACGCAAAGTGCGTGATACAGTCAAAGCCTTTATGCAGGACGATTCCCTACTTCGCTATGTCACCCTTGCCCGTGATACACTGTGGCCGGGGGGCTCCTTGAGAGAGCCTGTTGTCCGAACGGCATCGCAGAAAACCAAAACACGCAACGAGGCCAGCTTCATGCTGGCTGCACTTATCCCGGACCTTGCTGGGAACGTCGTCGGCAGAGCCAACGCCCAGGCAGCAGCTCGCCGGCTCTTTGCAATACTGAACAATCCGCGGCTAAATGCGCATTTGGTCTTTACAATTCTTGACGAGGTTGTGCTTGTCCTGTTCGGAGGGCCGGAGACTCGACGACCTCGAGGGATTCGGCAGAGCAGCGTTTAATCATAGAGGTAATTAGATACGGACCTCTCGAGCAGTCCGGTCTCTGAGAACCATAATATGTAACTAATGACTATTTTAAGTGGGATAAAAGATATAAAAGTATTACTACAACCAGTATAAGTCTGTGGTATGATTGTGCAGAAACTAGATATAACAGAGTGGAGCGCGGGTGCGGTCTAGATCGTCGGCCAATGGAACCCCCCACCTGGCCGCCCGCCACTGACTGGCTGGCAGGGCCTGAGACGGTCGCAGCCTGCAACGCAACCTTCAAGGCAACCTATCCTCTGAAACTGCATACTCCTTATTTTCCCCTGCTCTTTGCTCCATCTGCATTTATCCTCGCAAATGACCGCTGCTCGTTTCTTGCAACGCTATTGCTGCTTTTTGTTTCTTGCTACACCACCCTTGTCTTTTTATCTGTCGACCTTTGCTCCAGCGTGACTTCCGACTAAGCTTTCTCTGTGTCAATTGGATCATCCCCTTTGATCTGTGGCAGTCACGGTGGTAGAACTTCCGTGGAGAATTCCTGGGCCCTATTCAAGTGTCAGACGGCGCAATACACTTTGCCAATCATCGAAATTCAATATGAAGCCCGTTTCTACCAGGATGCGGGCGCAACGGCGGCTGAAATACACCCTGATAGCCATCGTTGCGGTTTTGCTTATTTTCACTTATTTTACGGTATGATTGTCCTTTAACCAAGCCGATATAAATATGCTGGAGATTGTTTCGGGCAGCTTACCAACGCGACTCGCGACTATAGGCCGATACTGCCGGAGGCGTTCAGAAGCGGCCTTTTTACCAGTCCACCGTGAAGGCTATGGACGACGCTCGGGCTGCGGCAATTAAGAAGAATAACGAGGCCAAGGATCGTTCGCACATCCAAAAGCTTGACGACATCGAGAAGGCTGCTTTAAAACAGAGCGCATTGCGTGAGAAGCAGGACAACACGGCCAATCGTGCTAAGAATGAGGAATACGAGGAGATCTCTGTAGCAGGGAGAGCTAGGATGCAAGTGCCCAAGGCAAAGAATGAGGATGACCAAGTCGCAACGGACAAGCAAGCGCCCGCGGCGAAAGGGTCCGAAACCGACGAAGATGCGGCCAAGGCAAAAGAGGCGCGAGAGGCTAGCCTGGAGCTGGACTCTATCTTGAAGCGGTCGCCAAGTAAGGATCTGACAATCGCACAAACTTCGCCAGTATGCCTGAGACTAACTCATTGTCAGTCATTATTTTTTCAAAGTCGTATTGTCCTTACAGCAAAAAAGCAAAGAGAGTACTTCTTGATCGCTATTCCATCGTCCCGGCTCCTTATGTTGTCGAGCTGGACCTTCATCCCCAGGGACCCCATATTCAGCAGCTTTTGGGCGAGATTACCGGTCGCCGCACCGTCCCTAATGTTCTCGTTGGCGGTCTGAGCTTAGGCGGAGGAGACGACATTGTGGCTCTTGACCAGGAAGACGAGCTCGCGTCCAAGATCAAATCGATGGCCGGTCCACGCATCATGGAAGTGAGACGAGTGCCCGAACCAGACAGCAATGAGAGTACATAAAGTGGCTATTTGTTCTCGATGTTTCGCCATATATGTATAGTCATCCTTATCTTCCGTTTGTTACCTAATTTGCATTAATGGCGTTTGGATCTTGTTTGGTTTGAACTATTCTGGAGTGAATCGGCCGGTGTCAGGATTATGATTTTTGGGGCAAGATATCACACAAGTGATTTTTCTTTTCTTGGATACTCCTTTGGAACAAATCTGAAATGCAGTTAAATCTTTTAGCCATATCTACTGAACTGCGTACGATTCCCAATCTTCCAAGAGAGCCTGTTACCCGTTTCGAGTACATGCATAAGTGTATAATTAAGTCATCAGTCATTACAAATATTCACCCAGAAGACGTGCAGCATAGCCTTTCTTCTTTTTTTTCAGACGTCAATAGTTTCGTGAATAATCCTGTTGTCATGAGATTGACTAGTGGATGGGCGGAATGATGTATAGGGCACACGTGATCAGATTTCTGAGCTAACCACATTTGGGCGCTAAGCGACGCACAACGGGCCGCTTGGAATTTCGCTCCACCAAGCGTTCCTACTCGCCGATTTTCAATCGATCTCCTTTCGCTTGAGACGACCGACCGCGCCCGCACGTCGACACTTTACGAACCTCCTCTCCCCCCTGCTCGGTCACTACATCACGACAATCAGAGAGGCAAGATGCGGTACATTCACTCCCAGGAGACGCTTCCCATCCCTGAGAATGGTAAGCCTTTGGTCCCGCGTTTTGGTGTCCTGTTGGTTATGGTTATATGCACGGCCTGGGTTCTGTCGTCGAGGCTGGGAAGAAAACGGCACATACCGACTCTTGGGATGTGAAGAGTTGAGAGACTTGCGGTATTGCAGTTATCTATCTGATCATTCTGGAGGCGCTTTTGGGACGTATTCGAAAAGATACAGTTGTTGTGCGGCCTCAGAACCTGGAGCATGGCATTTAATCGCTGGTCTTTTTCGTTCTTCATTACTTTCTTCTTGCTGGCTTTAAGAATGGGAAGCTGACGAGGAATGCAACATCAGTGTCCATCCACATTCGCTCCAGGATCATCACCGTCGAGGGTCCCCGCGGCAAGCTGACCAAGGATCTGTCGCACATTGCTGTCACCTTTGGCCGTCCCAACAAAAGCACCATCTCGATTGAGCTTCACCACGGTGCTCGCAAGGGTGTTGCTACCCTCCGCACTGTCCGCACTCTCATCAACAACCTGATCGTTGGCGTTACCCGCGGTTTCCTGTACAAGATGCGCTACGTCTACGCCCACTTTCCCATCAACGTCAACATTGAGAAGAACTCGGAGACCGGTTTGTTCGAAGTTGAGATCCGAAACTTCCTTGGCGAGAAGATCGTGCGCCGCATTGTCGCTCAGCCTGGTGTTGAGGTCGTCGCCTCGACCAACGTCAAGGATGAACTCCAACTGTCCGGTAACTCCCTCGAGAACGTCTCCCAGAGTGCCGCCGACATCCAGCAAATCTGCAGAGTCCGCAACAAGGATATCCGAAAGGTAAGGGAAACCCACTGTCAGCACATCTTCTCAGTAACTAACAATATCAGTTCCTTGACGGTCTTTACGTGTCCGAGCGAACCAACGTCATTGTCGACTAAGCGAAAATAATAACGATGATGGTGTATGCTTTATGGGGAGGGTTGGTTTAACAGGAGCAATGAGTGATATCAGGGAAAGACTTTTTCAAAAATTTCTTTCCTACCTCTGGTTTCGCAGCTCTACAGGTTTTTGGATGTAGGAACCTGTGGCGAAACTATTTTTTTTTATCTAAAAAAAAAATGCAATGGAACCCATGGAACTTTTTCTTGTTATTATGGGCACGATGCACTTCGCATTATAGGCGTGCAATCAAGGATCAATTCACTTTCACTGAGCATTTGATGGTATATGTAGTCGAGACCTGGTTTGGCCTTGGTTGACCATGGATATACTCTATGCAACTGCTGTAGCTGAACGGTACCCTTGCACGGCACAATTAATTACTGTGACGGGCCATATATCTGCAATGCCAACTAGAACCTTAAGCAAAAGCAAATAATTTACCTACTGTACCTGATATTCATCCTGCCCCAATCATTCAGGGTACAGGAACTCGCGCACTAAGCCCTAAACCCTAAGCGCTAGATAGACTAGAATTAATCGAGCCTTGTGATTCGCTGGCACCAGGAGCGCTCTGATTGGTCTGTTAGTCATCAGCTCAAAGATCACATGCCAATCATCATGTTGACAATTACTTCCGCAGCCCTGATTTGAACGTTCAACAGTCGTCCACATTGCTCTTGGAATGACGATATGTGTATCTAAGAAAAGCATTCTCTGCATTTGTACTCGTGTACACCAATACGCTAGACTGGATAACAATCAAACTACTTGAGTCTGTTCGCTCAATCGGGTGACGGGCATGACACATGCCGGTAATGGGTCTCTGGATGGGGCTCTGGCGCGTGCTGTCTGGACTTCTGTCCTTACTACTCGATGTAGTTCTATTTTGGAAAGAAGTATGTCGAATAGATTAGCCTCCAGATCTGGTTTGAGTTACTAACACTCTTTGAGAAATTCGTTTCGCAGTGGAGGTCTAGGTCTCCCCGAGACCAACTTACGTATCGGTTGGCCAATGCGAAAACATATGAGGAGTGGGAAGAGGCTGCTTTTCAGCTTGATGAACTGTTAAGTGCTGATCTATGGTGAAACTCACACCCATGCTCTACGTAAAGTACGGGCTGACTCCGGACTATAGGCGCCAAAACCCAACAAGTCGGAACTACGACTATCGGCTTATTCTACAAAGGTTAGAGTCGATCATAAGAGCCCGAGAGAACGAAGATGTCCTTACTCTGGTAAACATCCTTCGCTCTGGTTTAGTCCGCAACCTGGGCAACATTACCTCCTTAAAGCTATTCAACCGCGCATACGCTGGCACCAAGCTTCTCATTGACGACTATATCACCCAAGTTGCTCTTTCCATACAGCATGTAACGGCACTACAGACTGTCCCCATGCATGCCAGCGGTTTCACCTCGCAGGCAAAACTGGAGCTGCTACACGACACCAGGCAAGCATTTGGCAGAACGTCTCTTGTATTGCAAGGAGGTTCAGCTTTTGGCCTTTGTCACCTGGGCATCGTCAAAGCGTTGCATCTTCGCGGCCTTTTGCCGCGGATAATTACAGGTACTGCAACAGGTGCTTTAGTAGCTGCTCTTGTAGGAGTTCATACGGAAGATGAGCTTCTTGATTTTCTAGATAGTGATAAGATCGATCTTACGGCATTTGACTGGCATAATGGAGGTGATGAAAATAATAACTGGTTCCGAACAGCTATCAGACGCCTGCGACGGTATTTCCAGCAGGGAAGTTTTCTCGACGTTCACATCTTGGAGGAATGCGTGCGGTCAAACGTTGGTGATATGACGTTTGAAGAGGCTTATGCAAAGTCCAAAAGGATTTTGAACATTACGGTGGCTGCTTCTGGAAAAGGAAAGTTTCCTAACTTACTGAACTACTTGACAGCACCAAATGTGGTAAGTGGTGTCTCTGTTCATGTTGGTGGCCTGTGCTAAGTGATAACGTAGTTGGTTTGGTCTGCTGCGCTGGCGTCAAATGCATCGTCAAGGGCATTCTATTCTCCGGTCACCTTGTATTGCAAGGATGAGACTGGGGCAATTGTTCCGTGGCCACATACACAGGATGTCACCTTTCGGTCATGGCACCAAGTCAATCTTACAGGACGAGAATCCCCATTGGCACGGCTTGCGGAGCTGTTCAATGTTAATCACTTCATCGTGTCGCAGACTCGACCCTTTGCCGTTCCCTTTTTGTACTCGGAATCTAATCCTGCGCAGCGATTGAGTGGCCAGCGAAATCTCACTAAATCTCTGATGCGTCTTGTGATGCTAGAAATCCGCCACAGGCTGAAGCAACTTGATTATCTCGGCTTCTTACCTGCCACCCTGCGGCAGCTGCTCGCTGATGAGAACATCCCCGGGCCGAGTTTGATACTGATACCTGACTTGAATGCAAGCGACTTCCTCAAGCTTTTCCAGAACCCAACCAAGGCCGGGCTGGACTACTGGATCCTCCGGGGCCAGAGAGGAGTATGGCCAGCGGTCAGCGCACTCAAGGTCCGATGTGCAATCGAGATCGAACTAGACCGGTGCTATCAAACTGTGCGACGGCGTCGGTCTAGCGACATCAACCAGCAAAGTAGTGGAACGATTAGTCGGTATGGCGCAAATGAGGGTGTGCCACGAAAACGCATGCCGAGTAATGGTCAAGAACCAGATTAGACTAGCAGCGTGCATATTGCACAACACTGCGAAACATACATCCGCCAAGGCCCTAGTGGAAATTATGCACCAACATCAGGCACCAGCGTTAAAACATACACACTCTCTCGATCTTATCTCAATGTCAATCTATGTAAGAACAACTTATCGATATTTCCCTAGCTCGCTAGCTGTAGGGCTTGACTAGAGCTGAACAGCATGATGATGTGTTGTGGCTGAGCACTGCAATTGCCCAGTATCAGCTGTTTGGTTTACGTGCCAGTGGGGCAGATCCGCGGAACTAGTGACGCACCGCCACATATCATTTCAGACAGCCCCCACTATGACCAATGGATACGTCTGCAGTCCATTTCTTGGCCCACATTCCATGAGCCGTGGGTCGGGGCACCTGGCGTTGTGGCTGGTACGTCGGTATTTCGGAACAGTGGAGCCATCAGCCTTACTGCATGCGGAAAGGTTAAATTCATCCAATGCGGTAAGTCCCAGACATGCAAGCCCTGATTGGTCTTTAGTTGATACAGGGGGTTCTTGGCGTCGTCAGCGGAGCTCTCTGCTATGGCAGCAAGCGACTCAGCAAGTATCGTCAGCTTGCCCCATGTCGGGGGAGAGGTCTCCTCTTCTTCCTCTTTTCAAGGTCGCCCACCTGCTCGTTGCTTGCTTCCTCCATCACCTTTGCTTCGTCTTGCTCTCCATCTTTCTCTTTCCGTGTGCGCTCAATCGCGACGGCGGAAAAAGCTTCTTGACACTTTCTCGTGCTTTCGTGTCAAAGTTCTTTCTGTGAGGCCATTAGTCATGGCAGGAGTGGCCCCTCCCCAGAGCTCCGCGGCTTTGGAGCAGACGCGAGAGAACCTCGGTAAGCTGTTCCGAGGATGAATCTGACCTTAAACAAGTCCAAGGCTAATGGTTGGCCGTGCATGTCTTCTCACCAGGCAACCTTGCGATCAACGGGGATAATGAGCGCAGCGACGGTCGTCGCTTGGAGGTGATATGTGGTCCCTTGCTCAACTATCGGCGCATGAGCGTCGATACTGACTCGTCAACATGGTACGGCAGCGTCCTTGTGGTGACTGCGCCGGGTTCAGGTCAGCTGGAACTGACTTTGCGACACGCGGGCCCCGTATCGCAATCCGAGGATGGGACGGGTCAACCGTCCACCACAGTTCAGGCCACCAAACTCTTTGAAGACCCACACAAGGCTTTCTGGAGGTTTGCCATCTCGCTCGCCTTGAGCGAGTATGAAGCGAGGTGGGAATACACCATCCCGGGATTCCAGTATGCGAACGGGTCCCAAGTCCCCAACGCGTGGAGCTTTGTGGTTCCTGCTCGGAGCCAATCGATGCGCATCATGTTCCATTCGTGCAATGGTTTCTCCGTTGGGACAGATACTGACAGCTGGGCCGGCCCTGCATTGTGGAACGATGTGCTCCGAGTTCACGCACAGCGTCCGTTCCATGTTATGATTGGAGGCGGCGACCAGATATACAACGATGGTATTCGTGTTGATGGACCGCTCCGCGGTTGGACTGCAATCTCCAATCCGCACAAGCGCCAGAATCACGACTTCAATGGTACTCTGAGAGCTGAATGCGACGAGTATTATTACAACAACTATGTGCGCTGGTATGGACATGAGCCTTTCAAAACTGCCAACGGACAGATACCCCAGATCAATATTTGGGATGATCATGACATTATTGACGGTTTTGGGTCGTATACTGATCATTTCATGAAATGCGCGGTGTTTCGTGGAATTGGGGGAGTCGCGCAAAAGTACTATTGCCTGTTTCAGCATCACATTCCTCCCCCGGTGTCGACGTATACGACAGATTATCCCACCGGTGTCGATCCTCGCCAAACAGAGAACACGTTTGTCCTCCAGGACGATACAGAGGACCCAAGATGGATTCTGGGCAAGACTCCTGGCCCATATGTCGAAGAAAGAAGCCGCAATCTGTATATGCGCCTGGGGAAACGCATCGCCTTTGCGGGTGTTGATGCGCGCACGGAACGCACTCGCCACCAAGTTAATTACCCAGAGACATACAACCTCATCTTTGACCGCCTTGATCAAGAAGTCGCGGCGTCGAACGGGGAGATCAAGCACCTTATCTTGCTGCTCGGCGTCCCTATCGCATACCCGCGTCTCGCATGGCTAGAGAACATCCTCACGTCTCCCTTGATCGCGCCGATCCGCTTGTTGAACAAACGTTTTGGGCTTGCCGGTGGCTTGTTCAACAAGTTTGACGGACAAGTCGATCTCTTGGATGATCTTGACGATCATTATACTGCACGGCAACACAAGACTGAGCGTCGGGAGCTGATTCAACGTCTACAAAAATTCTCAAAACGCCATGCCGTCAGAGTGACCATTCTCGGTGGTGACGTTCATTTGGCAGCGCTGGGTCGGTTCTACTCTAAAGTTGACCTGAACATCCCGGTGGTGAATGACCATCGCTTCATGCCGAACATCGTTAGTAGCGCCATCACCAACAAGCCGCCTCCGAAGGCTGTCGCCAACCTGCTCGCGAGAAGGAATAAGATCCATCATCTGGACCGCGAAACTGATGAAACCCTCATGCCTTTGTTTGACAAGCAGCCTGGTGGTGTGGAAAAGAGCGCTTCTTGGAATCATGTCACCATGCCGTCGCGAAACTATGCCTGCATTACAGAGATTGAGTCGCATTCCACCAACGGTTCCACAGACCAGCCACCTTCTCTGGCCCCAAGCAACGCTCCCAAGGACGGGCATTCACCGCTACATTTGGGCGAAGAAGATGTCGGCACAGTGCATCCGGCTGCGGACGGTGTCAGCAATACTAGTCGACTGGCTGGTGGTTTGGATGTGGCCATCCGTGTAGAAGTCGAGCAAGGCAACAAAGATGGTATTACAGAGGGCTATGGTCTAAGCAGTAAGTGTTTTCCTGGTTGGACTAGTTTAGACGTCTCCTACTAATCCTTAAAACAACTTTTCAGTTCCCCCGCTGATCGCCCCTCTGGTTCCAATCCCCACGCCTGCGCCGGGTTCCGCTGCTGGTTCCATTCCCAGTTCTGCTCCTCCCTCTGCTATCCATACCGGACATGAGAATTGAGCTTGATGGCGGCTGGCCACCAAGAGCAGCCGAGGCCTTTTTTATTTTATTTTTTGTTTAATTAGGCTCTAATTCTTTCATACGACCAATACTATGTCTGTTCTCTCCTTTATACCTTTATCTGTTTTGTTCTTGTTTTCAGATCTGTTCCGTCATACCCCCCTTGTTGTGTACTTAAGGCAGCTACAATGAAAAATGTCATACACAAACTGGCCACCAACCAACCATGTTAATCTACATCTACCAGACTCACACTGCACAATAATCTCTTAACAGGTAAATCATATTCCAGAGCCTCTCGTTACTCCTTGAAACTTGACAATAGACATCCCACGTGACGCACCGAGTGGGGTAGTTAGCATTTACCATCTTTAACCAACGGAATCCCCTGCAGAACGATGATCCGGCTACATAGTAACCAATCCACTGTCACCTCTTGTCATATCCCGTGATCATTGGGGAACAATCTCATTATACCATTGTCCGTATTCTCCAAGGCTGTGTTTGTTGCCTTATTACTTCTCAGAGGTGCGCGAGTGTAACTATTTCCTGTCACGAGAACCCGCTGCCCGGCCCCTTCTTATCACTATCAATTCTCGGCTTATCAACCCAACATTTAGGATTGAAAAGCGTGAAGGAGGAGGAAACATCAATGATCAGGACCTGATGGAACAATAGTTTCAAAGCAACGAAATATTAGAAGAAGTCAGAACCGGGGAGAGTTGGCTCGCTGATGGGTCGACAAAGCATACCGTCACTTCTCTTCTAATGCCTGTTGTGCTGAACACTAAAAGTTTCATGTCCTTTCCATGAAACCAAAGCGAATCAGAACCGTCGAGGGCTCATGCTGGCTATGCAAAGACCGCCGGGTTCTATGCGACTTGCAGCAGCCTCGCTGTTCTCGGTGCATCTCCAAAGGTGAACAATGTGATTACGGCGAGGTTCGGTTACGGTGGTGCAACGGCGTAGCTGCTCGGGGTCGATACGCTGGTCAGAATGTACCTGTGTCAGTTCCGGTTAGAAAGAGCTCGCTGCTATGTTCGCATGAAGGTACCCAGCTGTCGTCGTCGCCACCGTCGCATGAACAGGAACGGGATGGAAACAGTCCTGCGGAGCAGAACTCGTCACCAGTAAGCTGTAATGTTTTGCAGCCCTCCTCGAGGCTGTCATTGCAAGTGACGACGGAACAGCTTTTGCCATACTTTGCCAATATAGTGGTCGACCGCTTTAACCTCTCTACAGGTCAGATATCGATCAATTTGTCGTCGGTGTACAAGGCGCCTGCTCTTCGGGACTCAGTGAATGCTGTTGCAAGCGCACATCAAATTTCTTCCTTATATTCTGGCAGCCCGCATGTAAAGCAAGTCAAAAACAAAGCACGTTGGAACGCTATACACAATTTTCGTGCGCTATTACAATGCCCTGATAGTGACTCAGAAGCGCCTGGCTTGGACCTGTTCATGGCCAATGTGTTGCTCTGTATCCTGGACGGGGTGATTGACCCGCATGATGAGAGCGCCGCCACACACATGCATTACCGTGGTGGACGAGCAATTCTCAGTCAGTGGAAGCTGCATGGACGGCTGCGTCAAGAGAAACGCGGCTTACCGGCTTTGATGCTGTCGATTTTTGCAACTATGGATCTAACGTACTCGATGCTCAACGGTGAAGAACAGTATTTCCAGCATACTATCTGGAATAGCTTGTCTGGAAGTGATGGGTGGTGGGGGACCCTCTCCCAAGGGGATCCTTTTTTGGAGATCTTAAGTGTATTGTCTCGTTTGGCACGGTTAGGGTCTCTTATGTATAAGGGTCTGAACCCTCTTCCTGAGGATGCTATCAACGAGGAAGTGAGTGCTTTGTTGATTGCCCTGCGTGGTCCTCTCCAGATACCGGACGATGTTTCTTGTTTGGAAAGAACGGATGCAGAAGATCAACTGCATCCTTTTTCGTCGCCCTTCCCTTCCCCGGACCACTTGTTAGATCATGATCAGTCATGGACGGTTTTCTGCAATGCATACCGAATCACCGGGCTAATATACGCTTACCGAGTCTTTTATCGAACGAACGTCAATGATCCTTCGATTCAGCATGCTATGAATTTGGGCATGCAAGCTGTCTGCAAAACACGGTTATCAGGCAAACTATCACATTGCTTGCTCTTCCCAGCGCTCGTAATCGGGTGCCATTGCCGTGCCAAAGAAGACCAGATGGCAATCCTGGCAACAATCCGGTCCAGCGCACAGTTTCTGCGCTTTGGATCTCTCCGAGTTATGGAAAGCTTTTTGCAGGAAGTTTGGGAGCGAGATTTGGTGTCACAGGGCTGGTGGGATTGTTTTCAGCCGATTTCTAAGAGAGCCTTCTTATTCTGAATGCAACTGCTGTTCCTTTTTCTCTTCCTTCTTTACTTCCTCTCACAATCTTAGGGGGCTTTCATTTCATTATCTAACCAAGGACAGAATGTCGGTGACGGCAGATGTTACACACCAACTTGAAGGCGTCAGCATGTGGGCAGGGAACTATCGAGGCCCCTGTTGGCAGACATGCACATGCAGATCATGAACGATTATGGCGCTTTATGATTACGACACTTTTGCTTTAGCTTGAAAAGATATGCAAGAGTTTGCCTCCGCATCTTATTCCACAGGCGTGATAAAACTCGGAACAAGCAATCGAAATGATCGAGAATACATGCGAGGGTCCCTATTTCCTTATGGGGAAATGTAATCCAGACACTAAACGGAAAGTGGCCGCGCAGATCTCTCATGAGCCAAACGGGCCTTATACATTGGCCGGGAAAGGGAAGTATTTCCACCGAAGGTTTTCTCTTATCGGTCCCTGAACATTGGTGTCTGTGTACTGATGTCACTACAAGATATTGGTGAGGTAGAACAGCAATGACAATCGTGATGGTAGTCGACCCATCCAACTACCGCTTAGGGCTGAACTTCTTTTCTTCGCCTTCACTCAAGAAGTAGGGTAGATTCACTGCCAAGAAACAACATTACGATCAATGTTATACAAGGTACTACTGGGGAGTACTGCTCTCAGAAAACACTCAGGTGTGCTGGCGTTCTTATCGCGCTGTGCGGGGAAACATGAAACTCTCATGCAGCCACCCTATCCCGCTGCGGAGTGATAAGCTGCTATGCTACCTAACTACATCATTATCATTCATTTGAAGAGCATCGTTATCGCAGCCTAGATGACCCCTGCTGCGTGATCGTACATATTAACCGGTTTCAGAGCAGCTTTTTGCGAGTCTAACAGGCCTCTAGTGATACCTGGTCTCCGTATCGAAAAGTAACCCGTTGACACGGACCATATATTACATGCTAACCGGAACTTGATGCAGTCCTCATCAGGTTACACAAATTTGCTGCAACATGCAAAATCACCTTTGCATGACAAATATAATCTCCCAGTATAGGTATACACCCAAAGGAAGCTCACTGCGGCCCATCTAAGGTTATTAACACGTGCAATTGACCACAGGTTCAGATTTGTCTGAGAATATCGGAATGTCAGAAAGCAAGAAGTCCATATCCCCCAATGTGTCGAGTCCCACCAGCGACGGAACGCTCGGGTATGAGGAGGAAGGACTCGAGCAGTTGGGATATACCCAGGAGCTGTCACGCAACCGGTCGCTCATCACCTTGCTGTTCCAGACACTAGCCATTGCTGCGATTCCCTATGGTGAAGGCAGTCCTCTAATTAGTGCTATTTACGGCGGTGGGCAGCTGTCAATTTTCGTCGGTTGGATCGTTGCTTGCGTCCTTGATGAATGTGTTGCCCTTTCTCTCGCAGAACTAGCATCACGCTGGCCGACCTCGGCGGGTCCGTATTACTGGGCTTTCCAGATTGTGCCTCAGAGATCCAAGACAGTATTATCATTCGTCAATGGCTGGGTATGGCTGATTGGAAACTGGACCATCACCTTGTCGGTCAACTTCGGTTTTGCGTCCCTGCTTTCCGGAACGGTTTCTATGTATCATCCGGACTGGACGGCCAATGCCTGGCAGCTGCTTTTGATCTTTTACGCCATCTGCTTGACATCTCTGGTCATTTGCACCTTTGGAAACCGTTTCTTGCCAATGGTAGATATCATCTGCGCAGCTTGGACGGCTCTCAGCATCTTGGTCATTCTGATTGCACTGTCGGTCAAAGCGGATGTTGGTCGTCACGATGCTTCTTACTCACTGGGACACTACGACACCAGCCTGTCCGGATGGGGCGGCTTTACATTCTTTATCGGATTACTACCAGCTGCATACTGCTTCTCAGCCGTCGGCATGATCTCCTCCATGGCCGAAGAGTGCGCCAACGCGGTCATCAAAGTCCCGCAGGCTATGTCCCTTTGTGTTCCAGTCGGAGGCATCGCTGGTCTCTTCTTCATCATTCCCATCTGCGTCACCCTACCCCCGTTGACCGATATCCTAAACGCACCTGCTGCCCAAGCCCTACCGTACATCCTCCATGTAGTAATGGGCACTCCCGGCGGTGGACTGGGCTTGATCTTTCTGGTCCTCACAATCACTCTCTTCTGCTCGATCAGCATCACCGTTGCCGCGTCACGATCGACTTGGGCCTTTGCCCGCGATGAGGCCCTCCCACTATCCAAAATCTGGGCACAAGTGGACCGACGTCTCGGGGTGCCCGTGTGGTCCCTCGTCCTGCTCACCGTCATCCAGATGCTGCTCGGTCTGATCAATCTGGGCAGTTCCAGCGCGTTCACGGCGTTCGTATCCGTCGGCGTTGTCGCGCTGGCTGTCAGTTATGCGATCCCCATCGGCGCGAGTCTGGTCTATGCTCGTAGTGAGGTCAATCAGGCCCGTTTCACTTGCGGGCCTGTCGTTGGCACTGTGGTAAATATCGTGGCTCTCTTGTGGATTGCCTTTGAGCTGGTGCTCTTTTGTATGCCGACAGTCCTGCCGGTGACCGATGTTACTATGAATTACGCCTCGGTGGTATTTGTTGGCTTTATGGCATTTTCCGGAGTATGGTACGGTCTGTATGCGCGGACATGTGAGTTCTCCGTTGAGGTCTTTTCCAGAATGTCTGGCTAACTTTGGTCTTGAAAAGCGTACAAGGGACCGCCGGAGTCCGATGGACTGTGAAACCAGAACAGTCAAAGGAGTGGATGGAACGGACAGGAAGATAATGTAGCACCGACGGCATGTACCAGCTGTATAATGGTTCAATATCTCGGTGCTTCGTAATACAGACAGGTACCTTGTAGCATGGCCGACATCATACATGTGCACAGCAAGCCAACGTGAAACGTAATGGATACTAAAGATATCATACTTATATAATACAATACATAGTTACTTATTTACAAACGCCTGTTTCCATTATACCGCCATGCAAGCCACAAACATGTAACAACAATTCACTACACGCTAAGATCCCGACAAGTATCGATCAATCCATCCACGCTCTTCTCGGCGCTATCGTTCCAATGTCGGTTTGTGCATCATCGCCCACGCGGCACCTGCGAAATAGCCGCCCAGATGCGCCCAGTAGTCCAGTTTGGCCACCTTGAACGGGGAAACCAGATTGAAAAGCTCGAAGAGGACGATTGCCGCGAGCACCGTGGAGCCCTTCGCGGCGACGGATTCGCGCCAGTCATGTGGGAGGAAGCTGGGCACCAGTTTATCGCTGGATGTTGATGTTAGTACGATATAATGTATGATACGAGAGAATGAGAGGAACATACTCAGAGTGAAGCATGCACCAGGCTGCCACGAGTCCAGCAATGGCTCCGCTTGCGCCGAGAGATGTGATGGCCAGTCTTCCCAACAAGACATGTGCTGTCAAGGAGGTGATTGATCCAATCACGCCTGATGAGAGGTAAACGGCCATGAAATTGCCGCGGCCAATCTCATCGTGGACTACACGCATGGTTGTGGGTTAGCAACGAGAACATATGGAAATAAATGGGAATCACATACGCCGGGTCCCGATGAGCCATAATATAAGCGTATTAGTAGCAAGGTGTCGAAACTGCTGGTGACTAAAGATACTACCCACGACACTCATGGCATAGGGATATAACGGAACGCTGATGAAATACCGGTTCAGCATTCGCCATGCCGGTGGAGTTTTCCACAAGAGATAGACCGCCAAGTTCACACTTATGATTCCAAGAACGGTGGCTGCAGCCGGAGGAACATCACGCCACAAACGTTTGTATTCCTTAGGAGGTTCGTACGTCTCTGCGTAGACGTAGCACAGCCCGAGAGTGAGCAGTGTGACCCCGAGAGCTGGCAGGATTCGACCGGCCTAATGCAATCAGCTTTAATCCAGAGTCTTTTCGGTGCGAGCAAGCATACAGTGGACAGCTTTTGAAAGTCCGCATCATTATTTTCGGCTCGAAGATAGTGTTTCTGAGCCCAGGCAAGGAAAGGACGTTCCTTTGGATCGGCACGCGGACGAGCTGAATATAATGTCAATGGCGCATTTTCAGCCTGAGCATGTATTAGAACCCACCTTCAACGACTGCGGCCTCGTTGTATTTCTGTATTTGAGTATTTTGTTCCCATTGTTTCCGTAACTTCGCCTGTTCTGCTGCTTCACCCTCCAACCACTCTTTGCGTTCTTTCTCCTCTATAACCTTATTTTTCGCCTCGTTCGTTTCTCGAATCTTCTTAAACACACTTTCACCACGGATATCTTCTCCATCACCAAGGCGCGCACCCCAATGCCCACTCTGAGGCTGATGGAGACCCTGCTCTTTGACATACCGGTACAGCCTCTCCTCTTCCTCGCGCTCCTCACGCTCAATCCGAGCCATAATCGCTGCATCCTCGTCCATCGGATAATGCTCTCGCAACCAGCGCAGGCCGTTTTCGATAGCCTTCGGTCGAACCGCGCGTGTCATGTCGGAGGGCAGCGGTAAGTCTAGGGTTCCAGCTACTCTGCGTCCATGTAGGACCGACACAATCCGATTACCCATTTCAGGGCTAACCTGCTCTGACCCGAAAATCGTTTTGATTGTGGCAGGGGGAAATGGCTGGATGTCGAGCCTTATGCCGGATTCGCGAGGAGCAGCTGGTCGGGCGTTTGTCTTTGCAAATCGGCGAAAGGCTGTGCCTGCTAACCCGGTTGCGACGCCAGCATATCGCGGTGAAAGGGATACCTCATGACGCCATGGTAGGTTTGCGAACTGTCTTTGATGCGTATGGAAACAGAAGGTGCTAAATATGTCGCTCCGCGATATAATCGACTTGCGCAGACTCGAGGCGCCCAACGATCTCGCGGACACTCGCAAGCCTAATGGGCATGAGCCGCGCCATACTACCGGAAGCACATTGCTCATTTCCGAACCAGCCCAGGGGTATATGGTACCTCGTGCGAGTGTCGAACCGATAATCGTTGGCGATGTTAAGAAAAGCAGCGGAGTTTACACTGCGCAAAAAGCTTGGACCGAGCAAGCTCCGAAAGGGAGCCAATCACCTTGCTGCTTGTCGGATCGGCGCTGATCGACTTGAAACCCGTAAATATCTGTATACGTACCAATCAAGAGTTGTCTTATTAGCTTTCCAGTGTATTTTCGAGCATATCATAGTGACTGTTACACACCCACACCTGAGTATATAAGTTATGCTGGCTAACGAAGAAAGAAGCGGAAAATGCCTATATAAATAACGGTAATATATAGCATAAGTTGATTGCGTTTGTGACGACTGTAACACAAATTTGAGAGCTGATAAACGCCTGTTATCCCAACCGAAAGTATTAGAGCTTGAAACCAAGATGGCTGTTAACTCTTATGGCTATTTGAGAGTCTGCAGCGTGTGACTTTAAGTTTCTATACAGCCAAAAACCCGTCAACATGGTCACGTGGCGATAAAGAGCGATAAGAAGAAGGCGGGATGTCGACGTCGACGTTGACGTGATGGTTGAAGCCTCAGCGAATGCGACGTCCCTGCATCAGTGAATTTTCCACAAGGATATATACTCAGCAATATATCGGTGCAACTTCATTCAACAGTCAAGACAGTCACACAACATGTCCTCTGAAGCACACCCTATCACCCCCGAAGCGTTCGCCGAAGCCATCAAAAGCCTACCGCTCTCGTCACTCTATGCGAAAGTCTCCGAATTACGCAATTCAATAGCCCATCTCACCCGCTCCAACGAAGAACTCAGGACGTATATTCGCGAGTCCGAAGAAGGGCCCGACTCGTCTGACAACAAGGAACTTGAGAACTACGTTGTGGAGAATGAGGTTGTGATGCAAGCCATGGCGCAAAGGATAGGCTTGTTGAAGGTCGAAGTAGAGAATAGAGGGCAGCAGTGGCTGGAAGAGGTTATCACAGATGGAGCTAATGGAGCTTCTACACCGAATGGTATACGCGAGTCAGACGATGAGCCCGTGAACGGAGCACCAACTCCACCGAATCAGCAGAGGGGCAGCTCTGATAGCGATCCGGGCGAGGACGGAATTCACTTATGATGAGCCCACCCGGGCCATCGATTATATATATTTCTGTTTCCTTGGCCATGAATACAGGTGGGGCTAAATTTTTATGATACCCTGAAGCAAGCACGGATTATATCGCGAATCGTCTGTTTCGTTTTGACTAATATCGTCTATCCGCTATTCTGATCTCATATCTAAGCTGTGCCCATGTATGCTTAGGAGTTTGGGTCTTTGCTAATATGATGGAATTCGAGCCGGCGTAACTCCAGAAACTCACCATCGGAGCATAAAGGCTGGGAGAGAAGAGAAAAAAACAAGTCGGGGTGGAGAGAGAAAAAACAATTTTCTGTAACTCTTTCCTGGAGACAATCCAGGTAACACTTCAACTACGCTGAAGGAAAAACAATGTTGAATATGAAAAGATTTCCAAGCATACCCAAAAAAAGTGCGACCTTGGATAGTCTCGTTTCGACCGTAAATATAACCACTAGCAGCTATCGCATGTCGAAGCGCTCTTGGGAAAACCGACCACACAGAAAATTCAGTCGTTCCTCAGTGCTCTGAGCTATCTGCATCTGTCTCAAGCGGGAGGAGGGTTAGCTGCAGGGGCAGCTGCAACTGTCGGCGTGCCAGGAGCCTCCTGAGAGACCCAATGGCCAGCGATGGCCTCGGGTGGAATCTTCTCTTGCTTGATAAATAGATCGATGAGTGGTTGCATCGGCTCCATTTCCTTATCAGCCACGAGCTTGTAGTATTTGGCAACCGTGACAAAGTGCACAAAGCACATGTTCAGCATTTCATGGCGGTTAATGTGCCAGAACGGATCAAGCCAGTGGCCATGGTACAAGTGGGCATAGCACCGGAACATTTGTTTCATGATGCCCTGGCAGTCCTTGTAGAATGTCGGTGGGAACCCGCTGGATTTTCCGATCCAGTCCTGACCCGACAGTGTACTTAGAGACGAGTTTAGGTTGGTTGGGCCGGCTGCGATCGGTGTAGTTGCCGGGGGAGTCGACACATCACCTGAAGCAAAGGTGTGCGGCGCGCCCTGAACCGGCTCTGTGGGGAACATGACTGGGTCGTGAATCTTGCTGACAATCCATTTCTCGACTCTGTTGATGAATTTGGGTGCTGAAATTTTGGCCGCACGTCCATCAACAAGCCAGGTATAGGTGAGTCTGTATATATCTCACGTTAGAAATGACTGACTGCAAATGATTAAAACAAGTGTTATATGCATACCGTCCAGCAGACATTGTTGGGCAAGTATTCTCATTGCACAATGGGAGGCCAGTCACAGTGTTCACTTCTTGAATGACTTGTAGCATTCCATGAAGAAGACGATATTGTTCAACAACTGCATCTGCCGTCAGCAACTACTCGATGCACACAGCAGAGACCACAGGTCAACACACTCTGATGAGCAAGCCATTCTCCCAGCTCAACATTCTTCGGGCAAGCGCAGAGAGTCAAGAAGTTTCCCTTTACGTTGAGAGGTGCATATTTTTCCTGGAAGAAATACTTCGGCGAGGGTTCATTGTTATTGACGACATCCGTCGTAAAGCCAGACGCGCCTGAGGCTGATTGAGGGACCCCAGGAGCCGTGGGAAGCCCTTGTTGAGGGTATCCTATAGGTGGTGTCTGGGCACCGTTGTTGGTCTTGGGTGAACTGGGCGGGTTCTTGTTGTTTCCTCGGCCGAAGCCCTGACGCCTAGACATCACGCCGCTGAGTCAGTTTACAGAAACAGAGCATAAGAACGGAAGGCCCAAATGAAGTTTACCAATACCGCAGAATTCGGCGAAAAGCCATTATGGTAAAGCGGCTGTCATGTTGGGCTGCATGGGGAAAGACAGGGCGGACAATGAAGGCGAGTCGGTGCGGGGAAACACTTACACACTCTGAAAGAACGTAGCCATCGTAGCCTGCCAGGTTGGGTGGACAAAGGTGGAAACTAGCGAAAGCCTCTCCGGGACACCAATGCGGCAGACAGGAATGGAGGGCGAAGAGGGATAATGTAGAGGAGAGAGCAAAAGAGGGGGGAAAAGGGTGCACTGAGCGTTTTCCCTAGATCGACTGAGCTGTCGTTCGTCCGTCCCCCTTTCGGCCTGGCCCTGGCAGGCTCCTTCCCTCTCGCGCTGTTTCAGCGTGGAGCAAAGCCCACCCGCCGCGCTAGTGCTAAACTGGGGATAGCGCCCAGACCTGCATTGTTGCGGCGAGTTCGTCCTGCTTGCGATTTTTCCTTGCGTAACTCCTCTTCTCTTGTCGAGCGACACACTTCCGGGCACAAATCCGTATCAATGTCTTCTTCAGAGGATGAGGAAGTCCGGCGCCCTGGCCGCGGTGTCCGTGGCAGACTGAGCGATGATGAAGGAGAGGAAGGAAACGCAAACATGTCCGGCTCTGAACTGGGACAAGCCAATGACGCCGATGACAAAGATCTCTTTGGCTCGGATAGCGAAGGAGATTTCAACGAGTAAGCATGTTATGATTGCCATAACCATGATTCGGAGCTAAAAATATCCCCTAGTGCAGCCCATCGTACCCTGGACGACCGTGAACTCGACTCCGGCGACGATGAAGGGCGATACGATCGGTCAGGCGACCGCATGGATCTGGCTGAGGATGGCTACGAGGGTGGCTACGAAGAAACGCTTAAAGTTATGGATTTGAGCTTGGGTAGAGCACCGGAGCCTCTCAGCACAAATCAAGAGGTACGTGTGCTTCTTGTCTACTATGATATGACCAGTACTGATTGATCACGAAGGTTTACACGATGGAGATGCCCAATTTCCTGTCGCTGGAAACAGAAGAATTCAGGCCAGACACCTATGTTCCGCCGCCGTACTCGACCGCTGCCACTTCTCTGTGCTGGAGACATGACCCCAAGGATGAGACCCAGCTCCAATCCAATGCCCGCATCATTCAGTGGGAAGATGGCTCCCTGACATTACAGCTCGCCTCGAATCCTAGAGAACAGTACAAAATCACCTCCAAGCCCTTGGCTCCTCTCAACAAGACAGGCAACTATGATCCGTCGTTGGATACACATACTTATCTCGCTGCTGCGGCTGAGACCGCCTCGGTGTTCAAGATCACGTCGCATCTGACACACCAATTGAAACCATTACCCTCGAACGCAGTCACCGACGATGCTATCCAGCGTCTCCAAGAGAATCTGGCTGCTGCGGGCGGAGCTAATAAGCTGGTTTCGCAGGGCTCGGGTATTGCTATTATCGATATCAAAGAAGACCCGGAGCTCGCTGGAAAGAGAGCCGAAGCAGCCGAGAGACAGAAGCTGAGGGAAGATCGCAAGCGGCAGCAATATGCGGACCGAGAGCAGAACAGAGCCGTGCGCCGCACAACATATCGATCTGCTCGTGGTGGCTTGACCGCAGCCGGCCTGGAAGATGACGATGGCATGCTCGCCACCCGGCCGGCCAAGAAACGTCCGCGTCAAAACCGTCGTGGAGAAATCTACTCTGACGATGAAGATGGCCACGACCGTCGCCGAGCAGATTCTTATGAAGTTGACGATTTTGTCGCCGATGATGATGAAGAGCTAGAAGAGTTCGAGGACGCATCCGGCTCGCTCCCAGATGACGATATTGACGCCGAAGGGGAGAGCGACGTAGAACGGCCTGTCCAGTCGCCTCCCAGAAGGGCTGTTGCGGGTGATGCCGGTTCACCGCCCACCAGGAAGAAGAACCGTTATCGAGTTGAGGATGACGACGACGAAGAAGAGTGATTCTGTAGATACCTTAGTACAGTTGCTTTGGCGTTTATCGGCTGTCCAATTTTTCCTGCGTTTGTGCTTGAAATGCACCTCAGATTCAGTTTAACGAAAGCCATCATGAAATGTCAGACTATTTCGTGCTGTAAACCCCTCGTGAGATGTGCGTTTTTACCTTCCAATTTGCTCTTTCTAAGAAGGAAAGGGGGGAGGACTCCTTCAAACATCGGGCGGCTCGTAAAGACGGTAGATTTGGAACTACACATCAAAAACAACAAGGAAAAACCTTTAGTGCTAGCGGCAAAAAGCGCATTATCATCTCTCTTCTATTTACAAAGGCTCCACACCTTCTGGATATTCCCACGGCTGAAATTTAAATCTTTGAAGGACCGCCCTCGCAGCACCAATAATCCTAAGACACAGCATATCCCTTTCCTCTCTATTCTGTCTTTCCTCAATCGGGTAATTTTCGCAGTCACTAGCAGTTGTTGAAGCCGAGTGTGATTGCGGCGAGCCAAGGTACGAAGAAGAAGTCTCCGAGCCCTGACCATGGGGAGTCAGATTGTGTGACATCTTCTCGGCATGCCATCTTCGCTGGCGTGCCTCCAGTTCCCGAATGAGAGAAAATATGTCTGGCGTACAGGAGCAGACCACTGTGGGTGGACATAACTCTGGGCTCAAGTTACCCCCTATAACGGAGCAGCGGACAATTTGTCGTAGCCAATGTCGCCACGTCGATTTGGCGACTTCAGGGTTGTCGCTGACTGAATCTCGAAAGGATGCCGGGGCAATCTCTTTGCCGAGGGCTTCGGCATCAGCTTCGGACACCTTCAGCCACGTATCTGAAACCACACTCAAAAGAGTCCCCAGCATCGCAACATTCTGCATTCCAGTGGTAAAAGCTAAAGGACATATTTCGCATCGAATGACAGACTGGGCGGTCCTTGCTGTTGTATGCAGCGAGGTGATCGTTTCTCTGGTGATGGAAAATGCACTGAGGCTTGACAGATTGCTTAAGCAAAGGTAAAGGTAAGAAAGACAAGGACATTGAGGCCGATCTTGAGCAATCCCTGGCGATAGCGATTGCGAGGGCAAGCTGGGAATTCCCGAATTCATCGACAGCATGGCAGAAGCAGCAGACGCCGTTGAAAAATCTGGCCATGGATCGGAAGTCCCGGGAATCGGCACTAGCTGATGCACCGGCTCTGGTGTTGCTGCTACCATCGGCTCGTCTGCGTTCTTTGTAGGACGATTTAAATAGACTGGGGGGCATAGATGGAAAGTCTCCACACCGACATCTGCGGATGTCCAGTCCTTCTCCAAGCCGGATATTAGAGGACTATGATCGTCAACAGCCGTCCCACCAATGTTCTCGTTTTCCCGTGCCCGCTTCTTGGGTGGCCGGCCCATCTGCTTTTGTAATGAATAATGGCAGGAGAGACCTTGGACAGTACATCTTCGACATCCAACTTGCTCTCCAGAGCATTTCAATTTGCGTTTTCCTACACCATAAGTTAGCAAGCCAAATGCTAGAATTAATCACGATGGGAAGGGATTCCTCATACGACATTCGTCGCACGCTGCATGTCTCTTCGCCTGTGTGTTCGTATTCTCTGCTACAAAGGCATTACTGTATGACATTGTTCATACAGGAAAACGGTCAGCAGCAACGGCCGTGAAGAAAAAATCGTCAGATTCAGAATTTATATTGCTTCTTGAGTATAGCCTCGCTGAACTTTCTCCTCTCTCTTCTGTTAATTCGCCTGAGAGTCGAATGGAGCCGAAAAGTGTTATTGGATATTTTCTCGATAGGCTGTAACTGCCGCGTTTCTAACGTATTTATACTCTGCAAGTAGAGGTTATTCCATCTTTCACTGACTCAAGTCACTTTGATAGAATTAAATCTCAGGACTCAGCTTGGTATGGAAATTAATGGTAGTCGTTGGTTTTAGCCATGAGGTGATGCCTAAAGGTTGCGGCGAGTTTATTGGAACTTTGACCAATCACAATGAGGCTATTGCCTTATATAAGCCCAACAATCTCCGCTAGTCTTTTTTAAGAAGATTTGATTGGCGAGCAACGATGATTCCATGCCATCTTATCAAATGGCAGGAACAGCGTGTATGAACTAAAATGAACAGAAACCTCGATGTTCGATACCGCAGACAAGTACCGGAGTGAACAATGGGCTTCATTCTCACAATTTGGCGCTCATATCTGAGCGCGGCCCGTGTGCCCATTAAAATCCAGCATCTCTCCGTGCGCAGACGGACCTATGGTAGTGTTATCAAACCAGAAGATGAGGAAGTGAGACGGGCCAGAGAATGGCTCAAAAGTTTCTCTCCAAGTACAATTCCTCGCAAAATATGCTCTGTGTCATATAGCCGTTCTAGCGGACCAGGAGGACAGAATGTAAACAAGTACGTTAACGTCATGCTTGGTGCGGTAGTTTCGTTAAGTCTTTTCTAACGCGTTGGAACTGCAGGCTCAATACAAAAGCAACGCTTCTGGTTCCGTTGCAACAGTTGCGTCTCCTGGTGCCGCAGATCTTACATGAGGGGCTTATGAGGAGTCGCTACATGGCTGAAAGACAAGATTCTCTCGTTATCCAGTCAGATGAAAGTAGAAAGCGCTCCGAAAATGTCGAATCTTGCTATGCGAAACTGTACATTTTGATTCAAGATACGGCGAAAGCCACTATACCTGGAGAAACGTCCCAAGATCAGATCGATCGAGTGAAAGAACTGTGAGTAAATCTAGCGTATCTTCCGATGAGTTTTTTTTTTTTTTTTTTTCTGACCTTCATTAGGAAACGGGCCGAGAAAGAGTCCAGGTTAAGATACAAAAAGATGCAGAGTTCGAAGAAAAGCAGTCGTCGAGGAAGCAGATATGATGAATGATGTACGAATAAGAAAACCATTCCATAATGTTACTATAATATATATGAAGACGCTGTATAAACTTATTTCATTAAGATACTTTATCCCCTGTAATATACCTTATTGTTCGATTTCTTTCTGCATGCGACCCATGGTTAAACTGACGGCTTTCTGTAGTGCCGGGTCAAGGTTCTGGTTTTCCGACAACGTCTTTAGCCATTCCATCAATTTCTCAAACAGGCCGGGTTGCATGCGATACTTCTTCATGTGGGTTAAAGAAGTGCTAAAAGCACGGGGAAAGTTTGGTGACGTAACCTCAATACTTGCAACTGGCGATTTAATATGGCATATCTGCGTGTGGTAACTGTCGGGTGTTGTCGAGACTTGATGCGCCACGACATGGTCGATGATCTTTCGTAAACAAGGTAGATTTTCAAATTCGAAGATCATGTCGAAGAATTCGTGAGCCAAAATCGGGTCATTCCCTGACTGTTTCATAGCCGCATCGAAGATAGCTATTGGTATAGCTCCTGTTAATGCAGGTGTTGATTCAAGCGCCATCAGTGCCTCTTCATCCACCCCGTCGTACTTGTCTGCTGCGGGGTTGACATCCTCGGCGGTGATTGTAGGAAGGGTCATCATGTCGGCATCGTCAGCGCTATTCGCCGTAGCAACCTGCTCCTCTCGCGCGGGTTTGTCCAGACCCAATATTCGGCGACGTGTGAAAAGTTTAGCAATATAAATACACTCCAGTTTCCCGTACTGGATCCACATTTTCCTCTGAGCTTTGCAAAAGCGTAGACCGCGCTGAAAATAGCTCCGAGCTTGCGTCATGTCTGCATGTTCCTCCAAAGAATACTTGGCTGCGTATATCCACAGGTCAGCGTTGGAGGGATGCAGTCGTAGAGCATCCGCAAAGACATCCGTTAGTCTTCGGTACATTTTCTGCTGCCGGCAGTATTCGATATATTGAGCCCAGAGACCCAGATCGCCCGAGCATTTTCGGGTGGCCCGGTCGAGAATGAACAGAATGCGTCGCCCTGCATGCTGCGGTGCGGTTTTGATTCCCAGTCTTTTCGAACGCTTCTTTCGTAAAGTGTCTAAATTCATTTCGTACTCGGCATATCGCGCAAAATCGGCCGGTTTAACGCCAGGGGTGTTGACTTTGTGTTCGAACTCAGAGCGCTTCTTCGCAATAGAGCGAACCTCATCCTGAAGGCGCTGGGTTAGCACGAGACTGATCTCTGTTGCAGAAGCGGACAATGATTACTGTTGTGAAAATGCCCTTCTTTTCGAACTCTTTCAGCTCGGGCACGGCCTTTTCCAGATAGAAACGGGCTTTGTCGGCGGCCATGTCAAAAGGTAAAGAGTCAGTCTAGAACTGCTCCAAGACCAAATCATGACCAAGCACATGAAGATTCCTTGAAGCAGTTGATTAAAAAAAAGTGAGATAGCCGATACCACTAAGCCGTTATGGGACTAGCGTCGGGCTGGCGCGCATAACAAACATTAGTGACACTAGTCGTGCTAGTTATACAAGATCGCGAGCAGCACGTCGCAATTCTTGCTTTCCGACACACCCGCCCAGGGGCTCGCTCTACATAGCCCTTCCATTCCTGCTGAAAGTTTTTTTTTGTCTTCTTATCACTCGTTACCATTAATTTGTTTATTTTAAATTTACTCTCTTTCTTCTCTTCTCCGACATCCTGCCGTGATGACAGCCAAATATCGGGATGGAGATGCCGTTGCGGCTGTATGTGCTGAAATGAAACGACCAGAGTTCCTCAAACATAGTGCACTAACTCTTGAAACTTTTCCAATTTAGCTTAATGGCAAATGGGTGTCTCACGCGCACACTCTATTCGCCGCGCTTGCCTTTCTAGGCGCTCTCGTTGTTGGCGTTCAACTTCACTTCCATAAGATTGTGCAAAACGAATATTACGGATATCCAGATGAATGGTTTCCTTCTGTGTCTGCGACAATCGGCGATAGGTATCCGGAGCGTTCTGTGTTTCAGGTGTTTATTGCCATTACTTCCGGTCCGCGATTCGCTCTCGTTTGTCTCTGGTACCTTTTGACCGCACGGCCGGACTCGGCGTTGCCAAAATTTGTCGCGGGCACTGGCATTTTCAGAACCTTGACCTGTGGTGGCTGGACATATGTGACTTCAACAGATGATCACGACTGGCATGATATCTTCATGATCTCCTATCTTGTCGCGACCTTGCCTTGGACTCTCGGCTGCTTGGCTCTTAGTCCTGCTAATCGCCGCGCTGTCAAGTATCGCAAAGTCTTCGCCGGGCTTTTCTTTGGCTCGTTGGTTCCTTTGATTTACTTCTTCATTCAGCACAAAGTGCACAAGGTTGCCGGAGGTAGATCTCTGTTTCCCTTCGCAGGTTGCAATCAGTGACTAAACTCCTCTCCTAGCCTACACAAGATACGCTTTCTTTGAGTGGTCTCTCATCCTCTTTGATGTCGGGTTCGATGCTGTTACGGCGCTTGACTTTGAAGCGTTTGAACTTGTTGTGAGGGACGTGAAAGGAGTCAGCAGAGGGTATGTGCAGTGGCTCCCGAAGTGAGCAAAAGTACTGTGTATATTGGTTTTTAGTTGTCGGTCTGGAAGAGACTGATTTCCAATGATGTATCAACAGGCAGCTGAAGACGGCCGCTGACTCGTTAGTTGAGAAAGAGTATGTACATTGTTGTGATCTTGTAACAAGCCCCTCTGAAAGAACTATGTTGAATAACAGAAACATAGGAAGGATAAGCCACTTGGCCAGACTTTCGGTCAAGGTTTCTCCTGGTCTGCAGCCATCGACGTCGCTGCTGACATTTACAATGGAGTGAGTTGCTAAGCGATCAACACTTCTATGATACCGTGCTGACTGGCCACAGTTTGTTTTCTGGACCAACTTGACATCCCTCGGCGTTGTTGTTTGGTGTATGCTTATCAACTTGTTTTCCAATTATACTGCGTCATCTAATCAGGAGTCCAGACTTTCCTCTATGGTACATGGGAATCTCCGGCTACGAAGTTGCCATGCTGTCCACCATATCGCCGCTGATATTGGCAATTCCCTCCGTCCGATCTTTGGCAGTGCGCAACGCCCATGTGATTCATTTCCTCGCGTTAGGAGGTCTCTTGGCTTTTCTAGTTCAGGAACCTGCATACCGCCTTTTCGTTGTCAGCTTCGGTGTTGCTATGGGTTCTCTGGCTTGGTCGGCAACATTCTATAGGGAGCGTGCCCAGGCCATACGATTGGAGTCTCGGATCGCCTCTTTTGCCGTAGGCCTTATCACATCAAGCGTTGCTAAATATGCTTTCCAGACAAATAATCCTGTCTGGCCAATCATGAACTCTGAAAACGGTGGCTGGAATAAAGTCGGCCTTTTGCTTGGCATATTGGCTGCCGTGCGCTCTTCGAGACAATCAAGTGTCAGTGGAGGCGATTACTATTCCCCGTCTGGGAAGAAAGGCTCGGCTGTCCTCAGCGGGCTAGGTGTCGGAGGGCTCCTCTTTGGCATGCATTCGCTTCTGTCTGATTCAAGCACAATGATAAGCTGGGTCTGGGAAGGCTATCCTATTAGGGGCCCGATACAAGTTCCTCACGGATCTTGGTCGATCTTTGCGATGAGCGCAGGTTTGCTCTTCGGTTTCTTTTATCCACGTCTAGCTGGTTCGTGGACAGCCTTTGGCATTGGATCTGTCGGTGCTGCGTTCCTCACCACTAGCAGTCACTGGACTGGATTTTACGGCGGCCTTACTCTGGCTTTCTACCTGATGGCGGTCACCCCAGTCCTTTTCACTTCTGCTGTCCATCATACTCCTGCGTCGACTTTTGGGGTAGCATTTATGGTCTGGGTCTTCATGTCGCTGTTCCATGTTTGGGTTGTCGCGTATGCCTTCGTTCCTGGTGGCCCATTGGTAAGGGAGCATACAGACTGGGTCATGGCAACCCTCATGTTACTCATTGGGGCTGGTGTCTTCTCCGCCGCAGTTACAAACTCTTCAGGTTCCTCAAAACGACAGTTTGTTAACCCAAACAGTCGCAAGCAGCGCTCTTATTTTGTTTACGCCCTAGGGGTTCTACAGATTCTTTCAGTGGCTATTGCGTACTTACGGTTCCCGAGGAATGACTACGTACCTTATCACAAAGAAGATAAAGTGGTGACAGCAGGAATCTGGACTATCCACTTCGCCCTCGACAATGACATGTGGTCATCCGAACAACGCATGATCAATCTGATGCGCGAGGCCGAGCTCGATGTCGTTGGTCTTTTGGAGTCGGACACTCAGCGTATCATAATGGGTAATCGTGATTCGACTATGCTGATTGCCGAGGAGCTTGGCATGTACGTCGATTACGGTCCGGGTCCAAACAAACATACATGGGGCGCCGCTCTTCTGTCTAAATTTCCAATTCTCAACTCGACTCATCACCTCTTGCCATCACCGGTTGGAGAACTGGCTCCGGCTATTCATGCCACCCTCGACATGTATGGCGAGATGGTGGATGTGGTTGTTTTCCATTCGGGACAGGAGGAAGATCCGGAAGACCGCCGATTGCAGACTGAGTATCTTTCTAACTTGATGGGATCTTCGCCGCGACCATTGATCTTGCTCAGTTATCTCGTGACGAAACCTCTCGAAGGAAACTATAATACTTATGTCAGCGACGTGAGTGGTATGAAGGATGTGGACCCTACGGATTGGGATCGATGGTGCGAATATATTCTATATAAGAAATTGAAACACACGGGTTACGCGAGAATATCGCGCAGCACTATCACAGACACTGAACTTCAGGTATGATTCAATTCAGTGTTTGTTGCTTTTGGTTTCGACATGAACGGTTCGCTAACAGACCGGACACAGGTTGCAAAATTCGTCATCGGCCAGCCGGCAAGCGAGCAACCGGAACGTATTCCTGAAGATTCAGTTCCGGAGGGACTACGTTTCCCAGCCTTATTCAGAGGGGAAGGAGTTCGTGGACACCGGTACCACGTGTTTGACGAGCCCAGATACTACCAGTAAAGTATTTTGCTAGTCTACTTCCGCTAAAGGAGGGTATGTGGTTTGCCGCAAGAATATCCTGAAGCAGTCCGTTTTGCCTGTTACGGTTGATGTCAATACTGCGCATTCTTGACGCCCTTGCTCTCTCGGTGATTTTTAAGGTTTTTCTAAGAACTGGCAAGATGCCTCCTGTGCCAGCACAATTGACCTTTTCATGAAAGCCGAGCATGTCTTTCTATTATTGTAAAGTAATCAATTCATTCCATAGGATGGCTTGTCTGAGTCATCAATATACCCCCTTGATTCAGTGCCTCCTTTTTACTTAATCTGCCTTGGCTACTATTTCCTCTCCACAAATTGTGAATAGAAGCCCATCATGGGACCCTCTGTTTAACAGAAGCAGGGGCCTTTTCCTCTTCAAATGTCTGAATTCTGTGGACGCATGCAAAGTTTCATTGCGTGGTATATATCCTTTGGTCAGTATTACATTCCAGGCTTGAGATCGAGGGCAAATCATTGGACAGCATCCGTGAGGAATGAGTCACAAGAGACACGACAATGCACTATCGTCTGTGCTGCAGCTCGTTTTGGTTGTTCAGCCCATCCTGTTGATTCTCAAAGCATCACATTCTACATGGTAAGTCTGTTAAACCAAACCGGAGCATCTTTCCGACTCTGCCTTTTGGAATGCTGACGGTTGACTCCGGACCTTTACTCAAGTCTTTTCTGGGGAATTTCGCCTTGTCATTGGATGTTTACTGTAGTTTTCCCCGGCCTCCGCTTGAAATAATCCATGGGGAAGGGGACCCGTTTTTAGTTTCTTACGCTCTCTCTCTTTCTCTTTTCCCCTTTGCGCAGAGATGTCAAGGAGGAACAATGGGGATTGTAAAAGGATACGTTTGGAGACTGATTTAGATCGATCGCGATGATTTGCAGCTAAACCAAACGAATATGGCACGTGTGCACGTTGTTTCCAGGCTTACAGTTTATGTTTATATGTATGACGATCTGCACTGGTCCCATAGAATTCTTCTCGGGTTTTCGGTTCCAGTCTTCTTTCTTCTTTTCTCTCTTTCTTTATCTTTTTCTCTCCTTCTTAATTCCTTCTCTTATATCTTACATAAATACAACTTCTTTTTTTTTCCCTTTCTTTTCTTTAGTACATGACTTACTTGCCAGAGACACGCGCTTGATAAAGATTTTAAAGTATGAGAAGGGCGAAACGGAGACGTGTACAAGGGTACCCTTGATTCAATCACTGTTCGTCTCGCTCTGCTCAAGAAGCTTTTTGGAGTTGTTTTACTTTCTAAGAGATGCAACTAACCCTTGCAACTAGCTGTTCGGTTGTCTAGTTCTAAACGACAGGATCTCGTGCATTGCCATACCTCCTCAAGTTGAGTCAGTTTTTCTACTGTAAAACATAAGGTGAACATCGGGCTCAGTCTTCAAGACATAAGGATCCAGACGATTGAACCAAAATCACATCACGTGTATGGTGAGTACTTCTAACTACTGAATTCTGAAAGACACCTTGATTTCTCACTACCTGTCCCTAGCTATATCTTGAGCATGGAACCATCACGCAAGAGACGAAAAACAGCGGCGGCGACAGTTACACCATCCAAGACATTTGCGTATACTCCACCAACTTTTGTAGCCAAGGAATTGGCACAAGGCAACAGTCTTGCGAGCGTTCTATCGGAGCAAGGAAACACCACGCCCTATTCGACGAATCATGTGCCTTTCTCACCACACATACCTTTCTCACCACCTAGTCCATTGAACGGCTCAGTTTCGGGCACAATCTGCAATCATGGGTCTTTGCCACATGTGGTACCGCAGTCAACAGCCTATTTCACAGGTCGGCCGCTCTTTATCATGCCGCCGTGGGGTTCCCCTTCACGATCCGGGGAGGAGCCGCAGCCAGTAAGCCCCGGGATAGCAGAGCGCTCTGAGAGACACAAACGGCTTGGAACATTCTCCGATATCCAGTTGCTCCCCAGAGCTCATATCAGAAGTCACTCCGAGGCGAGTGGGTCGTGCTCAACCGTCCAGCTTGAGCGCATGACCCCCAAACTGTCCATGTCACCAACAGTCGCCAGTGCAGATCAAAGCAAGTCTCTCAGCAAGAGTCCACTGAGTGCGACAACCGCAACAACCGCAACAACCAGCGGGTGGAATACAAACCATTCCCAAGCTTCGTACAAGGAGTTCGCCGTCGATAATCCTAGCGAACGAGGTTCGTTGCTCTCGTATAGCCGCCTACCGACACAGCAGCAAAGTCCCGTTGTTGCTAGACGTGAGTCTACAGCCAATGAACAAAGTGTGTCGGAAGAAAGACACGAAAACTTCCATATCAAGAAGCACAAGTTCCTGTGGTGTGTTGCAATATCCATCTTTGTGGGAATATTTCTATGTCTTTTTCTCTATGCTTTTCATATTGTCAAATGATACCCCTTAGCGAAATTGCAAGTTCTATGATTTGACTGTGAAATATTGAATAAGATACGCATCTCCTCTCTGTTATCATTTGCAATACAGCTCGCAGTCTAGGTAGCTAGTAAAGCTGGGCAATTGTATGGCATGTAGTTGTATAATGAGCCTCCTGATTGGCCGAGCCACACTAAATGCAAACACACCAAACATATTCCGCGAAGTCGCGACTGCCGTTCCAACCAAGCTTCCGACCGTCTTTATCGTCAACATAGCTCTCTCCACGCCGGAACAACTACGCATGGTCAACACTCTCATATCACTACAACAACATCAACAGCTTAGCACTTACAGATAATTTTCATTGACGTGACCAGAAGCCCCAAGACGGCGCCATTCGGCGTCCGTAGCCAACATGTTCACATTCACGCCGCTCCTCGGAGCACAGTCATCATCTTCAAAGGCGTCCCAGTCAATTCTCGAGCTTGAAGGTGGAATTAAGATTCTCGTGGATGTTGGCTGGGATGAAACCTTTGATACTTTGGAGCTCGCAGAATTGGAAAAGTGAGTTTGGTCCTGGATCTTTCGCTCGCGTTTCTTGAGTAAATCTGATTTTGGGGCTGCCTCATAGACATATCCCGACGCTTTCTCTAATCCTATTGACGCATGCGACTATTTCACATCTTGGCGCCTACGCACATTGTTGCAAAGTATTCCCTCTCTTCACACAGATTCCTGTCTACGCTACAAGTCCGGTCATCTCCCTTGGAAGGACCCTTATCCAAGATCTGTACGCCTCTGCACCTCTCGCGGCCACATTTCTACCTAAATCCTCCGTATCCGAACCCGGTGCTTCTATATCTGCTTCGTCTGAAGCAGCGTCAGTTGGCGAAAGTGAGCAGAACCATAGCGAAATCGGCTCCACAAGTCGCATTCTCCTTCAGCCACCCACTCCCGAGGAAATCGCGCGATACTTTTCGCTCATCCACCCACTAAAATACTCACAACCTCATTCACCTCTCTGTTCGCCTTTCTCGCCTCCTCTCGATGGCTTAATGTTGACCGCATATAGTGCCGGGCATACTGTCGGAGGCACAATATGGCACATTCAGCATGGCATGGAGTCGATCGTTTATGCCGTTGATTGGAACCAAGCAAGAGAAAATGTGGTCGCGGGTGCTGCATGGTTCGGCGGATCCGGTGCAAGCGGCACAGAAGTGATTGAGCAACTCCGCAAACCCACCGCTCTCATCTGCAGTAGTAAAGGGGGCGACAAGTTTGCACCACCTGGTGGTCGTCAAAAGCGTGACTTGCTGCTATTCGACATGATTCGTAGCAGCCTTGCCAAAGGAGGTTCCGTCTTGATTCCGACTGATACCAGCGCCCGAGTGCTAGAGCTGTCGTATGCTTTGGAACATGCTTGGCGGGATGCTGCTGAGTCTGCCGATGGAGAAGATGTGCTGAAAGGCGCAGAGCTCTATTTGGCCGGCAAAAAAGCCCATAGTACGATGCGACTTGCAAGAAGCATGCTGGAATGGATGGATGAAAGTATCGTCAGAGAGTTTGAAGCTGTTGAGGGAGATAATGCAACAGCTAGCAAAGGAGTTCACACAAGAACTGATAACCAGGCGCGCAATGCCTCTGGTGCACGTGACAAGCAGGCCGCCAAGCTTGCTCCATTCACACTGAAGCACTTGAAAATCGTTGAAAGAAAGAAGAAGCTGGAGAGAATCCTCGCAGACAATACTCCAAAAGTGATCATCGCCTCTGACACGTCCTTAGATTGGGGATATTCGAAAGAATCTCTACGTCTCTTGGCACAAGGTGCTAACAATCTGATTGTGCTTACTGAGTCGCTTCCCACTCGGTATATGAATGATGACGCGAATGATGATCCAAGAGTATCAAAGAAGATGACGCTTGGTCGTATGATCTGGAGGTGGTACGAGGAACGCAAGGATGGTGTGGCAATGGAGACGGCCAAAAACGGAGAATTGCTTGAGCAAATACATTCCGGTGGACAGAACCTTACAGTGACTGATGTAGAACTTGCGCCGCTTGATGCGAATGAACAGGTGTTGTATCAACAATACCTTGCCACACAAAGACAGCTGCAGAACACGTCACAAGCACGCGGTGAGACGAACATCGACGGTGCTGGAGATGCTCTCGATGACGACGGAGCGAGCTCTACTTCATCTGAGGATTCCGACTCTGAGCAACAGGGGCGAGTCCTCAACTTCTCGACCTCATTGGCACACTCGAACCGAAACAAGTTAGGTTTGAGAGATGAAGACCTGGGTGTCAACATTCTGCTGCGTCGTAAAAATGTGTTCGACTACGACGTACGTGGGAAGAAGGGACGTGAGCGGATGTTTCCGTATGTGGCTCCCAGAAAGCGCGGAGACGAATATGGAGAGTTCATTCGGCCCGAAGAATACCTGCGAGCAGAAGAACGCGAGGAAGCAGACGTGCAACAAAATACGTCTAGATCTCAGGGCGAGATGAAGCTGGGGCAGAAACGTCGTTGGGACGAGACCAGGCCAAGTGGTCGTCGATTATCAGGTGGAACGGGCAAACGCCAGGCAATCTCACAGAATGGGCTGCCTAGCAGCAATGACGGAGACATTGACCTGGCGGATGAGGCAGCTGTGGATGGTGATGATGCAGAAGTGTCCGATGATGAGCCCGACGACCCGCTCTTTGGAGGGCCCGCTAAATCTGTCTATCATCAGACTAGCATTACGGTGAATGCACGCATAGCCTATGTAGATTATATGGGCTTGCATGACAAGCGAAGTCTCGAGATGCTAATTCCACTGATCCAACCACGCAAGCTCATTCTTGTTGGTGGCATGAAGGAAGAAACATCAAGTCTTGCTGCCGAGTGCCGGAATTTGCTGGCAGGCAAAGATGTCGGTGATCGAGCAACGACTGTTGACGTCTTTACGCCAACCAACGGCCAGACTGTTGATGCCAGCGTGGATACAAATACGTGGGTGGTGAAACTTAGCAACAATTTGGTCCGTCGCCTCAGGTGGCAGCATGTGCGGAGCCTAGGAGTCGTCGCTATCACTGCACAGCTGAAACCGCCGGAGACCCTACCCGCGGCGGAAGAATCTACAGAGTCAGCCCACAAGAAGCAGAAATTGCTGGATAGCGAAGCTGACACAGGCTCGATAACGGGAGAAAAGGAGCAAGGCCAGTCTACGTCTAAAATGGATGCCTATCCTATCCTCGACGTACTTCCAGCCAATATCGCGGCAGGCACTCGCTCCATGGCCCGGCCGCTTCATGTGGGAGACCTGCGTCTTGCAGATTTGCGGAAACTTATGCAGTCTGCTGGCCACAAGGCAGAGTTCCGTGGAGAAGGAACGTTGCTCATCGACGGTGTGGTGGCTGTTAGGAAATCGAGTACCGGCGCTATTGAAGTTGAGGCGGCGGCGCAGTTTTCCGCATCCAGCCGAGCAGGACCCGGGAGCTTTCTGGCTGTGAAGCGGAAAATCTACGAAGGCCTGGCGGTTGTGGCCGGCGGGTAGTTGAGTGCAGCATGTTATATATATACCGCAACCTGTAAAATAAATGCCATAATGTATGATTGTCATGACACACATGTATAGAACAGAAAGCCTTACAGAGCCTTACCTTGTGTTCTTCGCCTTTGACCAGATGGGATGACGAAACGAGATGGTGATCAGTCACAGTGTCGATGATACTCCATGGTGATGCCTTTGTTTGTACGAGAAACTCACTCGGTTCCTCTGAAGTCATGAATCACTGTCAGCTGCCGGACCGAGAAAGAGGAAAGCGCGCCCTTCCTGAGTCATTCCTAGCAGGAAGGTGCTACCGGCTGCTGCTGCCATCGCACCTGCTGTGAGTGACACGGCCGTCTCTTGCTGTTCTCATGTTCTACCAACAGCTTTCACGCTTCCGATTATCTTACCTTGCACCAGACACAGCGGAAATGTCTCAAGTCAAGTACAAGTACACATACAGATATTCTGGACCTGCCTATAGTGACAGCCTGGCTCTGCGGTCTCGGGAAGCCCTACCCGGCCGCCGGTGCTGGCAACACAAGTCCACTCCGGCGTCAAAGGAGGACCGTTCGTCGCGGCCGCTCTATCTTACGGTGAACCACCACCACTATGGGGTAAGCGGCCATTGAACAATATGACAAGTACGAGCATCAGTGCTTACGACCGTGTAGCAAACCAACCACCGGGGTCAAAGTTTACGACAGGGCACGTCTCAGAGTCAGGAAGCAAGACTATACGAGGCACCGGACGGCCGCGACGAGGAGTACCGTGCAAATGCCACGTTTGGCACCAACAACTACCCGGACAGCGGACCTGCCTCTGACTTATGCGATGAGCTTTTGCCTTCGTATACAGAGTCGCAAGCACCGCATTCCCCTTCGTCTTCCCAACACGAGTGCATTGTTTGCGCTCCGCTGCCCATGACGCCGGTGGGATGCTTGATTCCCGGAACTCGGCTTGCTCTCAACATTCCTCGGACACCGTCGAACACGCCCGAACTCAAGCCTTTGAGGGCGACTGGTCTCACTTATGGGTATATATTCCCTTTGAACCACGCTATTATCAATCTTCTCGAGCCGGGAATTCTGCCCTTTGATGGGACCAGGGGTTTTCGGTTTCAAATCTATCGAGTACCGACTTGTCTGAATCTGGGCGAATTTATCGAGCAAATTGCCCCCCTTGGAGGCACTGGGGAAACGCCGTACGCGCGGGGAATTATTGAGTGTATCAAGCTGGACAATCGGTCCTGGAAACGGGGCCAGGAATTCTGGATTGGCGGTCCCCGCGGGGATCTGGGGTCGATGAAGTCGATTGTTATGGGCCGCACTTTGGCAGACGTCGGCTGGACCCAGGAGAGCAGCCCGATTTGGGTTGGCCGGACTAGTGTGTAGATTCTCCAGTTTCCAAACGGTCGAGCTGGGAATGATAGTGGTATATGTAGATACATGTAACATATTGTATTTGTTTTGCAGATGAGAGGTCAATTTTTTCTAGATTGATTATAGCACTGGGCTTTTCATGACAGTTGGCAGAGTTCTTGTCCTAAACATTGAAACCAAACGCAGGACGGCCAAGTCTGGAGATCATGTCATCCAGACTGTGTTGCACTTGCGTATATCACCAAACCGTGTATGCACGGTCTAGTACATGTAAACCGTGCACAAAGTGAGAATCTGGGTCATATAGAAAACAAAAAGAAAACAAGAAACAGCCAAGAATGAAGAATGTATTGAAATCTATTTGGTCTCGTGCTTGCCGCCGGTCTCCATCAAGGGGACACCTTCGACGCCGTCGTCCTCCAGGTCATCACCAATGTCAAAAATCTCGCTCTCCGAGTCCCTTGTGGCAAGGGGCTGGCCGCGGTTTTCCTTCAGGGTGCGGCGCCGGTGCTGCAGCACCACATAGGCGAAACTGAGCAGCTCGGCGCTCCAGACGATGAACCAAGCCAGCAAGCCCATGGTCGACCAGCCACGGTAGTACATACCAAGACCGATATTGAAGGTACCCACCACGAAAATAGTTCGGCCGAGCCAGCGGTGCACAAGCGAAAACCCGGTCTTGCGCCGGATCCGCACAAAGTCGATGTGATGCTTGTAGCCCGCCGCGGCCTGGGCGAAGAGCGCGGTCACCACGATGAGCCCGATGATCTTGTGCGTGCCCAAATGGGTTGCGTGCGAGAACATGTACAGCGCGCTGCTCAGCGCCAGCACTGAGGCCGTCAGCTGAATGACCCAGTGGTACTTGAAGGAGCGCAGCAGCGGGAGCCGGATGGCCAGGTTTCCGGCGAAGAAGAGACCCATGAAAGCGACCGTCATGATGACACCGTGCACCCGCACGCGCGAGAACACGGGTTCGTCAGCGTGCTCGTCACCGTGGTGGTGAGGGACGTGCGTGAAGCCGATGGTTTCGGTGCCCTGGATGTCGGGCATGTGGCCGTCCTCGGGCGCTTCTTCCCAGGCAGCGCCGAGGTCGCCGACGAGGACGCCGTGGTGGTCGTGGATCAGCAGATTGGCGTCGGCGGTGTCGGCGGTGGAAAAGGCCTGGTGAGAGTTGGCAGCGAAGATGAACGAGGTGTTGCCGTGGACGTCGATGTTGGCCGGTGACCAGGAGTCGCAGGCATAGCAAGCGAATTGGGCCAGGTACAGGCTTTCCGAGACGCTGGTGTGCACGACCCGGACGTCGTTTGTATGCTCGGTCAGCGGGGTCGGCATGACATGGCCGCTGGCGGAGCGGACGCTGGCCACCAGCGACTGGCGGTCCTCGTCAGCGTAGATGATAAACATCAGCGCATCTCTCATGACGGAGCCGAAGCCGATGGCTGTCCAGCCCGCGGGTTCTTCGGGAATCGTTGTGAGCGTCACAAAGACATCCGGGCTGTCGGTGGTGCTGTTCTGTTGCACCGTCACGCCGACGCAGAACTGGGGCTCGTCGTTGCAGTACTGGATCAAGCCGCCGAGGGCCGGGCAGATGCAGAGGAGCACAAGGCAGAGCGAGGCGAACGGGGAGCCCAGAGAGACCATCATGACCGCGATCAGCTGATGGCGCTGTTGGGATATGAGACCGGGAGGTGCTGAATGTTGATCGGTTGGGGATCGGTCCAGGTCCAAGAGCTGACAAGTCTGACAAGTCGTGGTCGTGCCATTAATAAGCCGAGAGACTCGACAGCTGTCGTTCGCTAGCGTCGATCACAACACTGCCCGATCGCGTTAGCGCGGTCTCTTGTTATCTATTGCGATCCATGTTCTTGTCTTGGATTATTGGTCTGATCTTGGAGTAGACATTCTTCGTCAGAATGGATTGAAACCAGTTATGCGATGTGATGTTAGATTCCCGGGGTTTTTGAGACTAGATATAAATAGATTAGGCTACGGGGCGTGAACAATCAAGCCCGCCGAGGTCAGGGATTACGCCAAATCGTGCGTGATAGATAATTGATTGATTATTGGTTAACAATAGTTAATAGTGAACTACTAAGAAGTTGGTGATTAATAGGAAGCTTTCCCCAGGTTTCCCTATCGGTGTTCTGCTAGTCGTTTGCCGATTAGTGTTTACAGTTAGAAACAGACGATCAGATCCTGCTATGCGATGTATAACAAGACTCCCATCATTTCGGTATTTGTTCGAATCTTATGATGGACTGCCTGTTATCCTATATTTCTATCAAGATAATGCCCCTGGGTGATAGATTGCTGGCGCAAGTACGCGGGCCTACAACGACAGGGATTGAGCGCGGGGTAGAAACAGAACCCGTGGTTTACGAAGCCCTAATATCTGGTCCAGGATTTCTCCTGAGTGGCCAACCGAATGTGCTCCTTGAAGCTACAGAGTAGCAAGATTCTGGTTTTTACGAACTGCCATGTACGAAATAACACACGAGCTCCTCGCAGCTCAATAATAGTTGTCAATTGTCTATGGTCTATGGCCGCACCCGCAATACGTTCCATCAGGCATTAGACCTTGGCTGACTTTGGCCGTACAAGCCACAGGGCTGCAAAAAAAAGGAGAAAAAAAAAAGGGAAAAAAATTTGGCCAACGAATATTTCAAGCTCTATTTTCTAAATGTTGAACAAAAAGAAGAAAAAAAAAAAAAAAAAAAAAAAAAACCGTCGATGATGCAAAGAAGGCTGGAGNGAAGAAAACCGTCGATGATGCAAAGTAGGCTGGAGCCGCGCCCTGTGACAAGACCGACCCGAGGTAACCAATCACACGCCAGCATCCGCTGCTAATACAAGAAGGGTCGAGGTCGCGTATTCCAGTCACGCTTTAGTTGACCGAGATACAACCTTTCAAAATCTACTGTACAGCATGTCGACACCGTCGAGTGCAGTAGAAAACAATGCTGGCGGCGCCGCTGTGGCCGTCAAGCCTCTCTCGCACAGCAACGACGCCGACGCAGCGGACGGGACGGCGGTGCAGCGAGTGGCCGGCAGCAGCAACGACAGCACTGCTGGCTCCAGTACCGGGCCGGTGGCCGACATCTCCAACTGGAAGTATCTTGGGATCATTCTGTCTGTCAGCGGAATCGGCTTCCTGAGCAGTTTCGTCACCGGGCTGTTGACCGTCGGGCTGCCGCGCACGGCACAAGACATTGGCCTTTCGGATGACTTGGTTCTCTGGTAGGGCCACTTGCACTGTCTGCTCAACTCATACTAACCGGGACAGGCCGGCTTCTGTATATGCGTAAGTCCTGATCCGCTTCAGTTGCTCGGCACTCATTTACAAGACTGTGGGATCTAGTCTGGCCAGCGGCTCCTGTCTGCTCCTGGCCGGCTCGGTGGCGGACGTGGTCGGAAACCGATCAATCAACCTGATCGGCTGCTTTTTGGTGTCCTGCTTCGTGCTCGGCTGCGGCCTGGCACGCACCGGGATTGAGCTGATCATGTTCCGGGCAATGCAAGGCGTGGCGGTGTCGTTCTGCCTGCCGACCTCGGTGGCCATTGTGTCGACGGCGGTGCCAAAGGGCCGCAAGCGCAACATTGGCTTTTCGTGTCTGGGGTTCGTGCAACCGATGGGCTTTTCGGCGGGCTTGGTGTTGGGCGGCGTCATCCTCGAGACGGTTGGGTGGCGGGTCGGGTACTACATCACCGCGAGTCTGTGTTTTGTGCTGTTCCTGGTCAGTGTCAAGGTGGTCCCGACAGAAGAGAAGAAGAACGACTGGGCCAGTTTTGCCCGGCTGCGGACCGACGTCGACTGGGTCGGCGCCTTTGCGTCGTGCGCCTGTCTCTCGGTGTTTTCGTACATTCTGGCGTAAGTCATCGTCATCGTTCCGATGTGACCGGACACCAAGAAAACTGAAAGATGAAGCAGGGCCCTGACCAACGACATTGCCAACATCAAGGTGCCGGTGAACATTGCCCTGCTCACTGTCAGCGTCGCGCTGGTGCCGTTTTTCGTCGTGTGGGAACAGCGTCAGGAACGGCTGGGTCTGCCGGCGCTGATGCCGAACTCGCTGTGGAAGAACCAAGTGTTCACCAACGTGTGCCTGATTGTGATGCTGGTCTGGGGTGTGCTCAACATGATGGAGCTATTCTGCAGTTTCTTGTCTGTCTCTGTCTTCTTTTCCGAAGGGTTCGGCAATGCTGACAACGGGTGGCCAGCTTTCAAAACGTCCAGAGCCTCAGTGCGCTCGAGGCGTCGGTGCGCATCCTGCCCAACACCATCGTGGGGTGCATCTGCCAGCTGAGCACGGGGCTGCTGATTCACCGGGTCTCGGCCTTCCATCTGGTGGTCGGGTCCCTGATCCTGAGCAGCGGAGGCCCGTTGCTGATGGCCGTCATCGACGTGCGGTGGCCATACTGGTACGACGGCTTCTTTGCGCAGGCGCTGTCGCCCATCAGCGCCGACATACTGTTCACCGTCGGCCTCCTCGTCGTCTCGGACGTGTTTCCGACGCGCACCCAGGCCCTGGCCGGCGCCGTGTTCAACACCGTCTCCCAGTTTGGCAATTCGATCGGGCTCACGGTCATGGCCGTCATTTCGTCAGTGACGACCAAGCACTCGCGCTTCGCCGTCAAGTCGTCACCGGAGGCCTTGTTGGTCGGCTACCGCGCCAGTTTCTGGGCCGCCTTTGCCTGGATGGTGGCGGCAACGCTGATTGGCATGTTTGGCTTGCGAAGTATTGGGCGTGTTGGGCTCAAGAGGGATTGACCGTTTTTTTTTTTTTGGGTCTTCTTTTTATTGACTTTTTCGTGGTAAAAAGAGCTTGCAAGTACCGGTCACGGCAAAAGATAGCAATCGTTAGGTATCTGTAGAATAAAATACAATCAATATGCACAGGAATCAGAGGCCATGTACATCAACCACCCACTGGCGGCGCTCCCATCCCTCGTCTTCCCCGGAACGACATTGGAAATAAATATACATCATCATATCAGTGAATGAACAACAAGTAAGTTGGCAGATCACGAGAACAGACAACGGCCATTCAATATTGATAGCCGCCACCCAAGTCTTCAATGCTTTATGAAGCCGGTCCAACGGGATAGCTTGCTTGTCCTTGTTTTTCTTGTTGCTCCTCCTTTTGACCCTCCAATACCACCGCCCCCCCCCCCAACGCCGAGACAACAAAGGAACAAAGGAAATGAGAAAACTAGGAGGAACAACATGCAAAAGGACCATGCTATGCAATGCACCGCTCAAGCAGACGAAAAAGAAGAAAAAACTAAAATAAAATTAGAGGATATGGGAGGCGAGACCAGCTAGGTAATGAGAAAATCCATCTGCATTTCGTCGATGATGCGCTCCCAGTCCCAGCTGTCTTCCATGCGGGTGTCCATGACTTCCCACACGCGCTCGACGACCTTGAGGGCGGGCTCGATGTTGCGCAGATTCGAGTATCCTTCGAGGATGTCGAAGCCCTTTTTGATCCGATCGCGCTGGTGCGGCTCAAAGGCGGAGCAGCCGATGAGGAAGAGCGGCATGAGCATGATGCTGTAGGCGCCAGCATCGGAGGGCAGCATGTCCAGGTAGCGGAGGGCGTCGTCGACGACCTGGGCGATCTTCTCGCTGGGGCGCGAGGGCCGGATGGTGCGGTACAGATAGACCCAGGTGGACTGGCGGTACAGCTGCGACGCATACCAGTTGGCCGTTTCCGGGGGATAGGTCGGCTGCCAGACGCGGAGGGCCGAGTCGATGGCGACGGCCTCGCTGAGGGTCTGGTAGTCGACGGCGGGCTCGTAGCCCTCGTTGTGCCGCTGGCGGATGCGGTCGCGCAGCCGGGTGATTTCGGAGATGTAGCTGAACAGGCCGTCAAAGATGCCCAGGAAGGTGCCGGCCTGGGCGTGCGGCACAAAGTCGGGCAGGCGGATGTCGCCGTTGAGCGGCAGCGGCCGGCGGTCGAGCGAGGTGATGGAGTTGGAGACGTCGTGGTACTGGAAGAACTCGACGATGAACTGGCGGAACTTTTCGTTCTTGGGCTTCTGCGACGTGAGCAGGTACCGCGCGGCGTCCATGTGGGACCGGTACTCGCCGCCGGTCTCGCCCTCGCAGATGGTGTTGAGGCAGAGGGCCAGGGTCGAGGCGATGATGGGGTCCTCGACGAGCAGCCGGGGCTCCTGGCTGTCGTCGGTCTCGGCCACGGGGGCGTTGATGATGCTCTCGCGCAGGTCGGTGATGGCGCGGTCAAAGTGGTAGTGCTTGCGCTCCTTGAACCGGGGCTCCGGGTCCCGGGCCGACAGGTGCGAGCCGGACAGGCACATGAGCGAGTGCATCAGGCCGCGGTGCTGGGTGGCCATGGGCAGCAGGATCTCCTTGAACGGGTTGGAGTCGTCGTTGATGAGGGTGAGCACGCGGCTGAACTCGTACACGAAATGGTCGAGGAAGCGCCGGTCGATCTCGGTCTCGATGCCGTCGATCAGGATGGGCAAGCCTTTGGGCAGGAAGGAAAACGAGCCGCGCCGGACCGCTGCAGGGTCGTCGGTCAGTGCCTGTATTCGAACAAAGGGCTGGGTTTTGCGCTGCACCATCCTTACCGTCTTCTAGTTTCTGCCGCCCGCTCTTCCAGATCTCCTTGGGCGGATAGCCCTCGCAAACGACGGCATTCTTCTGGCAGTTCAGACCTAGACGGCATCATCAGCTCACGGAATCATCTCTTGGCCGCATATCGGTTTTTTGTGTGTGTGTGTGTGTGTGTGTGTGTGTGGCCATGGGGAAGGGAATCATGGTCTTACAAGCCGGCTTGGTTTCGTCGCACTTTTTCTTCCGCCGACGACAGGTGATGCACCCGGTCTTGGAGCGGCCCTTGGCGATCTTGACCTGGCCCCCGGGCACGGGCAACGGATGCTTGCGCGGGCGCCCTCGTTTTCGCGGCCCGGCCACCATCGTGGTGGAGCTGTTACTGTTGCCCGGGTAGGCTGTGAGGGCGGCCGCCGAGGATTCGTCGCGCTTGACGGCTACCAGGACGTCGCCGTCCTCGTCCAATTCCTCGATCTTGGGGACGACGTCGGGCGAGTCGGGCTCGAGCGGGTCGATGGCATTGGCGATGGTGAAGCCGACCGGGGTCGTGGTCGAGCTGACCGAGGTGGCCGACGAGGCCGAAGTGTGCTCGGATTCGCGGCGCATCCTGACAGCGCCTCTTGAGCGGGCGGCGTGCGACCAGGTGTTCAGGCTCCCGCCGGGGGCATCGTCGAGGGAGAGCTCATCCGAGGACGAGGACGACGAGGGGCTGGAGGGGCTCTCGATGGCACTGGTCGAGAGGACGAGGTTGCTGCTGCTGCTGCCACCGCCACCGTAATTGTTGATGTTGTTATTGTGGGACGAGGTAGTGATCGTGGTGGTAGTGGCGGTGGTAGAAGTAGAAGCAGAAGTGGAAGGCGTCGTGGTCGTGGTCGTCGTGGTCGTGGTCGTGGTCGTGGCCGGCGTGATCGACGTAGACGGGGCAGAACAGTCGAAGCGGAACGGACCAATGGGCGCGCTAAGAACGGGCGAGGGGGGATTCTGCATGGACAACATTGGGAGCCCTCCGGGACCCTCGCGAGCACATGCGGACGGAGACACAACCGGGTGGGAGTGCTGATGCAGGAAGGAAGAGGAAGAGGAAGAAGAAGAAGAAGGAGAAGGAGAAGGAGAAGAAGAAGGAGGAGGAGGAGGAGAAGGAGAGGAACAGCAGAGAGAGGAGCGACACCCAAGATAAAAAGGGAAAAAGAGAGAGGGTAAAAAAAAAATAAGAATAAAAGAGGGGGTGCCCGTTTCTTGTACGGGGCAAGGGAACGGTAGGGTAGGGTCAAGTCGAACTAGGCCCGTTGGTGTTGACTGTCAGTCGCTCGTGTTTGGTCGGCCACCAAAGACAATTGGTTGCACTACTGCGTGTCAGGCGGGGAATCGCCGGGGTATCCTCTGTCGTCTGCAGGCTGGACAAGCGTTCGCTAGCGGGCGCGTTAGGGGCTCTCCAGGCCACTCAGGGCTGGCGAGGCGTGTTTGCTCGGCTAGGTCAGTCGCACGCAAGGACCGAGGGAGGGCCGAAGTATCGCTATACAGGGTAGACATGTACACAGACATGGATGGATATATTCATATGCTCATATAGTCATATACTCATATATTCATAGTTTCATAGTTTCATAGTTTCATAGTTTCATAGTTTCGTAAATATAATTATATATATACATACGTATAAAACGAATCTCTGTTTCCAACCCAGCGGTCGCTCATGAAACAGCATATTCGCGCGCCCCTGCTACCGCCACCACCGCAAAACAACAATAACAGCAACAGCAGCTGCCTATGCGCCCTGGGCGGGCACGAGCCTCGCAGCACCCATGTCGCGGCGCATTAGCCCCGCGCCGGCGCGGTTTCAATCTGCATGGCCGCCCTAATCTGGCATTCCACTAGGCTGTCCGCTGGTTGCACGGGGACTGTGTGCACTGTGTCTACTATGTATGCAGCAGGCAGAGAGAGAGAGAGAGATCAGAGACTAATCGTATGGAGTATAGTCCTCTGGATGGAGAAAGGCATTTCTGCATACCGGCAGCCCTTCAGTCCGTCCCGAGCACACAGGGGAACCAACCGCCACGCAACCCTGGTTAGCCGCCCTTGCGCCCACGACGCTGCACTGCGCTGCACAGGGGCATCAGCGCAGAGAAGCCCGAGCGCGTCGTGATACTGAAAGAATGCGCGCCAAGCGGAGCGCGGCATCTCAAACCACCAGGATAATATGGGGTAAGATGGAGCCCGATGAAGCCTCGGCGAGCTGGCGGGTCCCCCTTCGTCGGATGAGCTCTGTAGGCTGTACCACCACGGCGATGCGATCATCGCCTGCGTTCAGATCGCCCGCTCGCCTCTTCGTCGTCGTCGTCGTCGTCGTCGTCCTCCTCCTCCACGCGAAACCAATAGCCATCACTGTACGGCTGTCCACGAGAGGATCGGGGACAGCAAGAGTATATCCTCTTGTGGGTGTGGCCGCGTCAAAAGGGGGAAAAACCGTAAACAGCAGTGGGCCGCGGGACGGGGCGGGGGCCCCGTCCCGTTCCTCAACCATGGTTCGCCGCATTGGGGCTGTGGCCTCTGTATCCGCGGGCTTTGGGATGATTGTTGTTATTGCTTTGCCGGCGGCACTCTGACGCTCATTTGTCTAGACAGCAGATCTCCGCATTTCGGCTGACACAGCATGAGCAGCACCCCGGATGCTCCACTCGCGCGCGATTCGCCGATTGAGCCCTGCCCCGGGGGAACGCTGCCGCGAATTCCCCTTTACGGGCGGAAGCCGCAAGGGTAACAATAACGACCATCGCATATAGGGACCGTCTTCAGCCGGTTTGGGATCCTATCTGGACGTCAGCTTCGGTTCTCTCTAGCGACGGGTTAAGGCTGACATGCACTCCGCATTCCCCAGGTGTTTGGTGTTTTGGTTTGGCCTATTGTCCACTGATCTGTCCGGTCCGCAAGCTGGCATTGACCCTCCAGCGCAAAACTCTAAGAGCGGTCACGGTCCCTCGTTGTCCGGAGTCCCCGTGTCTGGACTCTCTGGATTTGAAATGGTCTGCAACACCTGATCGAGCGTGGGATACGAGCCGGCTATCCGAATGCGGAAACCCGATGATGGCTATGGCTTTTGCTTTGCTATGGACCGCTTCAGGCAGGATCCGGATGGTGATGAGATGACGGTTATTACTATTGCCCACGAGCCCTAACAGTCATCGGTCGAGATTCGTTGGCACAGACAATCGTATACCACTCTGACTATTGACGTGTCGTGTCCCCTTTCCGGCCTTTCTCTGTCTGACGAACACGGCCTGTCCGGGGGGGTATCCAGCGTACGGCGCCCGGTGTACCGCGTACAGAGTACCGCGTACAGGGCACAGAGGGCTGCGAGCGAATAGCATCTCCTTACCGCAGCCAAGCTCCACCGCGGTCGCTAAGATCGAAGTTTGGTGGAGACGCGGAGTCCTCCGATGGCCGAGGGACTCCGCCCCGGACCGGACTCGCCCAACGGCCGAGATCATTGTTCACTCCTCGCACAACTGAAAAGCGTTTCTGGTTCTTCTTACTGTTCTCTTCGCATCATATTGCTTGTTCTAGGCGGCCATGTCTGCCTGGTCTGCCGGCGCTGGTCAGAACACCTGAATGCTGGTCGACTGCGGCAAGGGGCTAGGTCGACATCGATTGGCTTGTTTGCTCTGGTTCGCGGCCATTTTCTCTCAACGGTAGTTACTCTATTGCTACTTTGTCAATAGTGGCAAGGGGAACCATTTTTTTTATTTATTTATTAATTTTTTTTTTACACATTTCTTTTTTTTTTTTTTTTTCTAAATTTTTTGTTGTTGTTGTCGTTGTTGTTTCTTTATATATTTTTTCCTTGCCACCTCATCATTGCATATGTCCAGAATACGACGTTGCCGTGTGCGGAGGAAAACTCCGGTCGGATCTTAAAAAGCCTCCAGGTGCCGATCCGGTTCGTCCCGCGTGCCCTTGGCCGTTGCTGTTGCTCGGTTGGCATGTTCAGGATGACGACGATGAGAAACACCGTTGGACAGAGAGTTGACTTCCCAAGGAATCAATTATTGACGTAGATAGGTCGTTCGCCCCGATCGCGTGATTCCCCCGGCCGGCTTTGCAATGCGGGGAGCATAGCCGTGCAACATGACATGCATGCAAGTAGGATATCAACTACTTGCCTTTCCTGGGCAGTCAAGCTATAACCCTCGGTTGTCGTCGTCGCCTCGTTGTTGTCGATGTCTTTCTCAAGCAAGCTTTAGAAGAGAAGAGCAGCATATCGGAAATTGAGCAACTTTGATCCTTGATCCGCAACAGCCATATTTCATTGTTCGTCATGCAACCCTATTCTGCTCCGGCCATCCCGGAGACATGATCGAGTCCCGAACTAGATATTTCAATGTAGAGGAAGAGCACCCATTGCAAGACGGTCTCAGTAACTGGGTATGTAGTAACTAAACGTTGGCAATATCTTATTTCAACCACTGGCCTTTCCCTTCGCCCCCCCCCCCCTCCTCTCCTCATGGCAGCTACAGGGCCTCCCCTGGACCTTTCCATCCTCCGCAGCTTCCATTACACACTGTATGCCAACGGTACGCTGTCCAACTCCAGCCACTGCTGGCTCGTCTTTGGACCGTACCATCCACGCATCGACATCAACGGTACCGTCACCAATGGCACCGCCTGCACCTCGCCCGTCCTGGACGTGTCGCGCCATGCCACGCTCGGCATGACCTTTGCCAGCCTGTTTGTCGTCTCGGCCTTTTGCTCGCTGCTCAATCTGCGAAAGCATGCGCGCGTGCTGCTGCCGCGCGAGAAGCGATGGCCCGCCCTCAGTCGCTGTGTGGTCTGGTGCTGGCTGGTCCTCGTGGCTGTCTGTGGCGCGCTGAGCGGTGCCATGAGTATCGATGTGGATCGGGACTATATCCCTGGTATACCGTTGGTGCTCCAAGGGTTTTTCTATTCGCTGATGCTGCCGCCGCTGCTGGCTGCTGTGTGGGAAAGCGTCCGTCATTGGTAACAGAGTCCCCGGTTGTCTCTCTTCTTTCTCGTATACCCTTTAGTAGGCATGTAAAGATACCAGCTGACGCCAACACATAAACCAACCAGGGCGTGCTGGCAAGAAAGACAAATCTACGACCGCAACCCAGCCAACCTACCGCCGAGCACCAGCCGAGAAGCGCAGGAGCGCCGACTCCCTTTTCTCTTTTACACCCTCGCCTGGTTGACCTTTTTTCTGGCCATTCCCCGCGACTGGAAACCGCTGCAGTTCCAGAGCGACCCGGCACAGCAGGCCAACATCGCCGAGCCGGCCGCAATGGATGATCGGTTCCGTGCGGCCGCCTTCACCGCGGTTGGCGCCCTGGCAGTGATCGGGTATGGTCTAGGACATGGCATCTATCACTACCGTCTTGCGTCGGCCTCGGCCACTTCCTCGGCCGTGTACGCCTCGTCCTCGTTCCCGCGACGCTGCCTGGCCCTGTGCCGCGCAACCCCGGCCAAGTTCCTCCTGATCGTCCCCCTTCTCGCGGCCAAAGTCCTGCAAAACCTGGTGTCGGCCTATCAGTGGTCCATCTCGCCCCTGAATTACCACGTCGATGCCGGCTGGACGTTTGGGCTCGGATATCTGCCCGTCTTGCTGATCATTCTGCTGTTCAGTGCTTTTGGCTTTGCCGAGCCAAACGAAGACTGTGCGTTAATGATGATGAGATGGGAGCACAGCAGTGCTGGAAGGACGAGCAGGGCCAGGAGGCAACTCGAGTCGCGCCCGTCAAGTTGGCGGTGGAAAGTGCCGTATGTTGGCTATCGGGAGGCCTCCGAGAGTGAGGCGCTGTCTCTGGAGTTGGCCGAGAGAACAGGAGCGTGAATTGTCAATGTAGTCACGTCTTTTGCATGCGTCTGTACTCGGCACTGGGAAGAGATCAGGAAATCTAGGTCAAGAGAAGGATACAGTGCTTAGTTTACGAATCCGTATAGACGTCCATTCGTCAGCGGTCCAGTCGTGTTCAGAACAGTTTACTCTTCATAACAAGCAGTAGTACAAAGTCGCACGGTGCTATCGACTCTGAGGAGGTCCATATCTGCTGTGTACATGACCTAACTCACTGTTAAAAAAGCATTTATAGCACCCCTTTGAGAACAAACCGTGTCATCTTCGCCATAGTTTATGGCAAAGTGTCCAACTTGTTGAGAATAGCTAGAAAACGTCCACCTGGATAAACTAAAGTCGCTCCTCTAGTAGCGACATCACCATTAATCTAAAAAGAATGACCGAAACATTCCCCTTGTGAACATCATGCCATTGACACTCCTTCTGCCAACGTCTGATCAACCCATTCCTAGCAAACCCTAAGATTACCGTATACAGACAGACCCTTCCTAATCCGGTAATACAATCTCCTACTCCACATCCCTACTCAAACCGGCCACACAAACCTAAAGCGAAACCAACCCAAACGCAAGGACGATCCAACTGATACATTTCAAGAACATGTCCACAAAGTAATCAAAGCTCACGAATGGAATTCCCGTTTGGCCCCTTGGTTACATACCGGGATCCCTATAAAATTAGAACGGGCCCTGACAAGTTGGTTATTAATAGTAATCAGTTCTCTCGGCCCGAAGCGAGGAACCAGTTCAGGGAGCTTTCTTCCCCAGGTTTGTAGCGACGCAAAAGCTCGTTACTCGACTCTAAGCGACCGACACAATGCTGATCGTGATGACTCGATGGTCTTAAGATCGGCGCTGGGCGGCTTTGAAAAGGGAGTGGCGCTACAGGGTAAAAGCGGTTAGCGTCGAGAGAATAACATCGCTTTCGCTGGTGCTGACGCTTACATAGCTTAATTTAGTGAGGTTGATTGTGGTATCAGAGACAGTCGTGGGGCACTTCGTATAATCAAATATAGTAAAATACTCGGCAGTCAACGTTATACAGGATTCTCTCGCGATGACATGTCCGTCTGGAAAGTCATCTACGTATATGAAAGAGCCCAGTAGTTTAGGGGTATAGGCATTACGAAAGAAAATGCACGTACTCGGTCATCCAAGCAAGACCCGTATCCTTTATGGCATCAGTTATTATATGGTTACAGAGTTGATGGGGAAAGGAGAATTACTGTCGCAGGAAGCTATCAAGTTTAGGAGAGATACACAAACCTCTACGGTCAGCCGCGGCGCGCTCTGCTCGACTCCTTGTAGAGCGGCTCTTAGTTCTTGCTCCTAGTCCGGGATCTAGAACCCGAGTATCAAGGGGATGTTGATTTAGAGAATAGGCGAGATTCCGTTCCCCGTGTTGGCGAACTGACCAGTACCGTGATCGACCTATACATAGTCTGCGAACAGTGACAGGTCAGCCGGCTGGGAAAGGCGGACTTTAAACTCCGTGTTCCTGCAAGTGACATCGCTTATACACAAAGTACTACCATCATTCGTCCGATTTACGCGACAGCCGATTCTCAGCCTCTACGTGGAATCTTTTTTTTATAGACAGCCACGCTAGCGTGGTAAAGACAGATTTTCGAGTCCATTTCTCCGTACTAGGTATGTGAAACCAGGCCAAGGAAGACATCTACAACAACCGAGGTATCTCAAACATCTATTTCGACTCCAACCCTAAAGAAAAACAGAACAAAAATAAGATTGCATCCCTAAAGGCAACCAGGCCAGGTCACGATCCAATGCGCGAGCATTCAAGGCGGATCGAAACGGAAATGAAAACAGGGGAAACAAAATGTTGCTAGTCGGTAGTCTACGAATAGACATGGCTCATAGCACATCAACGAATGGAAAAGAAAGTCAAAAGAACAGGTAGCGATCCAGACTGCCACGACACGCACGGATCAAAGCGTTCAAGCAATGCTGGTCGAGTTGGCGCTGGGTCCAAGGTTCAGGGTCATGAGGAGGTTGCTGTTGCACGAGTGGGTGGCCCAGTTGTCAGTTGGAACCAGATAGGCATCGGCGCACTGGGCATCACCAGGAGCGCAAGCAGCGGACTGGCAGGAGGTGTCGTCAGAAGAGACTTCGAAGCCGACAGTGGTGAATTCGGAGTTGGTGCCCATGTCAATGCAGGACAGATCCCACCAGATGGTTGGGTCGGTCAACGTGTATTCGTACTGAAGCACATCGACGGCCTGCTCGGTGAAGGACATCTTGATGGAGACACCACCACCATTAGGGTTGATGCGCCAGTTCTCGGCATAGACATCGCCTGTGTTCAGCGTAGTCATATCGCTCGAGACATCGCTGACGGACCAGAGGTAGACAGTTCGGTCCATGTTGTTGATGATTTGGACTCCATCGGTGGTGATGTTGTCACGACGGTGGAGGATGCTGTGGCTATGGGGATGACGACGACCCATGTGCGTGGCCGGGGCGGCAGCGGCGACAGCACCGAGAGCAGCGACCACGAGCCCGAGAGTCTTGGTGAACATCATCTTGAGGACGGTGATAAAAGCGAGAGAGAAGGCTTTTTCTTTTTTAGTTTGGAAAAGAAGGTGTGTCAAAGTGACTGAAGATGTTGAGGTTGTAAGGAATGGCTATCTCTATCAAAGAGACGGGAAATTTGACCGAATGGTACAAGTGAACGACTGGACTGAACTAGAGTCTTAAAAAAAAAAAGAGGCAAAGTTTTTGGAAGAGTCAGCGGCCACAAGCCAGACTTATATAGACACCGGCATCTCGTCCATGTCAGAGCCCAAGAGGGGGGCGAGGCGTTCATTATTCCACCACCCAATTGTCCAGTGGAGTCTCCATTGGCCACCAACGGCATTGTTTGGCCCAACAGGAAAGGCTGTTCTGACACGCTTTTCTTTTTTGTCTGGGTGGGCTGCAGAGTGGGTTGGGCGGCATTGTGGGCGCCCTGCTGATTGTCAAGTCCGGATAGCCATGTTGGTCCCCGTCGAGTAGTCAGTTGGAGTGACTCAGGCGGCACGGCAGCCGGACAGGTGAACGTTGGGTCTGGAACGCACGCTGGGCGCCCCGGCTCCCGAGTGCTGACGAACAGGCCCCATATCGCCCCATCGCGCTGGATTAGCCCGATAGGTTGGACACTGGTGCTTAGCGTATCGCCATCGACCGCATGGCAACAAAAACGGTGGTGTTGGCTGGGCATGATTGGCGCGGCCCTGGCAGGGCCTCGATACGTCGGCGTGGTCGTTGTTGCATGTTGGCAGTCAGCACCATTAGTGGACAAAGGAAGCACTGCATGTCACTGCTGTGTTGTTGTGCCGTGCAGGCTTGTCATCTTGTTATGCCGATGTTTTCCTAACTCATGGTATGAGATGGTGAAGGCTGGACTTGTCGTCGTTGTCAGGAACGCGGCCAGGAACAGAAACAGGAACAGAATCAGGAACAGAATCAGGAACAGCCGACGGTAGCGAGAGAAGGCGCGGCCCAGACCGATCCAAGAGTTCGCCTTTTTTTGGGTCTGCCCCACCCGTGGCTGTTTTCAGCCAGTCGGAGGCTGCTGTATGGGGCCCGTATCGCAGTTCCATTGGCTGGTGTCCTACAAGCATTTGTGCGTGGCTGTACCTGTTTCACGCTGGAACCGCCATAGGGCAGCCTCCTCCGATGCCCTACTTTCGCCCGGTCTGGCCGTGGCAGTAGTCTCCAGCCCGGCTGTCTCTGTATATAGGAGAAGACTCCTCCGTCTGGAAAAGAACTTTGATGCACAATTCTTCGACACCAGATCGAGCACGGTGTGTAACGAGTTGCCGGTCAGGCACGACATCTGTGTTGATTAGTGTTTGACTTTACCCCTGCCACATCATCGCTCTTCGGTTCTTCGGTGGGTATCGCAGACACTGACAGCCACTGGGCGGCGCCAATAAGCAGTCCCAATGCTCTGAATTCACCGCATTACTCCTTCTAGTACCAGGACCGGCTACGGCTACTTCCATGGCCAAATAATATTGACTTCTTCACTATACTCTTTCAGGTCCTCTTTCAGGCACTTATCCAGGTTTGTCGGTTTTGTACTCTGCTTTGCCATCAATCACATTCACCCGGCCAGCCAGGACTGGCGGTCCACCGTGGCAAGACCCGGGCTCTGTGATGTGTTTGTTCCCTTGAACTGGCACCCGCATGGGGACACAAAATCCGATTGACTCGTCTTGAATAAGCAATACGAACTCACACTGCTCAACCAGCCCGTCCCCTTTCAAATAAATCAGAATACCATCTGATCATTAATTGTGATGCCTAACACAGCCCTGTAGAGTAGCTAAAATAAAATCGAAACTAACAGCGCACTACGAGGGCGACGAGACCAGCGCCAATGGGCCATCAAACTCCACCTGGAGCTAATTCCATAAGGCGCACGGAGTAAAACCGTTTTCAACTGGTCCAAAGGACGAGATCGCCCGTGCCGGCGCCGATTCAATCGCGATTCTCGCTTTTTTTTTTTTTTTTTTTTCCTCTGTTCCTGTCATTCCCTGCTTGATTTTGACCTTTTATTGCAGAGTAGAAAACTTTTTATGGTTGCTTCCTAGCCTCGGTGCTGAGAGGGGAATGGGTTCCCATAAAAACTTTCTGCCTCTCTGCAAAATCGCGCACTGGAGCCGGTTCCTCCAATAACATTGCTGGGTGGCTTGTTCTAAATGGCCCTTACCATTAATAAAAAGGAGAGAATCTTCCATTTGCAGACCAGAAAAAGAACAAAAAAAGAAGAGGGAAAAAAAAAAAGGAGAGGGGGAGACACAACGCACGGATGCGACGGGATTGGTTATCCCGTGCATCCGGCAGCCATCGGGGTTTGATCTGCAGTCTAGAATCAGTACAAAGACTCGCCTCTTGAAACGCAGGGACGGTAGTCCTGAAAAGGCTATTACTGTAATGCGGGCGCAGAAAGACAACTCTATACGTAACTGATGTAAATTTTTTTCCATTCATTACGAAATAAAATACGGACAAAAAGGTATCAACGTATCTACGGCACAACAAGAGCAGGAGGGAGAACAATCAGAGAAGAAACTACCAGTATGGGGCCCGGAGACCGGCCAAACTGGACAGCGCGCCCTCGCCTGCACCGGCTCCCTCCTCCTTTTTGCGATGGCCGGCCAGTTCGAGATTGATCTGGCGGTGAATGTGCACCAGCCAGTCCACGTAGCTTTGCGCCTCGTTGTTGCGGTCCTCCACCAGCAACCGCGCAAACTCGTATTCGGCGCCGTCCAGTCCCTGGCGCGCTAGTTGCACTGTGACCGCCTTGGAACCCCGGACGGTGGACAGGTACTGCAGCAGATTGCGCACCTGGGCGTTGAGGTGGGTGTCGAGCACTGGCAGTGATGACGTATTCGGATCGAGCGACTGTAGCGACGAGAAGCCCGGTCCGAACAGGTCTTCCAACAGGTTCGGCGACACCTGGCTATGTAGCCAGAGCAGGACGGCTTGTCCGTTGTCAATCAGGTATGCTCCGCCTTCTTCGATCCGCGAGAACGTGGCTCGCAGCGAGGGGGGAACCTGCAGCTGTCCCTGTTCGTTGGCGAATCCGTCTTCCGGCTGCATGTTATGGATCGGGATGATTCGGGGGTACAGATACAACGACATTTCCTGGCACCCGATCGACCGGATCAGGCGCAGGTCATGTACTCGTCGGTCTGCAGTCTCGCTGCCTCCTAAATCACGGGTGTGAGGGCTAACTAAATCTGGTCGGGTAAAAGTAAAACCTACCTTTGAAGGCTCTCGACTTGATCAGGCCGAGCATGTACATCGAGAATTCTTTCAGATTCTCTGGTAGCACCAGCTGACCGGGAGGATGCGAGCCCGAGAAGTTTTTGCGGTAGCCAGAAAAGATATCCACCGTTTTCTCCGTGATACCGGCGCGAATATCCTTTAACGTCTTGTCGCCAGCTTTGGATGCCGCTGAATGAACGTTAGTAAACTATAGATTCAATGAAAAAAGAAAAAAGAAAGAAAGAAAGAAAGAGAAAGAAAAAAGAAAAAACAGAAAGAAAGAAAGAAAGAATAAAAAAAAAAAAAAAGAGAATTCAATAGAGAATAGAAGATGAGATGAACAAGGAGCATACCCTCTTTTGCGATGATCGACACCACAGCATCTTGATCAATGCATTTCATAGTCTCCAACCCACCCTCATTCACCGCTGCCACAATATTGATACATCTCACACGACGTTGGCCATTGGCTGAAGTATATAGCAAAGCTGCTTGGAAATGAGCATCAAGTTTCGGGTCGAGTTTCCCGTCGTGACTGAAAATCACTCCCAGTGCCTTGTCGGCGTCTACAGTACCAATTTCAAGATCCGCACCAAACGTATGCTGTAGGAAGTTGCCGTGATAGGACGATACCTGAAGGCCGTTGGAGCACCGTACTTTCAACAGGGCCTGATATCCCGTCTCTCGCGTCACGGCATGGGATATCTCCAAAGAAAGCTTCAGCAAGTCTCGAGGGGCGTGGAAGTTTGGATAAAAGAATGTCTCTCCACCCGAGACCGCCGACGTGTATCCTGATCCGCTCGTCAGTCCTGAACAACTCTTGTCTAAAAAAGTGTATCCTACCGATTGTTGTCAGGTCCATGAATCCACCGCCAGGTGATGCAGCGAAAAAGTCGATGCCGACACCACTTTCAGCGAGCTTGGTCGCCACAGCCTTCCACTCCGTGTTGTCAATGGCAAATAACTTGGTCTCCCCATCTGGCGCCTGGCTCTTATCCTTCATAACCAGATGCCCCGGGCCCCACGTTGGCAGCGTGCCAAGCGAGCAGAGTATCTTTCCTCCAGTCGTTTGTAAGGCGGACAACGCCGCCTTGATCGTGGGTAGTAGAGTTGGTTCGGGGGATTTGATGCGAGAGAACACAGTGGGTAGGTGTCGAAGCAGTGAAATGATGACGTCTCTGCGATTTCAGGTCAGCAATTGAAACACAATCTCAAAACCCATACTAGCACAACAACATACTTGGACTCATAAGGGTCGACAAAAAGACCCTCACTTAGGGGAACAAACGGTTCGTCCAGGTCTGTCATGACCATCATCTGAGCTTTATCGAGGAGATGCTGTTTTCCGGTAAGCAAGCGGTCATAATAGTCGGCACCATGTCACCTTACGCTAAGATTATAAAAGTGCACTTCCCTGTCGAAAGTCACGATACCAATCTTCGAGCCCTCCGGAACTTTCCTAGACTCGCCCTCATCACCACCGGCCGTGTCCTCGTCTTCGCCGTAGAGGGCATTGATGATGCCTTCACACACTCCTCGGAGCAATCCCCGATTGACTGCTTCTTGACTAACGTCTATGAGGAACAATTGTCGTAGTCCAACCGGCTCTTTGTTCCAGTACTCCTTTGGCACAGTGAACTCGACCGTTCCCATCATCAATTCGGGCCGCTGCATACGGTCAACACGCACGCCGGATGGGTCGACGGGAGCAAAGTACTCGGGCGGTACATCGTTCGGAAAGGTGCACATGTTGCAAACAAACTTGCTGCCCCCAGACCGGAAGGTCATAAAAGGATTGATATATGCTCTGCATCGCCGACATCTCGGTGGACCAGCATCACCAAAGTCAATGAGCGGTATTGGCTGCTCTCCAGCTTCCAATCGCGCCAGAGGCTGCAATATCAGTCCCATGGGCAACCCTGTCGAGTTCAGAAAGTCCGATGTCGCCGGGATATTGTTCAACGTGAGACGAGCGAACTTGGGAGACGAGTTACCCTGATCGTGGGCAATGAATGGAATAGAAGCCGGCGGTGGAACGTGCTGTTCCATTGTCGGATAGACATGTGAATGGTAGTACTGCGAGGGAATGTCCCGAGACCTCGGAACACTAGGGATCTGCTCGGGGTCAATCTTCCCCTGCGTGGGAACCGAGCCTGCTCCTGTCGGCTGGTAACCAGCTCCTACAGCAGCGTGGATCGGCTGACCGACTGGGGCTGTTGCCAGGCCTGCACCTGCACCTAATGCAGACCCTGGAGCCACGGGTTGCGGAATTGCTGGGTTGAATCCGGTATTCAGGTACTGAGCTGTAGCCGGGTCGCTTGGTGGAGCAAACGCATTTACCGCTTGAGGAGCTGGAGCACCGGCAGCTGGAGCTCCAATATCATGGTAAGCATGTCTGCTCTTCTTTTTATGACCGCGAGCCCCCGCATCCGAAGTTATTCCCAGACCCCCCATTTGCGTTGCCAAACCGGCCACCACATTACTTTCTGCTACTGCCGGTGCCGCGCCAGGACCATATCCTACACTGGATTGTCCGCCAAACTGTGGAGGTTGCGGTGCTCCGTAGGGTACTCCTGGTTGTTGGAAGTTTCCGGCCGGTGTGAAGGACGTCGGAGGCCCCGGTGGTAGAGTTTGCGGCGGCTGCTGCTGCGGTCGATTCGGATCTTCCCCAGGAGCTTCCGGGTAGCCCGTGCCATAATACGTACTGTAATCAGCCATTGCGATTCATCTGCAGCAGATTTGGGGAACGGACGAGAGCTGATCGAGGCGAGTGCGGGGAGGGGTATCAGGGGGACAGAGAAATAAAACAATCAGAGTTTGTCCATCACCTGGTTTAGTGACCCTTTTCTTTATCGGTTCTGGTTGCAATAGTAATTTCTCAGCGAGAGAGCCCTGCCACCTAAAGAAGGACTCGTGAGGAAGTATGACTGTAATATTTGTCTTTTTCTCCCGCTGGAGGAAGAGCTGGCCGTTGCATCCAAATGTCGAATTGACCACCCAATGGGCTCTGGTTGGCCAGCGGGCGGTCGGGGCGATCGCGGAAGTGCTTGGCACCGATGTCTTGGCGGCACGTGCTGCTCCCATCAAAGTACGTATAAACATCGAGCGTGAGCTCGGTAGAGCTTGTGTGTTATAGACAGTGTCTCCGTAACGGGCTAGTCATGGAACCACTTCAACTCGCCTGCGCTACCGTGCATTCAGATGACATTGTTCGGATATGCTGAAACCGTGAATGATTCAGTCCAAAAGTTCCAACTTGGAAGTTCGACATCGAAGAGTTGGAAGCTGGCTGATCAGCTAGTGCAGCTTCAATGATGGGTCGAGGCTGATGTCCAGAGAAAAGAACACCGTGGTGGCGCAGGCCCTATACACTGGTCTCTTTAAATGGAAAAACACTTTTCTTCGCATCGTATGACTATTTGCATCGGTTCAAGCTGAGCATTGGCTCTACCGCATTCGACCCAATCAATTCGGCATACAACCATCAAGCTTAAGCTATCAAAGGATAACCTCATCCTATAGTCCCTCAACACAGGGCTTTATAACATTGCCATCTATTTTCGCCGATAAAGAGTCTAGACCAAAAAGGAAACCAAAGGAATCTGACATTGTACTGGTCCACCTTCTTTAAGCGACAATGGTGATAACAAAGAAATTTGTATCAACTTGGTCTGTTGTCGTCGAGCTCAACTAAGCTAAATTGCCATATGCGAGTTTTTGCGAGCTATGCTCCAATCGATTATATAAATCGTCGTCCTTTCGATAATGTTCACAAATCTCCCTGCGTGGAACGTCGGCGAAAAAGCGGTGTACTCGATGATCAACGCTTTTCTACATATACGAGATCGAGTCATATGTTATTCTAGCCCCATCACCCCTCCAAAACCTCGATGGTCGATTACTATCGCCAAGCTAGAAAGTTCTATCCCGCGCGACTGATAAGTTTTGAGCCTCTGATGACTATGATTGCAAAGCAAACCCGTGTAGCATCAAGGACTGCACTCTGTACATATAACAGCGATGAAAGAAGAGGGGCAAAAAAAGGAGAGACTCCGACAACAGATCCCGATTGCATGATAAGCCAGTCGATAATGGGTTATTAATATATCTGTGTAACGATGAAAACCCAGCAGCAGCAGTAGTGCCACCACCACCAACATAGATAAAATGAGAAAAGGAAAGAAGCACGCCATATATGCTTCTATCTTGCATCCTCTTAGGCAAATGCAGGCGGTCAGCGAGAGCCAATCGAAGAAGCGAGTGAACGCACAAGTGCTTGCAAAGCTATCACACTATCATGGGTTCTTTGCATTGGCGGCAAGGCGGACGCGGGCTATGCCTCGGCCCTTGTTAAATTAGCGCTATCTCCCTCCTATCAACTTCAACTCCTCCATTGCCGTCATCTCGAGTCTCCAACAGGCGAGCACCCTCGTTCTCGGTACGCTGCAGGCTATTTCCTGGTGTGAGAAATACGAGATAGCTTTGCTTTAAGAAGTGCTCACAAACCGCTAGCATTGCGGCACCGGGACCATCGATTCGCGACCACAGTGCTGGGATCCGAACAACAGGCGTCTGCCTTTTTGATTGCAACAGCATTCCTTTCTTTTTGTAGAGTGTACGTACGCTCTAACGGCGACGACCCGCATCCCTACCCACATTGTAACGATCCGCTTGCCTCCAGGCTTTCCCCCGATGGTGAAAGCTAAGATTTGTGTCACCCATTGCTTCGCCGTGATTCTGGCCATTATGACTGACTGGAAATTGGGTACCAAAAGCCCCATCGGTACCCCTAGTTGACATCCATGTTCTTGTGCTATTTTTGGGGGACTTGATTTTTTATTTTTTTTTTAATAAAAAAGAATATTTATTTTTGATGTCGACGTGAGCCTCCCCTTGACGAGCGGACCTCGTCTGCCCTCGAGTGCTACTATAATTTCCGCTAGTACAGCATACTGTACATCATAGTTATCCAGAAATGGGTCTAAAATTGAGTAAACAGGAACCAACTGATTGCCTGGCGTCTACCGGAGGTGATCACCAAGTGAGCATTCCAGCTGTTGGTGATATATCGGGGCAGTCATCTCCTCCGGATATGGCTACTATTCACGACGATGATGAGCGGCTCTTAGCACGCATCGGTTATAAACAGGTAATATGAACAAAGGAGTAGCCTTGATCAAAGACTGACATGGTTTCTGTTCGTATGCTTTGAGCAGGAACTGCGTCGAGAGTTCTCGAAATGGTCTACGGTATCCTATGCTATCTCAATTCTCGGTGTACTAGGATCGGTTCCAGCCACATTTGCATCACCCCTGGCCGCTGGAGGCCCTGCTACCGCAGTATGGTGCTGGTTCATTGGCTCGTGCATGGCAATGTGTATCGCTAGCTCTGTGGCAGAGCTAGTTTCGGCCTATCCAACTGCAGGAGGCATGTACTTTGTTACAAAACACGTTGTGCCGAAAAAACAGGTCGCCATATTTGCATGGGTTCAAGGATGGTGCAACTTACTGGGCCAGACCGCCGGTGTGTCAAGCGTTAGCTATACAGTCAGTCAGATGTTACTAGCCTGTCGGAGTATGAACTCGACACTGGAAAATGGGCGATATTCCTACACACCGTAAGGCATTCTCAATTTTTTAAAACGTCTCTAACTCACCTGACGATTTGCATTAGCACGGCTGTTGAGACAGTAATGGTATCAATTGGGCTGCTGGCTCTAATGGGACTCATATGCTCCAACACCACCAAGGATCTGCATCGAATTGTTTATTGGTTTGCCCCAATCAATAGTAAGCTCTCTGTTGGCGGAAAAGGCACAGATCGAATGACTAACGATTTCGCAGTTCTAGCAACCATCGCTATCTGCACTGCAATCCTGATTTTGACACCGGAAAAGCAGTCTGCAGAATGGGTTTTTACCCATGTGACTGATGGCTCTGGGTACGGATCCAAAGTTTTCTCCTTTCTTCTAGGCTTCTTATCTGTTGCGTGGACAATGACAGACTATGATGGCACAACGCAGTATGTGTTTCCTTCAATGTCCTCGTTTTGATAGGCCACTAATGTGGGCAAAAGTATGTCAGAAGAGACCCATGATGCAGCCATTCGAGGACCGATCGCGATAAGGGTCGCTGTGCTCGTTTCTGGCGTATTCGGATGGATTTTGACCATCTCAATGTGTTTCTGCATCAGCGACCTGGATGCCGTTCTAAAGAGTCCCACCGGAATGCCTGCCGCACAGATCTTTCTTGACGCGGGAGGTCAGGTTGGCGGTACAATCATGTGGATTTTTGTCATCCTCGTACAGTTCTTCACTGGGTGCTCTGCGATGCTAGCAGATACTCGCATGGCCTTTGCTTTTGCTCGGGATCAAGCCTTGCCATTTTCCAAGTAAGGAGCCAGTTCCATACGTAGCAACTGAGCAATTTGACACTGACAGAAGAAAACAAGTTTGCTGTCACGGGTTAATGTCTATACTCACACCCCATTCAATGCTGTCTGGTTTGTTGTTTTGTTTAGCATGGCTCTCAACCTGATTGCAATTGGGTCGACCGAAACAGCCACGGCCATCTTCAACGTCACCGCACCTGCATTGGATATTTCGTACATCTCCGTTATCCTGGCTCATCTTATTTACAAGAATCGAGTCAAGTTCATTGAGGGCCCCTTCACTCTTGGAAAATGGAGCACACCAATCAATATCGTTTCCATCACCTGGGTGATCTTCATCAGCACTGTGTTGTTCTTCCCTCCTACTGTACCCGTCACAGTGGCCAATATGTGGGTTATCAAACAGTGCTCTTGCTGTAGGGCTTTCTGCTAATACTGAGCCACGCAGGAACTACGCTATATGCGTTGCCGCTTTTATTGCCGTGTTTTCCTTGTCCTGGTGGTGGCTATCAGGAAGAGAGTAAGCCTCTTCTAATCACACCCCCAGCACGCTAGCATTTTATTAACTTCGTGACAGTAAATATATCGGGCCTCGTACAAAGAACATCGTTGAGGCGCTTCCGGAGGACGACTACGACGACTCCTCCAGCGAAACTCGCCCAAGTATAGACCATATGTGACTGTACATAGATTACTTCTTACGCTTGATTGAAAGAGCCGGGTATGATAGATTCGTTTCATCAATTGACTCGCCTGTGTTCGGCCTCTGCCTGCGCCATGAGGAGTACATCAGGGGGACTAGTACTTTGTTCGTGGATTATAGATTACGAGTCCGGTGATGTCAGTCCAATGTGTTTCTTATTAACTTACGTAGATTAAGCAAAAAATCTTACTAATTCACTACGTAATCAAATACTGAGTTCGCACCATGTGGTTGCCGGTATTGGTAGGAATAAAATACAAAATCAAAGTTTATCAGAGATATTCGAAACATAGTTACACCTAACACTGAAGAGCGCTTATGGCGAACCCCCTCCTTCGGTAAAAGATCAAGCTCAAAGATGGTGCAGACCTATTCTCTCATAATAGACCACGTTCAACCTAGCGACTAAAAAAAGAATTGCGAAAAAGGTTCCCAGTCTTCAAATCCGGGCAAAGAACCAACATGTGGCTAATACGGAAGTACAAAATACGTAGAAGTTTTCTGTATTTCAGGCACCCCATTTCCCAACTGGAAAGCCAACAAGTACGTATATGCAGTGGACCAACCCACTGGTAGGGCGCCCCAAACACGCAGTTCAAAGGTTATTTGAGCGATACTGCTCCACGAATCGGGCACGATACCAATTATTTTGATCGGAATCTTGTTATGTTGGGTGGTTTCTGGAACATTAAGGCTGTGCTCGGCGTATTTGCAACGTAAGCTGATGTTGATACTCATCTCGGGCCAAGCATTAACGTAATTTCTTGGATACGCATCGGGGTGAATGATTTAGTACAACCTTGCACCAACTTAAGTCTACTATTATCCACTATACGCCGTTCTGTGAACTCTGGTGACAAAGATACAACTCAGAGCGCAGATCAGTTATGTTAGTCCGTTGATGTTGACGGGTCAAGCGGGTTAGACTTTAAGAATATCTGAGGTGTACCCCATATACTCCGTCACAACGGAGTACTTAGTCTGGTTAGTCCCGTACACGTTCCGTACAGCTGTAACAGATATCGGCTAGTTAATACGGGTCGCGATATTTTTCCGAGTATAATGCAGGTGGCTGAAAAGGGCGAAAACATATCATTTTCTATTTTAGTCATTTGTACGTTATCAATCGATTTGATTGTCCGTATCGCACAGTATTGTTTTTACGAAACCCAATACAAAGTAATTTTTCCGACCCGTTTCAAGAATGACCAGTCCTCCGATTGGAAATGTGCCGACGACATCTTTAGAGTTCATGGCGAAAAAGAACGAAGGAGTCGGACAGATGGCTACTATCGGCAGTTTCCGCGAAAACAGAAACAACACCCTTGAAAATAAGCATGTTTTTACAGTTTTCTGGTGCGGGAAGAACTGTGGGGTGTACTAGTCCCATGTGGAAATAAAAAAGGAAGCATCAAGTGGACTCATGTAACAGTCGTTACCAGTCAATACGGGCCCGTAAACTCCAGCAGCGTATTTTGCCTTTCCTGGGGGCGATAACAGCAAAAAAACGACGGGAAGGGTTAATGCAGTTTAATGATGCAGATCCATGTCCCATTTGTGTTTAGCACCAGTCATGGCTGATCAAGCTTACTATAACCTTACTCGAATGTCGCATTCGCGTTACTAGCTTTGAACATTATTGAACCCAAAAATATCCATGATCGTCAAGTGGGTCCCACCGCGCGCAAAGTTTCCCAACCTTAAGCTCAAACGGCCTCCGAAAGAATACGAGTTGATATTGAAATCTCTGTGGTTAGTTGGATGCGTAAATGCCGTTAGATATGCGGAACCTACCAGGCTGTGAGGCGTACGTCCTGTGCTGATCCATTGATCGGGTCCAAGCGACAGAAAGAAGTAATTATATTTTCGTAATATAAGAAGATGAATAAGAAGATGAAATTACCGGCCAACTTCCCACTCCGTTGTACGTACAAAGTCCTGGTCAATGAGGCTGACTCAACAGCCACCCCACGCCATCCATGACATCCTCGTTGTATTTTACAGACGCTGGCATCTTGGGCAAAAATGTCCAAAAAGCATGAGCTTGGCCAACGTAGACGACGATTCGGGTCGGAATTCCATGCTTCTCCCTCAGCTCTCGCTCGTAAATGATGCCCGTATCCCGAACGGGGTCCAGCCCCGCCACCTGAATAAAGTGAGGTGGTAGATTTGCGTGTCCGTTCGGGTTCAGAAGGACGTTGTGTAAGGGGCTGTAAATATTGGCATTATACATTCGAGCGAGAGCATCGACTCCTTCAAGATTCAGAATAGGGGCGTCCTTGTTCTGTTCAAAGGAGAGAAGCTCGTTTTTCCATTTCTCTGGAATGGCGCCCCTTTGGATGAGACCCGGTACCGACATGTGCACACCGGTCAACCGCGGAGAAATGTTCTCATCCCGCGCCAAATGAGAGACTACTCCAGCAAGAGTGCCGCCAGCGGACATACCGCTTAGGATGAACCCTTCTCCGGGATCTGCTGTCAAAAGAGGGCCATCATAATTTGCGGTAACCCACTTGAAAGTATCCCATGCGTCGTGCGCAGCAGCCGGGAATTGGTGCTCTGGTGCTAGACGGTAATCAACACTGACACATGTTGCGCCAAACCGTCGACAGAACCTAGAGGCTTCGGCATCGGCCATGGTGTAATTTCCTAGACAGAAGCCGCCTGCATGGAACATGACGATTAATGGCCCTCGGGTCTGACTATCCACATACGTTCTCAACCGGTATACCCTGATACGAGTCGTCCCATCTCGCGTGGGAATATCATGGTCGTCTTGTAGTATCTCCGGGTCTTGAAATGGAGCAGCTGCAGTACTTAGCTCGTCCCGCTGTTTGATCCCACTGACTCGTGCTTTCGAAGCCTCTAGGATGGCACTCTCGGTTAATCTAAGAAGCGGTAGATCTTTGGAATACTATGGCCCTTCCTATCAGTGGACGTTTTCGTAAAATCGTTGATCATGGCACAAACTTCTATCCAGTCTGGATCGATCACCGCCATGGCAGGGTCTCCCGGTTTCCACATTGCGTATGATAGTTGGTAAATAGACGGTCGGATAACACTATCTAGAAGAACATGTACTCTATATCCATGTATAACTTGCCTTTAAGCACAGGAGCACAAGTTGTAGATGACTATCCCACATTCTACAGCAGACAGGTACCCCGCAATCCTTCGGTTGACGCCTTATTGTGCCGCGGCATCCCTTATAGCCGAAGGCGCGTCTAATGTATGCTAAGGAGACAATTATATATCTACCATAATGTTCAAGTCTATGGAACTGCCATAATAGTTGCATAACCGGGAAATACCGTACATCACTGCAAGCGGTATCACCCATAATTATAAATTTCAGTTCCTGCTTCGAGATAAATGGATTTGCATGAGAAGTGGTCTAAAATTGCCACTCCTTGAGATATACGAGCCGATCACGCCATTTTCCTCGGTTACTCATTGATTATTTTGGCCTATCTAGAAACCCCCTTCCCCGAAAAAAAGAAGAAAATAGATTATACAAGGGTGCCTTCTGAATCGCAGCTTATAATATGTTCGCAAGCGTCCACCTACAAGAACTTTCTCTGGCATTAACCCTCAGGAGATTAAGGGTGCATACACAAAGATAATAATACAAGAACGAGTATCAGGGAATATTTTACGAGAGCTGGTTTATTCGCATGGTAGTTGGCAATTTTCAGCTCGACTCCGTGCTTAACAGACACGCCATCATGAATATGAGCAAATATAAAACCGAGCCCTAGTTCTTACTGCTTTGGCTGACACAAGAAAACTTGCAGAATTTAGCCCATTTGACAAGACGGGCTGGAATCCCCCTGTATCTTATCAAGCTCGTATCCAGCACTATATTACGCCACCCTAATTTGCACACCCAACATGTCTGATTTCGCATTACTTGTGTATAACTGCAGTGTCTGTAATGTGAATACTATCACCGAGCTGACCACGGAGGTGTGTGCGGATCAGTGGGTTGCACGAACCAGGTCTCAAGAGTTGCTAGAGATACTTGAGCTCGGATATTGCTCCTCTGTACTGCCTCTGCCGGAACATATTGTTCCTTGTTACTCTGTAGGAGGCAGTTGACCAAAACGCTCGTCGGAGTAAATATTGTCGCTGTTCAGTCCCCGATGAGTCGGATTTGGGTGAGAGAGTGCAACAATATGATTGGTATATATGGGAGTCGGCGACTTAACAACAATCCTGTCCTTTGAAACCTGTTCGCTCGTGTACGGAAGGTACTTGCGGTGGATGCCGCCGCAGCTCTGCCAGCAAGCTTATTAATTGCCTTCAAGTAACTAGTTAGATAAGTGCACGATGGAGGGGAATGCCAGTTGCCAAGCATATTGCGAGCTAGCTATGCATAAAGACCGCATTGATGGTTTTAATCCATTTCCAAGAATTCAAAAAAACTGGAATTGCACTCGCTCTTGATCTAGCCCAAGCCACATCGGCTATTGACACAATTGGCTTGAAAGCCAAGGAGCTAGGCACCAACAGGCATTGTGCTGGATGCAGAGATTAAGTAAAACCAACAAGTAGCATGACTAGTGCATCAACTCTCCAGAGATTTCACGGACGAAAAGCAATATAGGACATGCATGCCAATGTAACCAATTTGAAGCAGGAAAGGCTATACATACAAGTCTTACGCGAAGGTCATGGCTATTCCTTCCTATGCTCCGTACTCTGTATATGCATTTCGGTTTTCAGCGTTCATAAGTCAACGTATTACGATGACTAATATCAGCTCGTTTAATCTAAAGGGCAGGCGGTAAAGCATTTACGATGCTGTGATCATCGCGTCAGCAATTGCTAAATTTGCGTTTAGCGCCAACCAACGATCCAATACCAACGAGGTGGTTATGCGAAAAGGGTCTTATCGGGAGGTCAACTTCGTACGAGGATCACAAGGTAAGTTGCCAACAGCTGACTTGGCAGAACACGAATGCCAGGGCAGGTTGTAACCAAGCGACACTAGTAATACACCAGATCAAGGTTAAATGTTTAAATGAGAAGCACGGAGGTACTCCGTAAGGTTATGTGGACTCTTTCTCCTTTTCTTAGTCTGTAAAGACGGCGGACAAATCCGCACTGTCGCAAAATTGCGGACAACAAGATGCGTGAGCAGTCTACGTCCCTGATTATCCCTAGGGAGACTACATCTTGGCGCAACGTTAGAATTATGTTAGTATGCTACGCCCGGTTGCCACAATCCTATTTCGTGATGCTACTGGTACTCTTTGATTAGCTACGTTACTGTCCTATATGGAAATAATGAAGTAACTATACTGTGTCCTGTTCTAATGATGATATGGCTACTAATAGTGCGCCACATTGTTTCTATTCTTTGACTCTTAATCTTTCTTGCAATCACTAAAAAAGAAAGTCGCCGCACGGAGGGATCACCAGATTTCCTAATTCGGAAATTCTCGGCCCCCTTTTTCACTGTTGCCAAACTTCCGCTTTCCGCGTTCAATGCACGCGCACAAACCTACCGAAAGTGTCCAGCCCTGCTTTTAACGTTAAAGCTACTCTGTACCTCGGACTTTACTTCCCAGCTCCATAGCAAGGGTTTAAAGTCTAGGGCAGCGCGGAGAAGAAGACTTAAAAAAATAAACAGCCACTACAACTCCACGCCAACATCTCGCTACTTAGTGCATAATAGTGCATGACACAACATCGAAGTAACCAACATTACTGAAACTCAAAGCAGACGACGGTATTTATGGAACCTGCCTTTTCAGCCCTCGCAAGAATGACAATAAAGGCTGAAAACTGTAATCTATGCAGTTTCAACCAGGATCCGTACTGTACGACCGGATACGGAAAGTACAACAAAGGGCCGACGATGACAGATCGTATGTTCGGCTTACAGGGAAGATATGGAAGAAAGGAATTACAGCAAACTATTATACGGAATGTCATGCGGCATCCAAAGTCCAGCTGCTGAACGTAAATCGATTGTGTATGGAGGAGCGTATATGCTGTTTGCTCCAGCCGAGCTAGGGATGCACATGCAATGCATGGTTATCATAATCCGCAGTAGCATTCCCCCGGCATCGGTTGGATCATCGGGGCCAGTTGACATTGCTAAAAATTGATCGCTCCGGTCTAGTTCGAGTACGTAGTAATGTTGGCGCCTCCTTACTCAGGCGTCCACGCAAGGCGCACGCACTTAGAACAGACACTATGAAAACTCCCTGGGTTTTGACTGAATAAAGTGACTACTTGGATTAAGCCTTATGTATGATCCAGCGATCCTGTCTAATCACGTGGCCTGCAAAATAGTATGATAGCATAACACTGAAATCGAACGATAAAATAGGGAATCATGCCAGCCGTGCAAATGCATATCCGCAAACAAGAGAGCAAGTAAAGCTCCGTACAGAAACACAAACGTCAGAAAGCCATCCATTAGTCCGGTATACCCTGTATAAACCCAAATCCCGATAAGGAAAGAAACATGACAGTAGCCCGCCCCATGCAATTATCCGCCAAACGCCATTTCTGTACAAACCCCTACCGAAACCATGAAAAGAAGCGGATGCGCAAATTCCCACCAATCACAAGAATGTAAACGCCGTCAATAAAAAAGAATTTGTTGAAAAAATTGAAAAAGCGGGTGTCCAGACCTAAGCTGTAAACACCCGATCGAGTTGTCGCAAGGCGCGCATATCCTCGCCACCAAAGCCAATTTTCTCGCTTGGGATGTCTTTTGGGCCGTCTGTACGTAGGCTGCTCGGGCTACCATTAGCTTTGGAGTAGGGAGAGCTCGAAGGCCCGCTCATGAGGGCGCCGATGCTCGGAACCGTGGTTCCCGAGCTAGGAGCTTCACGTCCATTAGGAAGGGGAAGCTGCGATACATTGGGAGTCAATGGGTGTAGTGAAGGCCGGTTGTCAGATGCGTGAGTCTGCGATTGCGGGGAGTTCAGACGGGGGTCCACATGTCCTGGACCGTTTGTTTTGGATGCATAGCTTGGCGAATGGACTCGGGGCGCTTCCAGCGGAGAAGGACCGGCGCGCGGCGAGCGGTTCGCATATGGCATGTTGGGAGCTGGCACAGTTCCCGCAGGCACTGGAGGGGGCAGAGTCGTTTCCATATGAGGCGGTCGGTCCGCAGGCGTAGGCATTTGATGTGCGGCTGCAGGATGGTGTGGCGGCTGCCCGTAAGGAGCACCTCCTAGAGGTGGTAGATACCCTGGACCTGTATACGAGATGGTGGCCGTGGGAGGAGTGCCCAGGGGGGTGGGCGGCCAACTGTAGATGGGTGCATACGACTGCGGATGCGATGCGCCGGTACGAGGAAAGCTGGTCATATGGGGAGACAGTGTTACAGCCCCAGCCATGGGGCCGCGGGTAACCACCGGAAGATTTTGCTGATCATTGACGGTCGACTCGGGATAGAGACCCTTCTGAGGGCGGATGTGTCGGAGCGCGGGATCGTTAGACGGTTGATTTAGATTCGGAGCGGTGGGATGGGAGCGAGCGTAATAGCTGATCAGATGGAGATGCTGGCCAGCCGAGGTCGTGATGCTGAAGGACTGTTTCATCAAGCCATCGGGCTTGTACCGATACCCGTCCTGGCCCTCTTCGTTTCCATCTCGGTCGTCGTCACTGTTTCCCCGGCTGTCCGGAGTTTTTCCTCCTCGCGACGAAACACCGCCGCCCCGCTTGCCTTCCATCTCACGGTAGGTTAGGAAACTGCCCGATACTCGACTGGCACTCCATGATTTGCCGTCGGTCCAGCGTCGCATGCCCGCCTCTCGTTCATCCCACACAAAGACAGAACCTGACTTGATAGCCTGACGCTCTTTTTCTGATAGGCGGCGCTGTACGCGCGGTAACAGGCCAAGACGACATGCTTCGAAAAGGATGATGGCATCCGCAGGGGTGCGGACGAGCCCGTGGTAGGTCTCCATTGAGACTGAGAAAATACTGTGATTGAATGTCTCCTGCTGCTAGCTGCTGTAACAAGGGAGGTAAGTGTCGACAATGGAGTGCTTCTTTGACAGAAGACCTGAGTTCATCCACAAGCAAAGAGAGTGTGGAGGTACTGCGAGAGAGTAAAACTAGAAGGGGGGGGAAGAGAGAGGAAGGGAGGCAGAAGGAAGAAGCAGCAATAGAAGGAGAAGAAGGAAGGAGCGAGGGTGGGCACTGGGCAGGGTAAAATAGCGGAAAGAGCCAAAATAAAGTGCAGCAGGAAGGCGGATATCGGATCGGCGCCATGCGTCCATGTGGGCAGGCGCGCCCGGGGGATGCTCGCCTGTGATACGTCACCACCGGGGCCAAACGACCGGTGTATTATCTGTACAGTATTATATTTGCCAGGTGTCATGCCCTTGCCGTGCGCTGAGGCCGAGAGTTCAGGCTGCTCAGCATGGTCACGAACTAACCAACTAAGTTGACTAAGTGACTAAAAGTGGACAAGCAAAAGAGAGAAAAGTGAAACAGTGCTCGGTGGAGAGCGCTAGCCCCTCGTACATTATTCTTATTTTGCTTATTGCCCTATTTGAGTGGCCAGCGTTGGCAAACTAGTAGTCTCCGCTGTTGTCTAAGTCCATGGGTTGGAACTTGGCATGCCCTTACGTATGCCTAAAAAGCTAAAACTAACAATGGGGCCCGTCCTTAATCCTTCTTTCTTAGGATCAATGATTCCATGGCCTCTTTCATTCCCCAAGACCCTTGGCTTTGGGCCTAAGTGGGGGTAGTGGAGGGGGATGCACAACGTTATGTACCCTGTACTAAATTTAAGATTGCGCACAAGTGAAGATCAGGCCGGATATCAGGCAGATTCATGGGCCCAATACAAGAAATGGAGGAAAAAGGAGAAGTAAAAAATAGAAAAGAAAGAGAAAGAAAGATCCAAGAAAAGAAAAGAAGGTAAATGCCCATTGCATAATAGTAACCGTAAAAGAAGGGCGAGATAAAAAAAGACGGGCGTCTTGAGTACAGTCGTTTGGGTGGGGCCTGCGCCGCAAGATGCCTCCCTCCTCGGATGTTAAAAATGGTCCCAAGCTTTTACGCCGCGGACCCACTCCCTCGTAACTTGTAAGTTGACAGTATAGCTCCGTATGGTAACAAGCTGGTCATCGTGATACAAGGTTACAAAAGGGTCCGTAACCGGCTATTACCATTTCCGACCGATCCCTTCAAACTAAGTCATACGGTGTTCTCCGTATCGTATCGCGGAAATACGCCTCGCAATATCCCAGTACTCCGTTCCGAACTTGCCTTGGCTTTGGAGTTTCAGCCTTTTCAGGACACCTATGCAAATAATCTTCGTCGTAGAATTTAGAATTGTGCTTCAAGTGGGCCGATCTCCCTGCCACTCAGACCTTTTTCTCTCTTCCCCCCCTTTAGCCTCCACTGGGCCGAGGGTCCTAGGAACACTGGGCAACTGGTCAGGCGAGCGTTTGCGTGCGCTTGGGTCTTGTCTTGACCTGACTCACAGGCAGCGATCTTTGCCTACCGATAGTTGGCTGACTGTTGGCGTTGGGTTGTTGGTAGACGAGTTCTCTTCGCGAATTTCGCGGTCATGTTGTCCTTATTATTTTGAATGACAAATACGCATTCTTCAAAACGAAATAGTATAAGTACGACGAAGGGCCAGAAAAGAAAAGTTTGTTGGTAAACAACACATACTTTATACTTCGGCTCGTAAAACAAAGGCGAGTTTCTTCCCTGTCCTTCATTCGGAAGGTCAGCTATTAAATTTAAAAGCATGTTCGGAGCAATGAGTCACCAATCGAACTGTACCACGGCGTAATAATAGGAAAGAGCAAAGGACTGAGGTTCTGAGAGCCTTACTGTGCATGTATGTTTATACAATGCTTGCTGCTGCTACTCTGCGAGTAATTCAATTATGAACAAAGGAAGCGCCACCGCAGTGCCTATCAGTATCATCCCTTGTTATACTCTAGACAACGGAAGCATGCCTCGAAAAATAACAACAATAATACACACATACATGGACATAACCGAGGCGTTTCCCAACCAACATGGCTGGGCTAACTAGTGATTTATGACCGGGGGCGTATTGCTGTGCCGCATTTTCTTATCTGACACTGCATTTGGGCTGTCGTCTTCTTAACAATAACCACTTTATTGGCCAGATTAGGAAAAAGGATACGACGATGAGTCTGTCTATATTTAGTCGGAAAGGGCGCGCGCGCTTCCCGGTACGCTCGCCCTCGGCCCTTCCATGACAGCTATCTTTTTACCGAGGGCAGAGCAGCGGCGGCACAAATAAGACAGGATTGCCATTGTACGTACGGATTTGATTGAGTAGTTCCTTCGTAGGATGGCGATCACTGCGAGGCATGTTTGGCGTCCTTGCATAAACAAAAGATTAACACGACTATCAATTTTTATTTCTCTTGTTATCGGTTTCCTTGCCATTTCAGCTTGGTATGTGCACGTCGATACGGGGGATGTGTAATTATGTACGTATTATTGATGATTAATGTCCCCATTACTGTTATGGGTCAGCACTATGTGAGTGCCCACTAACCAACCCACCCCAAAAGTTTTAGCGCAAGACTTACGAAGCTTAAGCTTAATCCAACACGAGGGCTGGGGAGGAGGGGGGCTCAGGCGCTCCCCGATTCGGTGGCCCATGCGAGCGCTAAGGAAAGAGCCAAGACCGGTCTACCCCCACCGACTTATTTTTGTTTCTGCTTTTGAATTTTTTTTTTTTTTTTTTTTTTTTTTTTTTTTTNTGGATGGAGCCCGCTAGAAATCCTACAAGTAGCCAAACGAGCCGATGGAAGAAAGAAACAAACAATAAATCATACGATTCGTATCCGTTGGTACTGAGTACCGAGTACCAAGGACGGTCCTATCGCTATAGTAAACACGGACATTATTAAAATAATATAACCGACGACTCGGATTCCGAGGAAATGGGTACCCTCTTTACGCTGCATTGATCTCGGCTTGCACTGGAATGGGAATGATGGTGCGATGACCGCTGTCGTCCCAGAGAACATAGCCATGTACAAGAAACGGGAATAGAGAGGGAAAAGAGAAGGGCAAACCGTTTCTGAGGATGATTGTTTGACTTTATGGTCTTGGCAATGCCAAATAGTTGTACGTACGCCCGTAGCGATGGCCTTCCGCAAGTGGTATAACTTGGCGATAAGATCAGCATATAACAGATATTGCTTAATAAAAGAGTTAATAGCACGGAATATCAAGACACTATGTTTGAGTCACGACTTCCTAGCTATCTAATAGTTGACATTAACTTCCACTGGGCATGCTCGGCAGGGAATTATGCTTCAAAAGCTCGGACTCTTGCAGTAGGCTTATTAGAGTTGTTTTGTTTTCCTTTTTTTTTTTTTTTTGGGAGGAGCAGGAAAGTAAACTGTCGTCGCTAAAGCCAACCAATGAGTGTGTGTAGGACCGCGAAAGTAGCTTATTTCCATTTAGACTCTCAAAAGAAATCGCTTAAACAAATCAATCACAATTAATGTTCATGTTAAAGTTAATGTCGTTGCTTGGGGTGGAGGCTAAACCTGTTGAGAAGGGTACGAGCTCCCGGATTCCGAGATCGAAAGAACGGTGGCGTCGGCGTTTTAGATTGAATAAATCGCGTTAATAATATACAACGGGAATACGGCAATACGGCAGAAAAAGGGCGAATAAATTAAAAAAAATTTTGTGGCGGTTACGTATACCATCGAAATCGCTGCAGGCGCACCGAGCGCTCTAATTGGGCAGAGCAGCGGTTAGACTTCGTTTTTAACTCATGTCCGATTGATAACCTTTTTGTGTGGCTATGCCATCTCGCTCACAGTTCCCTTATGAGGAATGCAGACCCACTGCCAGCTCGGTAATACGAGTTATGCAATTTCTACTCTCTATATGCCGAGCCGACGAGAGAAGACGAAGAAGAAGGAACATGATACAGAAGGAAAAAGAGAGAAATAATAATGCTGCATTTGAAACGGTTTCACAACAAAAAATAATACGAAATGTAACCCTAATCAGCGGTTTATCCCAGTTCTTCCAGATTCACTTATAAGTACAGGTTCCTATTGGTCGCAGCGTGCATTTCACTCAGCACAATGACGCAAGCAGGCATTTAAGCTTCGTGACAAGCGAAGTTAGTCCGCATTGCAATTTGACACATAGGAACGCGGTTAGCCTAGATTGTACGTACACAACGCGCGCTGCACTTTAACAGGGTGTCCTAAAGACTGTTACGTACACATTTACGAAGGAAGAAGGTTTGGGAGGGAGCTTTCAATCTCAGAAGCGCTTCTTTGCCACATGAAAACACCAAAGGCCCAAGAAATTAATAAAACGAACCTTGGTTTTCTTTTTCCCCCACGGTCGCATCCCATTGGCGATCCCGACAAACTGACACAAAGCAAAGTGCGGTATTGCCTGATGATGCTTACTTTGAGAAAATCAGCGAGAACATGTTTTTTATGTTATTTATTTATTTATTTTTTTTTCCTCCCCTTTCCCCCCGATCATCAGTGAAGATAACTCTGCCAGGATGATTATGCATCGCCTTATTGTCGGTGTTATTAATCTGTACATTCTTAGATGAGCAGGTGTTATGATGATTGTACCACCCATACCAATAGCACAAATTTTTTTTTTTTTTTCCTTTTTGGTAGACATGTAATACATGCTTAAGCGACCTGCTTTGTTTGTGCTCGTATTAATATGGAATGCCACTGTAACACAGCCGATCAATGGAGAAGGACGATCACCTTTCGGATCGACACAATTGCAACATGGGCTCGGCTTTAGTAATTGTCGGTCATTTCTAAGAAGAAATAAAGTGAGCACAAAGATCATCAATAGTTTATCCTTAGTACAGAGTAAGCAAGTACCACTTTCCACTTTCGGAGGGTTTTCAGCTGCACACTGCCTTACGGGCATTCTCCTTACTGATAGCAAAGACGCCAGGCGGATAATGAACTTTGACACACGACATGCGTGACTCTACCGAAAACCCCAAGCTGAGCCGATATTACGGAGTATGAGGCTTCGTCAATTAATGCATATCAGGCAGCGTTATTTTTTTCTCATGTTGACGGGATATGCATCGTGACATTGGCTGCAGTTTTAAGAATGATCGACAGCCGATTGCTTCAAAGCAGCTTCCACAAGCGCGCCAAGCCTTGCCATGGGTGGCCTTACTCCCGGCCTTAATTTTTAAGCATATGCGGAATGCCACACTAATACATGCTCGGTTATTGGCGTTCGGGGTCTACATGCGAAACGAAGAAATCCGCGAAACGAAAGACATGATAAGCATCTCAAGCAACTGTTGTTGCCAGTGGCCTGTCAAACTTCTGTTGTTCGTCCAATGACGACAAACAGGACCCAAAAAAGCAAACTTCGGAGTTTGACAAACACCGAAGCAACCCTCCGTTTTCGTCTTGGTACTGACAATAGTCCGGAGCCAAGCCGTGCACAGCGTGCCCATTGGCTGAATCGCGAAAATAAACGAGTACTCGTGCATGCAATCGAGAGATATGTTCTGAATATACTTTCCCCAACAGGAAATTACTCTGGTCTTCAATGTATTATACCTGTGCATTATTGTCTTTATTCGAGGGCTGCGACTGCATACGCTTGCTCTGATAATATATCAATCATAATAATGCATTCGAATCTATCATTTTTTAGCACGGCTGCATGTGGCATAGCCAGCAAGAGTGTTCGCTGTGCATACGCTTAGGTATCAAAGCAAGAACTGGGAAGGAAAAAAAAAAAAGAATAAATAAAAATAAAAAAAATAAAAAAACATAAATGAAAAAGATAAACCACCAGTCATGTCGTGTCCTCTGGACCGGGGATGGAGAGGCTTAACCGTAGTAAGGTTTTTTTTAAGCATGATCAGCCACGCCGCCGACAGGCTATAAGTCCGCCCAAAGTAAGGGTTGCCGGTGGGTAGCTTAGTGCTGACTGTTTAATCGCGCGCGCCTACTCTTACCATAATTGGTGCCCTTTTCTCAGCGAATAGTCGGACTCCGATTCTTTCGGAAATAGCCTGAATGCATCGATATATTAAGGCAGCCTTCACCGAATGAATACGATTACCATTACGGCTACGAACCGCACTCGGTGCTCATTCCATTGTGGATATGGGTCACAAGTCTTACATGACTGGCCATGCCACGTTTGTGGCGGCCATGCAAGATCTCTTGCTCTTTCGTTTCTATTTATTGCTTTTTTTTGGTTTTTATCTCGGAGTGCTAATACGATTTAAGCAATACATGTAATATCTACGTACTGCCAAACAGCTGCTTACGTACATTGTTGAAACAGTCACTCCTTGCAGCTTCGGGACCAATTGTAGGCGTATCTTATGTTATGTATTGGCGTATAATCCGATGACACGGTCCTACGCGGCGATCATGCAGCCAGCCTGATAACCCAGTTCTTTGTACATGTGTGATGTATGCAATGCCAGATCAGCCTTCTTATTAGTCGGTTCGGACGAGCTCGGGAATTTGCTGGTGCCTCATTGGGCGCACCAGTTAGTGGCTCATGCAAGGCTTGGGAGGGAGATACAGATGCTCAGCTATCAAGGGTGTGTGGTATTCGAATACCGTGCCAATATACGAATATATGCACAGTCGGTCCCACACGGCAGAGGAATCGTGTTTTCTTTGGCCTCTGCATCACAGAAAAGCTTACTATGCATTGACAAGTTGGAAAGAAAAGATAATACCAGTAATGGTGTTATTCCGCGCGATCCATCACAGTCAGATACTGGGCGGAATTATGACTCCTGACCGCGGGACCAGCCGCATGCGATACGTAACAGCCACTGGCTCGATAGTCTCCGACTGACACCCCCCCCCCCCCCCCCCCCCCCCCCCCCCCCCCCCCCCCCCCCCCCCCCCGNGTGGTACCAACCACAAGCGATTATAGAGTAAAGTGAAACAGAAACATTTTAAGCTTGTTGGCTCTGGTTCGGAGCTTTTGCCTGAGCGGGATAAGCTTGATGCGAAGCTTCATCGGTCTAGCATGCCATCCCCCTTTTTCTTTGAGATGTTCTTTTGAATTACCTGTCTCAGATGAGCCCTGTCCTAAATAAATCTAGATAGTATTATGTTACTGCCTATTGACAACCTTCAGCTTCTGCAGGCTCCGTTCTGCCCGGTCAAGGCGCCAGAGGAATTAGCGATGAGCCAGTCAAATCGCCATTATTTGTTCTCGTAGGGAGTCCAGAATAGCGGGAGACACAATGTAAGAGCCGAGTAGTCACTGCCGGCATGGTTCGAGTATTTACCATACACCGAAATTGAGCAAAAGGGTTGTGTTTATTGTCGTGGCAAGCTGGAAAAGCGTCCAACAAAAGTGTAGGGCTGACTCGGCGGCACGGTTTCAAATACGAAGTCAAGAGGAAAAGCAAGATCCGTTTTAGCGAGCTTCACATTTGAACCTCATCCGCAAAACCGCCCATTCCCCGGAGTACTACAAGCTCAGCTGACAATGAGCTCGGCTGCGTTTCCTGTTCGCCTGACCAACGAGTTTTACGAGGCTGAGCCTATCACCCGCGAGCCTCCGTCTAGCTTGGTTGATTAGACTCACGATTAGATTAAAGTAACATCCCGTACTTCGCCAATCATGAAGGAGCATAACACGAAGTCGCCACACCGAGCATGGGAACATGCGGCGCATTTGCAATCAATCTTAGTTGTATGAGCAAACAGAACGTATCTATTGTCGAAGGCTATCGATCTCACCATCACTCTCTTTCCTTCATAAGCTAACACAGGAAGCGCCTTCAGGCAAGAAAACGCGCAGATTTGATTAGCTATGTGTGTACGCAGCGCTTCTGATTATGTGCAGGTACTGGTTACAGTGTACTCAAGGAAAGAATACAGTTCCTATTATGCAAGCTCCGGTAATAAGGAGCTGGACCGAAGCATACGTATCATTGTGGAATTCTGAAAGCAGATTGCGGTACTTATCAGTCATCTCCCGTGCATGATACATAAAGCTGATTGATCTTCATCTCTCGAGACACCGATTCGGGAAACTACCCATTATGGAAGCTATAAGAAACCGGAAAGTAAAGAACAAGGGTTGAGGGTTTGGTGTCCGGGGAAATAGAGAGACAAAGAGACTGGTAGCATCAAGCACAGTCACTCTCATGCAGACCGAAAGAATCGACGCCGCAATGGACGCGTGTTCCGTGTGTATGGTGGGTGTATGACCACAGAAACGCATGTATAACATAATATGTATTACACGCGGAACAAGACTATACTATGCAATAAACCACGTATTTGGGCCCACAAGCCAGTCACAAAGGAGAACAATATGCGAGCATCCCGGGCACCGAATCGTCCGAAGTCGAGCGTATTCAGAAGCATGGTCAACTTGCAAGTCATCTCTAAACTATACGAGAAAGAGGCTGATCATTTTCCACTCTTGGCATGTTTTACGCTTGTTACAAATTGAGTTGGGTGAGGAAGGTTAATCATCGTAGAGTACGAGGCTACCGCCGGTGTCTTTTGATTTCCAACCCTATGGGGGTGCTTGGCAAGCTATAACTAGTTACTTTAACAACTAAGTAATAAGCTTGATTGGCGCTCTTGGCAACTGTTTTTACGCGGGTGCATCCAGCCCCGTCAGACTACCCTGGCGAAAATAGACTCCGGACACGAGCCCTGGAGCTTGATGATTCTGGATTTCTCATCCCGGTGCTGTAAAGAGAAAGAAACCTAAAGCTAAAGGGAGCAAAACCGAAGAGACTCTTTACGTACTGCCCAAATGCCTTGATGGATGCTGCTGCATGGTAACATTTGAATAGGATTTTTATCGCCGAGGCGCCGGTCGGTGATTAACGTATTAATGTAATCATTAACCTATACAGGCGACGATAGTAATCTATAGTTACAAGTCTCAACTATCCTAGCTTAGTCGTATTCTGACTCAAATAAGGACCTGTCAGAAGCCCGAACCGGTTGTTGGACGGAGGGACCCGACCTTTCACTTTCCCAAACTGGCAGTTATTTTGCGGCGGCGCATTTTCTTCTTTTGGGGATTTGACACAAGATGACGGGTCAAAGCGGGACAGTGACTCTTTACGAAAACCTTAATAATACTTGATCTTTAGTTCATGTGATTCCATTTCTAGAAGGTGCGTCTTGCGTATCCAGAGTTTTCACGAGTCGGAAACACTCAGCAACTTGACTGGGGATTACGACCTGTTGATCGTATAAGATTGATCCCTCCAGTTCGAACGCTGCTGTCGTCTGACCCAGAGCAAGGGAGAGCATTTCAGTAAAGCATGTGGAGCACAACGCAGGAGCGTGATAGCTCCGATCTGATTTCCGAGCAAGAGTCTCTTTTCCCGTTTTGGCAATAGCATTAAACTAATCTGGTGCTGGATAAGCCGATGAATAGGCTTGTCTTGTTGATAGGAACAAATTCCATCGTTTCTGTATCTAGCATGCTTCCTTGTCGACTCAAGGTGCAGGTCTCCGTAGACAAAAAGGTAGCCTGATGGCGGGTGCTTTGCGAGGCATCAACTCATATGGAGTGTTTCTTTCAGCTCCTCGGTCCTCATAGGGGGTAGGAAAATGGTTGATGTCATATATCGATATATGATATAGTTGTCAACTGATCAAGTGTTGCTAACACTCAACATCAAAAAAAAAAAAAAAAAAAAAAAAAAAAAACGNAATGGACATGTGTAGCGGCCATATTGAAATGTGATATGGGATACATTTATCAATCAACGCTTCATCTCTAAAAAGTACCAGATATACACACAAGAACCATATAGTACAAAACGACTTGTATAGTACAACGTCCACTAACAATCAGCCCTGCCAAAATACCTCGGAAAAGGGACGACATCGCGAAGACTACCCACACCTGCAAGATACCCAATGAGTCTGTCGAAACCCAGACCAAATCCACCATGAGGCGCGCCTCCCCATCGACGAAGATCTGCATACCATTGGAGGTGACCAAGATCCTCGCCGGGTAATAGCGACGGGTACGCGGCGTCGATAGCATGCTCTGGAGCCGTCTCGGTCGAAGTCGAGGGCCGTTGCTTGATTAGACCGTGCTCACGCATGTTCTCTATCAGTTCCGGCAGCCTGTGCTCACGGAGGGAGCCTCCAACGACCTCACTGATTTCAGGCAGAAGAAGATCAAAGCATGCCACGGTAGGTTTGTCAGAGCCAGTAGCGCCATCTGCAGAAGAAGGTGCCATATAAAACGGCTTCACTTCTTTCGGGTAGTCGGTCACGAAAACAGGCTGGCCGTCAAAAAGGTTGTCGACAATGTACTTTTCATGTTCAAGCTGAAGACCGTCTGACCAAACCGGCGGAAAGGTGAATGAAGCACCTCGATTCTTTACAGCCTCTTCAAGCATCCCTATCGCATCCGTGTACGTTACCCGTGGCCAAGCGGATTCTGAGAGCAGGACGTCCCATCGCTTGCGGAGGCCCTCATGGGATCCAGCAAAATCAATATCGGGTTCCCCCGATCGTTTCGCGGACAGGATCTCTTGCCCGGCTGGAGTCTCCCTGACTCTGCGTGTGAGATCACGGATTAGGTATTCGACCAAGTCAGTAAGCGTGGCCACGCTGCTAGCGAAGTTGACCTCCGCTTCCAACATGTAGAATTCGCTTAGGTGGCGTGGTGTGTCGCTTTTTTCTGCCCGAAAAGTTGGCGACAGGGTCCATACGTTACCCAACTCGGCTGCATATGCTTCTAGATGCAGCTGCGATGACACTGTTAGGTACTTTGGACTGCGGAAGAAATGGTCTGCATTTTTGTCTAATGCAGAAATTGTCGATTGAGGGACAACCGTGAAGGTCTCACCTGCCCCCTCGCAATCGGATGAAGTAATAAGAGGTGGCTGAACCTGCACAAACTGCCCGTGAGGATGGGAGCGAAACACCTGTCCCACTTGATAGATGCACTCTGAGCGAAATCGTGCTAGGGAAGACTGGAAAGGAGTTCGTAGGCGAAGATGGGGAATCTGCCTGAGAAAGTCGGGCGAGTGATACTTTTTTTGTATAGGATATGTCTGTCCAGAGATTGCTGTTATACTTTGATGCCACATCGAGTACCTGACTCAGAACTAACCTCTGGATCTGCCTCCCCGACTAATCGAACTGTCGTGGCCTGCAGTTCATGCGTCTGCTCCTTTCCGGGAGGACACGCCTTCCAGATACCAGAGATCTCTATTGCAGCCCCAGTGGACAAACTTATGGGAAACATACTTGTCAGTTGACCCTCCGTTCCTCGGGTTACTCGATTGAACCTACTTGGCCGCTTGGTCAGGTTTCAAGATTGCTTGTAACGATTTCACAGTCGACCCATCTGTGATCTCGGCGAATGCCATACGTTTCTGTTTCCTTACGGAACGGATATACCCATTCACCTGAACCTCTTCGTTTTCGAACGGGTTCCGTGCTTCATCTTTCCGTGGGTGAGCGAGGAGATCCGTACACCGTAGTCTGGCCCCAGATGCCAACGGTCTGGGCTGGCTAGCTCGCCATCCGCATGTAGAGAAGGCCCGCCGCCATGCCTGCATTGCGAGAGTGCAGCAATGCGCTGAGAATTGGGAGGTTGACCGATTTTCAGTAACAAGTTTATGTTTTCTACTGCTGACTTTGCTTTCGTTCCGCTCCTGTCGGCGAATGACGTCTCGCGCGTTACTGCGCTAACCTTCCCAGGACTAGCTCCTTATCAGCCACGCAATGATAGGCTGTTGAACAACAAACGAAGGCACGATACAAATTACAAACTATGTTGAAGACGCAGTGAGTTATGCCTTGCTGATGGCTAAGCTTACTATTTCATATTATTGTCAAACAATGTGTCAAATGAAACCAGTAAATCATTACAACATACAACGAACACAAAGGACAGACATGGTATCAGGAAATAAAGAGTCATAAATCACCAGTCAAGGACGATATTCCCTTCGTTCATAAGCCGTCCTCTCCTCCTCGATCATGTCTATGGCTTGTGAAATTTTGCCATCAACCGCTTCAGCGTAGATCGCAAGCCGCTTTTTCCCGCCTTCGAGTCCGTCACCATACCCTAGGGTGACCAAACTGTCGACGCAGTGGTCAATGATACTCTGCCTGATCGCAGCCTGCATATCCTTGTCTGATCCGTCGGTGTCATCAGAGGTCAATGGCGTAGGAGCAGCATCTTCTGGAAAACTTCCCGGTAGCGTGTTCACACGCCTTATAGCAGGGTTCTGAGAGGGTTGTTGCCTTTCAAGGTGACGATGATCAACCACCTGTTCACGTTCCAGTGGCTGCGTACTATCACTGCCTTGGTTAGCCCGAGAACGAGGCTGCCTTGAGCGCTCTGCTCCGTAAGCTGTTGCGGATGGCGGCACATCCAGTCTACCTTGACCTTCTTCGTTATTCGTATGATGTCCAAACCAATGCCGGTTTGCTAATAAATGCGCATCAAGTTGGGAGACTGGCGGAAACCGCGCCATTTCCCGGTCGGGACTAAATGTCATGGATCGATGCGGTGCAGCTTCTTCGAACTGACGCGTGCTTCGAGTAGGGAGGAGGGACGGGTAGCGAGCAGCAAATTCCGGGCTTTCTTCGGGATGATTAGAAGATATAGGTCGTTCGATACTTCCCCCATGAGCTGCAGCGCGTCGACGGTCGCGAAGTGAGCCGCCCCGAGAGTTGCTGCTGTAGATGCTGTGAAAGTCGTCACGACTACGATTCATGCCTGGTTGCGGCTCTCTAGGCTGATTGATACTTGGGTGCCATGACTGGCGATGGCGGAGGCCATGACCAACACGAGCACCCGTAAGCATAGGTCTTGCCAACTGGGAACCTCTGGTCGGCAATGTAGCGACGGAAGTATCGTTGATGTATTCAAGATTTATTGAATGGCCGTCAATGATTGCTCCTTGGAGGGCTTCCAAAGCAGTAACCGCAGACAGAGGTGACTCAAAAGTGGCATAACCGAATCCGTAATGTCTTCCAGTAGAGGCGTCTTTGGGTAAATCAATCTGAGCAGGGCAGCCTTTAGATGCGAACACCTCTTTTATAATCTCCGGTGTCACTTGATAGCCAATGTTGCCGAGGAACAGATGCTTTGTGGCAGATCCAAATTGCTGGACATCAAGTTCTGGCGCGGTAGAAAGGGTGCTGGTATCCACAGGAGTTGCTGATGACGAAGTAGGACTGGATTTGACTTGCTCTTTCGGAGTGGGATCTGTCGCAGGCGGTGGAACTGGACGTGAAGCTAGCGGCGCGTAAGCTGGACGGTTCGGCCAGCTCGAAAACAATGTGTCTCTAGTAGCGGTAGCTTGCGAGGATGTTGAGTTGGAGGGGACAGTTTGATTGTTTAAGGTCTGCTTATTCAACGGCTTCGAAGCTGTGGAACTAGGGGGTCGCGAGTGTTGGAAAGTATCAGCTTCAGGTACAGCAGGAAAACGATACTGCTGCCCTGGTCGCTGCTCCGTCTGAGTCTCGGACTGAGCGACACTGTGACTGAGAACAGCACTAGATGGCTCTACTGGCTGTTTGCTGCTCTCACTTGAAGTGGTACCGTTACTATTGATGCTTTCTTCCTGAGTACTGTTATTTTTTTGTCGTTGAAATTCAGCCTCAAAAGCGGCGAAAAGAGATTTTCCAAATTTCTCCAAACCGTGGACCATGTCCCCTAAACCGTCGATGATCTGCTCAGCAGAACGAAGCTCGGCCTCACGGACCCGCTCTGCAGCTTGCCCCGAGGCATCAGAAGCAGATTGCAAGAGCTGTGCTATGTTTTGAGCTTGTGACTGCAGCGCATTAAGCGCCGTTTGCGCACTGGAAGCAACATCTCCCTGAATGGCATTGTGTGCATTTCGAAGATGGCCTTCAACTTCGGGCACCTTTGATGCCAGTTCAGACCCTAAGCTTTCCATCTTGCCAGCAACTGTTTGTAAAACATTGGCAACTAGATCATTGGGCCATGAAGCCGGTACCGGACTGGATTGATTTCGGGGCTGACTATTATGGGCTTCTGTCGACAAGGCATTATCAACCCCTTCATTAGCTGACAGGTTTGCTTTCTGCTCTGCTAAGATTTTAGCGATCTCCGCTTCAAACGCCGAAAGTAAAGGTTCTGGTTCCGTCCGGCGCTGGGCCTCTTCGCTAATGGTAGGCTCTTGTACTGGGTTGCCTGAGTTATTTTTACTGTCCGGCTGCCCACGAGGGTCATCTGATTGTCCAATCTCATTTCCATTATTTTTCTCCTCTGAAGCGGCTGATGATGCTTGACTGCTATTTCCTTCAATGTGTTGTCGCCGAATAGCCGATCCTCGCTCAACGGCTTTCCATAATTCGGTCACAGATGTCGACCGGCGAATATCAAACAAGTGCATTTTCGGGGCATCTTCCTGAGGTACAGATGTCGGAACGACTGGTTCGTCTAGTCGTTGACCTAGTTCGAAGGACGAGCCAACCTAATCGCTTCATTAGTTACCACTGTGACTGTAACAGGACTGATTCGAGATACTAACGGTTATTATGTCACCCTCATCGTCATCCAGGTATGTAAGCATAGCATTTGGATGTTTCAAAGCTATGTCGTCGTACTCCGGTGCTGACATATGGATGATCCCATGGCGCTTGTACCGGTTGTCGTCGGCATTTGAGCCGGAAGCGATACTTTCCGTGGAAGAGTCATATAGATTCTCCTCGGTTGAATAAGTGTGTAAATCTCTGATCTGGAACGGCTTCAACATTCTGACGAGACAAGGTGATGACTTGCGTGCCGTGGATGATAATCGAAAGATATGAGAGGACGACAGCTTAGCTGATAGATGCGGGTGGCGATAGCGACGCAGGTCTCACGAAGAGCAAGCCTGCATGATAGGATATGATGGTGTAAATATTAGCATGTACTTGTGAAGCGTACACCTCCTGCGACAGAAATGACTATTGCTCTGGTCGTAAAAGGGTATATCAATAATGAAAACCGACGTTTGACACTGCAGGCAGCCAAGTTTACGAGTGCCGATAAGAGAGAGCAGAAGGTCGAGGCAACTTAACCTGGTTAGTCTGCCTGTTACCCCACCCGCAGGCTTTCCGCTAAACCGCATCGGGCCCACCATGGTTTGTCGCTCTCCACACGCGTTGCGATCTTTCTCTCATTATCGACTGTCCGATTCCATCAATCGCGTCACAGAACGATAAGTTTCAAACCAGCATTCACAGGAGCACGCTCCATCTAATAAGTCGAGTTATTACAAAGATGATTCGCTAGTAAAGCTGCAAGATATCTCGATTAGAAAGCAGCCCCCCTTGGCGCGGGAAAAATTTACACGATACACAGTACGCCACAACGTAAAACTACTGCCAGACCATGCCTCGACCGGCGCCCTCAACGCTGACGAAAAAGTCTGCCGATCGCAATGTCAAACGCGTCGTCTTGGGGAATATATCCTTTCAAACCTGGTATCAATCGATTTACCCGGAAGAATTGGTGAACAAAGAGACCGAAGTACTTTACGTGTGCCAGTGGTGCTTCCGGTATACATGTGACGCTGCAGCCTATTCGAAGCATACACATGTGTGTGGCTGCCGGGTGTCGCCTCCAGGCACCAAGATATATGAACATGGTGGATACGCCGTGTGGGAAGTAGACGGAGAAGACCAGAAACTGTTTGCGCAGAACCTGTCGCTCTTTGCAAAACTTTTTCTCGACCACAAGTCTGTCTTCTTCGACGTCACGTCATTTCTGTACTACGTTCTCACGTTCACCGACCCCAACCACCCAAGTGAATACTATGTGCTTGGATATTTCTCAAAGGAAAAGCTCTCGTGGGACCAGAATAACCTCGCCTGCATCCTTATATTTCCACCATACCAACACAAGCACCTGGGAAGACTACTAATGGGGGTTAGCTATAAACTGAGTGCATGGGAATGGGAGGGAGGACTGATCGGCGGTCCTGAACGACCACTTAGTGAGATGGGTTACCGGAGTTATCTACGCTTTTGGGAAGAGCGCTTAGCACGCTACTTCCTACTTGGACCTCCTGGCGGGGACCCAGACGACTTTGTTCAGCAGAAGATAGCCGCCAAGGCAACAAAGAAAAGACCACCTCGGGAGAGAATGACAGTACGAGAGATTGGCTCAGCAACAGGCATGTTACCCGAAGACGTGATTACCACTTTGAAGGAAATGGGAGTAGTGGAGCCAGACCCTGCTGCCAAAAGACAAAGGACGGGTCCAAGAACGAGTACCGGCGATAGCGGCGACAGCCAGGACGCAGTCATCATTCGCAAATCCAACGTGCTTGAATGGGCTAAGATCCACAATGTAGCCCTTAGGGATCCTGTGAGAGAAGAAGGCTTCATTGGCGAATGGGGTCCTGAAAACATGCAGCAACAAGAAGACAGTGACTGAGCTACTGATATGCAGACATAAGCGATGTCTGCCGCTCTTTTGTAGGCAACAGAATTGTGCATTTGTGGCGTTTGTTGGTAGCGGCGGAGATACCCAATTATTGATTATTTATTGAATTCCTAGTAATATCAATCAAACTGGCCTAGACAACTGTGTAGAACTCAGACATGTCGAAGTGAAGCCAGACCCGGTCTTATAAAATACTTTCTAGGGACTCACCTTTGTTTCGTGTCCATAAAACTTGGCTTTTTCTGAAGAGTTTGAAGCGACCTGATAGTAAATGCTCAGTAAATGAGATGCACTACTTTCTGATCTCGTATTAGCCCGAAGCTGGACAACCTCCTCATGAGCTTTGAAAACAAAAAGGGCTTTTGACATCCTCTGAAAATTTTGTACAATGACATAGTAATTATAGAGAAGAGTCTAGTATCAAGTACCAGATATCGATTGTTAACAATGCAAAGCGAATCGTTATGTGGCTGGCTGTGGTACTACAAGTTCTTTGCCCATCGGGATTTTCACCAACGATAGCACTAGTAGGATCAACGTTGTAACAGAGCTCTGATGTAAATAGATTTTTTGCAACCGCGAACGCTTAATGTATACGTGAAATTATTAATGAGTAATTGGTATTGTGTCTGATTAGTCTCATGTACTTTTTATACTTCTAATGGCCAAATAGCAAGTAAACAGAGTAACATCAATCCCTGAGGTATTTCCACATTACTCCTCCATTCCTGCAGGTCCACCCTGTCTGCCCATTTGTCTAGCCTTCAGTAGCTCGTCACAGAGCAATAGGTTGGAAGCAATGCCAGTGCTTGAAGCGATGCAATTCCGCAGCACACGATACGAATCAAAGACGCCTTGCTGGACCGGGTCCATGGGCTCACCTGTGGAAAGGTCCAACCCAGCCACATTGCCGTTGTTCACTTCATCCTGGATCTTAGCAAGGGATTCCTGGATATCGTGGCCGGAGTTGGCAGCAAGAGTCTTTGGAATTACAGCCAGAGCCGCAGCGAAGGCTTCGACGCCAAACTTGGTTTTGCCCTTCACAGTCTTCGAGAATTCGTCTGACAACAGGTGCGTAGCAGCGGCAACCTGGAACGAGCCTGCGCCGGGTACAACACATTGATCAACAATGGTGTTATAGACAGATCGGAGCCCGTCTCGGACAGCGTCTGTCACCTGTGCAATGGTGTGTTGATTGGGTCCCTTGATGAGAATCGTTACCGATTTGGGGTCTTTGACTTCTTCCACAAAGGTGTATTTCTCTTCCCCAAGCTGATGTTCATAGACCAGACCTGCCCAACCAAGTACATCCGGAGTGAGATCGTCAACACTATTCTGAGCCACACCGCCGCAAACAAGCTGAAGCCGTTCCATGTTTCGTCGCTTAGCACGGCGGAGCGCCAGGATTCCATTCTTCACGAGAACGTCCAGACTCAAAGGATCAATGCCCTTCTGGTTGATGACGACGAATCCCTTCTTAGGATCATTGCCGCAGACCGCTTTCTTCAGTTCCACAATTTTCTGAAGCTTGGCATCAACGAAGCGACGTTCACTTTCGACCAATTTGTCCCTTTGCTCCGCACTCGAATAATAGAATCCCGAGTTGATCTCAGATTTTTCATACTCCAGACTGACGTTCAAAGTTAGGATGAAGGCATTCTCGACTCTCTTAGGCATGTCCGGGTGTCGGGCTCCGTGGTCCAAAGCCAGACCACGAATCAGCTGAGTGTCAGAGGCGTTTCGGTGTTGCATCTTCATGATCTCGATCATATGAAGATCAGGTTTCTCCGGAGGGCGGTGGATTGCAAGGACTGCATCAACGATGGATGGGGTAAGGTGTTCGGCAAGAGCTCTGTTCAGTTTCGTTGAGAGGGATGTACGGGCGACGGACAGCAACAGCTCCCGGTCGATTTCCCGCTCCAACTTGAAATCGTTCAGAAACTAGGCATCATTGTCAGATTCTGCTCCACTCCTTGTCCGTAAGAAATGTTCGTACATTGATGGTCTCATTTTTGGCAATTTCGAATCCATCTGTGAGAACCCTCGGGTGAAGACCTTCGGATATGTGTCTGTTTGCCTGCTTCAGAAGCTCTCCCACCATAAGCACAACCGACGTTGTTCCGTCTCCCGTAATATCATCTTGTGCGGTAGCGGCTCGTGCAATCATAACCTTTTTTGAAATTAGTCTTAGAAGTGAGTTTCGCGGGGCCGTGTCTTTCTTACGGCAGTCGGGTTCTGGATTTGCTAAAGGTTTGGTTAGCGGACATGACTGACAGCAGAGTGAAGAGCACCCACCATCTCTTTCAGAAGCACATTTCCATCCTTGGTGAGTTTGATCTAGTGAAGAACAAAATATCAACGTCTGCCTGATCCAGCATTTTTCTGCAATAACAACCTACCCCTCCAGCGCCGTCAACAAGCCTAGACAAAGTCTTTGAGTTAGCCCATTTCACACCAGAATCTCGTTGGGAGTATATACATCTTGATCGTCCCCGAGGGGCCAAGGTTCGACTTGAGCACATCTTGCAGACCTTCGCCAGCGCTGATGTTCACTCTGAGCGCCTCTCCTCTCCGCTGCAACTTGTCAGTGTGCGCTAGCGGGGAGGGGTATCCGATGGATTTCTTACCCGGGACTCCGCCTTGGGATTGAGTAACTGGGTTGCAGACATTGCTGCGTCGAGTATGTGAAGCTGATTCTGGACCTGTCACGAAAAGAAAGCAATAGTCAGGGAGAAAGAAAACTATTTGGTGGTCATGTTTCGCTGGTGTCGGCTGGTGCTCCCGCCCAAACGCGGTGAGCTCAATTTTGCCAGAAAAGTTCCCGCCCACACTTGCAGATTCGCACTAGCGCGGCTGTCTGGAGACGAAAAGAAAAAAAAAAAATCGAGCTGTGTCTCTCCAGGCCTTTAATGCTCCTGTTCTACGAACCCGCATCGCCAATTCCACAGTCGCCTAACTAATTTGGTTGGTGATCGTGCTGCACGGGCTAATCTGCTCGTCCCGGGTCGTTTTTTTCCCTTGTCAATATTTTTTTTTCCTTCACTGTTCGTGTGCGGGTTCTCAGTAGCCATGGCCGACTACCTGCTCTTCGAAGCCCCGATGGGCTACTCGCTCTTCAAGGTCACCCACCAGGCTGACACTGTCGGAAACCGCCTGAAGGAGGTTCAACAGGGTGTCGTGGATCTTGCGAAGTTCGGGAAGATGGTCGATCTCGTTAGCTTCCTGCCTTTCGAGTAAGTCAACTGGCGTCAGGATCCGCTATTTTCGCAATATGGTCTGACAATCGGAAAAAGAAATAATAAGCAGGCTCTGAGCGAAATCAACGACATTTCAGAGGGTGTCGCATCCGAAACCCTCATTTCTTTCCTCGAACTCAACCTACCAAAGGCAGGCAAGAAAAAGAAGGTTAGCTTGGGCGTGTATGACAAAGTCCTGGCAACCAGCATCAAAGCTGCCTTCCCTAACGTAGAATGCGAGACTGGAGATACTAGTGAAGTAGTGCAGGATATGCTCCGAGGAGTCCGCCTGCATGCGACAAAGCTCTTGAAGCAGCTCCGCGAAGGAGATTTGGACACTGCTCAGTTGGGTCTGGGTCATGCTTACTCTCGCGCCAAAGTCAAGTTTTCCGTTCAGCGAGATGACAATCACATCATCCAGGCGATTGCCATTCTCGACCAGTTGGACAAGGCCATCAACACATTTTCAATGAGGGTGCGAGAGTGGTACTCTTGGCACTTCCCCGAGCTCATCAAGATTGTCTCGGAGAACTATCGCTATGCGCAGGTGGCGCTTTTCGTTCAAGACAAGAAGTCGCTGACAGATGAACGCCTGCATGACCTTGCAGCCTTGGTGGAAGACGACGAAGGCGTTGCTCGGAGTATCATCGAGGCTGCCAAGCACAGTATGGGTCAGGAGATTTCTGAAACTGATATGGAAAATGTCATCGCCTTCGCGCAGCGTGTTGTCAGCCTTTCCAACTACCGCAAATCCCTGCATTCTTACTTGGTCTCTAAGATGAGCGTCGTGGCACCCAATCTGGCCGCTCTGATCGGCGAAATCGTTGGTGCTCGCTTGATCTCGCATGCCGGAAGCTTGACCAATTTGTCCAAGTACCCTGCCTCTACTGTTCAGATCCTCGGAGCCGAGAAAGCGCTGTTTAGGGCACTCAAGACGAAGGGAAATACGCCCAAATATGGGTTGCTCTACCACTCTTCCTTCATCGGCAGAGCCGGGCCGAAGAACAAGGGCAGAATCTCTCGATTTCTCGCTAACAAGTGTTCGATTGCTTCGAGGATCGACAACTTTTCCGAGGAGCCATCCACCAAGTTTGGAGAAGTCCTGAAAAAGCAAGTCGAGGAACGCCTGGAGTTTTACGCAACCGGAGCGCCCCCTACGAAGAATGAAGTTGCCATGGTATGTTTTTGTTTTCCTGATCACATTCCCTGCACAATGCTGACTTGTAATTGCAGAAATCTGCAATGGACTCTATTCTGGGCGACATCAATGTCGACGCTGGCGCAGACAGCGACGTGGAGATGGAAGACGAAGAACAGGCTGAGAAGAAGGACAAGAAGAAGGAAAAGAAGGAGAAGAAAGACAAGAAAGACAAGAAGGAAAAGAAGGAGAAGAAAGAGTCCAAGGACAAGGAAGAGAAAAAGGACAAGAAGAAGCGAAAGCGCGATAGCGAGGTGGACTCGTCTAAGAAAAAGTCGAAGGCTTAGTTCGATCTATCCTCACGACAGGAGATTGTCATGTGTGTGTGTATGGCGTTGTGGAAAACTTTTTATTTTTCTCTTTTCTTTCTTGGCGCTTCTTGCTTTGCTGTTTGGTCATCTCAGACGTGCTTGAAATAGTTTTCGATGTGGTTTGGGCTTGTTCATCATTGTAGAAATACAATTGTATATCTTTTTTTTTTTCATAATGTTGTTGCATGCGCGGAAATCTTAAAGAATATCCATGGACTGATTAAACTAGTTCCGGCGCCGCATTCAGCCATCTGCACTAACGATCTCCCAGCCAATGCGCCCATTACCGCCTGTATATCATTCATTACCTCCAGGTTATAAGCGCCAGGTCTTGAAATTATAGCTCGACAAATATGCGCGCAGTTCTGCGCAGTTCGGTCGGCTCATGTCAGTAACCATATACTTGGTCGACCAAATAGCTTAGCATCTGTGCAACTTGTCATGCCGCTGGAGTTGGGAGCCGGTTCAAATACCCCCCCACGGCAGCAGATGTTAAAATGATGATGATGGAAGGAAACTCACTGCATCGCTCACCAAAGCGCAAGAGAGGCGCCTCTGAAACAGAGACGAGCAGTCCAACCGCATCTCCGACTTCTTCCCTGTCAGTTGCGAGCAGCCTACCAGAAGCTCGGCTGATTGAAGCAGAAGATGTAGGGCGATACAGTCCCCGCACTGTGGTCACCGGTCGCTTCAATGAGCTGGCAATTCGCGAACCAGGTCTCAAATCGGACCTGGGTTGCATGAATACATCGAAGTCAATGCAAGGGACTATTGACGATCTGGCTCATCCTTTAGCTGTGGCTTCTACAACGGTGGCCGACCAGCCTCAATCGCCGGCTGCGTCAGACCACCACAAACATCAAAGCAGAGAAACATGCGATAACAACAGCACACAGGACACAGCTGATGAGCACTCGCTCGGAGTTAAACAACAATTTTCTCCGACCAAACAGCTCGGAACCACACCGCCTCGTAAAAAGGCAAAGCCTGCGCCAGCGTCGGCAAAGTCGCGAAGGAAATCTCCACCACCTGGTGAAAGTGATTCTCCCAACCCACTCACATGGAGTGACAGCGAGATCACAGGCCACAACCCTACCGATCCCAATGATGATGGATACGGTATCAACGGTGTTGGGTTTAAGCCTACTCCTGCAATTGCATGGGCGCGTTCTCGCCAAAGACAAAAGCAAGTTGCAGAGTGGAAAACCCGAGAGGCAAAAGAAGCACGAGAAAAAAGACGGGAACGTCGTGGAGGTGTAGTCCAAGATAAGGAACCAGATGATGGTGCCGGGTTATCACAAAAGAAAGTCAAGTTTGATCTTGGGTGACATCAGATCTCTGATTGAACAACTCGATTTCACTTTACATTTGCATTTGTGGCGTCCTCTATATCCGGGAGGTCCATAGTCAATGACGATAAGGGAGTCGAGCTTTTATACGCCTTATAACATAGTTGAAGATAACTTAGGTAGCTAATTTACAAGATGCCGAATCATCGTCAATGAATACTAAATACAAGAAAAGAGAAGCCCCACGTAATGACGCCAAAACTCCATGTGATGCCGAAAAATCTTCCTTCTTCACCAGAATTTGTATCTGGAGGGATTCGTCCAGCTTTTGCTTTTGCGTTCTGCCTCCTCCTCCGCCTCCCGAGAGACTTTCAGTTGTTCATTCTCTTTTTCTTTTTTGACCTTGAGGTCATGCATGAGCTTCACAGCCTCGGCCATGTTCTGCATTTCGTTTGCCCGTTGTCTCTGACAGAACTCATATGATGCGAGCGAAACAACAGCAAATGTCCCGACTGCCCAGTTACAGGCTGGCCAAATGGCTCTTAACCCTATTGTTGAAAAGCAGAGTAAGCTTCCAAGTCTTGGTGACGGAAAGCAAAAGCAAAGCTTTACTTACCACCAACTATCCCCCGTATCCCTCCAAGCCCAAATCCCGCTCCCATGCCGATCATCAATGAATCTCGCGCGCATGGCTTTTTGTGAAAGGTGGTCATGTCTTGCAAGGAGATTGAGCTAAGCTGTTCGGTGAAGGACAAGTCTTTTGGCTTTTGCCGGGTGGGGTCAAATGTCGCTCCAGGCAATACGTTGATCGGTTTTTCAGGTTCTCCAAAGGCATCCCATAGTTTTCCGACCTGAGATTTGGGGAAATCGTGCTTTGGTCTGTTGTTCGGTTGCGAAGAGGAAGTCGAATCTCCGTCCCGTGTGTCTTCTGCCATGTTCGGTCGTTCGCAGCCGAGTGCAGCTTGGCAGATTCTTTGAAAAGGAAGGATAGCGCTGTAAAAGTTGGTTATACGGACTGATTGCTCGTTGGAGTTGGACAATCAGCTCCTCCCCTCGTTCTTGTCGTCATGCAATTAACCTTGCGAGCTCAATTCGGATCTTGAATTTTCCGCTTCGAGTGCCGAGTTACCTTTTCGGCTTATTCCCTACTAGGATTAGCGCGGCTTGTCGTCCGTTTACGCGTTTAGTGGAAAACGCGGACGCGTCGTGTTATTGTCGAGACTATCCTTGGCAGGTCAACTTGCTCTCTGCATTGCAATTGCTCTGTTTCTGCTCTCGACTGCACAAATGGTGCCCTGATAAACGCCAATAACGCGCTTTCCATAACGCTCACTCACAGCTCCTCCGCATGTTCTGAGCGCCGTCGTCTCAACCCTCGCCGAACAACAACTCAGTATTCAGCGGTGGGCTGCAACACCATGCCTTCGCGCAAACCCAGCAAATATGGCAATAAATTCCGATCGAGCGCGGCGTCATTCAACCCAAAGCGAGCAAAGACAGTAGAGTTCACGTCCCTTCGGTCCACAGAAGCCACTTCCCAAGATGAGAAGTTCGAGGCCATACGACAGGCGAACACCATCGATGAGTCGATGGGTTTCTCTCGCTATGAATCCAGCGAGAAGAGAGCCGGCTGGCTGATCAACATGCACAGCACATCCGTCGAAGATCCTAATATAGCCGGTGGCCGGGCTGGCGTCGACTTTTACTTCCTGGAAGACGATGGCGGCAGCTTCAAAGCCACAGTCGAATACGACCCTTATTTCCTAATTGCGGTCAAAGGAGGTCGAGAAGCAGAAGTTGAGGAATGGTGCCGGAGGGCATTAGAAGGCGTTGTGAAGACCGTGCAGCATGTTGTCAAGGAAGACCTTGGGATGCCAAATCATTTGATGGGAAACCGCCGAACGTTCCTTCAACTCGGTTTTGCGAACGTTGGCAACTTACTCGAGGCTCGAAAATTAATTATGCCGATTGCAGAAAAGAATAAGAAAAACGTGACTACCATGGACACGTATGCCGAGATGGCCAGGTACGGGGGCGTTTCTTCTCTTTTTTTTCTTCTTCTTTTTCTTTCCTCTCTTCAATTGGCCTCACAAGGACTAACTGGTGGCTGCTAGAACATCGGCTGGCTTTGATCTCTTTGATGACGAACTTAATGAAGATGTACGACCTAACAACACTTTGAATGCGAGCGATTTCATTATTGATATAAGAGAATACGATGTGCCGTATCATGTTCGAGTTGCAATTGATAAAGGTACGTACGCTTTCAACCAGAACGTCAGGGCTTGTTCCACTAATGTCTAGTAGATATTCGAATTGGAAAATGGTACAACGTGGAGATGAAGCATGGATTAACGAAATTAACATGCATCGAAGAGAGACTCCAGCGTGCCGACCCCGTCGTGCTGGCATTCGATATAGAGACGACAAAGCTGCCCTTGAAGTTTCCTGACGCCGTTATCGATCAGATCATGATGATTTCTTACATGATCGACGGTAATGGGTTCCTTATCACCAATCGAGAGATTGTCTCTGAGGATATCAACGACTTTGAATACACACCGAAGCCGGAGTATAACGGTCCTTTCATGATATTCAACGAACCTGATGAACGCCATGTCTTGGAGCGTTTTTTCAGTCATGTCAAAGAAGCAAAGCCAACAGTGATAGCAACTTACAACGGTGACTTCTTTGATTGGCCTTTCGTGGAGGCACGTGCCAGCGTTCTCGGAATCGACATGTACACTGAAATTGGTTTCCGGAAAAATAGTGAAGACATCTATCAAAGTGATCACTGTGTCCATATGGATTGTTTCGCCTGGGTCAATCGAGACAGTTATCTTCCCCAGGGTAGCAGAGGTCTGAAAGCTGTCACGGTTGCAAAGCTTGGGTATGATCCTGACGAATTGGACCCCGAGCTCATGACCAGGTATGCTAGCGAAAGACCACAAACGTTGGCGGAGTATTCTGTTTCCGATGCCGTTGCGACGTATTACCTCTATATGAAATATATCCATCCCTTCATCTTCTCTCTCTGCACCATCATCCCGCTGAATCCAGATGATGTCCTTCGGAAAGGTACCGGAACACTTTGTGAAATGCTCCTGATGGTGCAGGCATACAAGGGCAAAATCATTCTCCCCAACAAACACAAGGATCCGCCGGAAGCTTTCTACGAAGGTCACCTCCTTGACTCAGAGACCTATGTTGGCGGTCATGTCGAGAGTATTGAAGCAGGTGTATTCCGTAGTGACATACCCGTCAAGTTTGCCATTGACGGCGCCGCTATTGATGAGCTCCTCAAAGATCTGGATGCCGCCTTGAAGTTTAGCATTGTGGTGGAGGAAAAAAAATCCTTGGATGATGTTTCAAATTATGAAGAGGTCAAAGCTCAAATCGTTGAACGCCTCACGAACCTGAAGAACACGCCTAATCGAATGGAGCGACCATTGATTTATCACCTTGACGTCGCCTCAATGTATCCAAATATCATGACAACAAACCGATTGCAGCCTGATTCAATGAAACAAGAATCGGATTGCGCCGCGTGTGACTTCAACCGTCCTGGAAAGACGTGCGATCGACGTTTACCTTGGGCATGGCGTGGCGAATTCCTCCCTGCCAAACGTGACGAATACAATATGATTCGACGTGCTGTTGAAAACGAGAAATTTCCTGGCAAGCATAAAAACGCTCCAATGCGCCCCTTTACAGAACTTAGTACGGAGGAGCAAGCTGCCATCGTGAAAAAGCGTCTTCAAGAATACAGCAAGAAGATCTACCACAAGATTCACGATAGCAAGACGATTGAACGGGAAGCCATCATTTGCCAAAGGGAGAATCCATTCTACGTCAACACAGTTCGAGACTTTCGTGACCGGCGATATGATTTCAAGGGAAAGCAAAAAGTATGGAAAGGCAAGACGGACTCCTTGAAAGCCTCTGGCGCTCCAGCTGCTGAAGTTGAAGAGGCTAAGAAGATGATTGTGCTGTTTGACTCTCTCCAGCTCGCCCACAAAGTTATTCTGAACAGTTTCTACGGTTATGTCATGCGAAAAGGATCCAGATGGTACTCCATGGAAATGGCTGGAGTGACGTGTTTAACAGGAGCGCATATCATTCAGATGGCACGAGAGCTTGTGGAACGTATTGGCCGCCCACTGGAGCTTGACACTGATGGTATCTGGTGTATGCTTCCGGCTACATTTCCGGAGAACTTTGCTTTCACATTAAAGAGTGGCAAGAAATTGGCCATGTCATATCCTTGTGTCATGCTCAATCACCTTGTACACGGCCGTTTCACGAACCACCAATATCAGACCCTGGTTGATCCTGCAAGATTCAAGTATGAGACGACGAGCGACAACTCGATTTTCTTTGAAGTTGATGGTCCTTACAAAGCGATGATCCTACCGGCATCAAAAGAAGAAGACAAGAACTTAAAGAAGCGTTACGCGGTTTTCAATGACGATGGCTCTCTAGCCGAGCTGAAAGGTTTCGAAGTCAAGCGCCGCGGCGAGCTTAAATTGATCAAAATATTTCAAACCCAAATTTTCAAATTCTTCTTAGATGGGAAAGACCTATCAGAGACATATGCATCAACCGCTCGAGTGGCCAACAGGTGGCTCGACGTTCTGTATGAACGTGGTGCGACGCTGGCTGATGAAGAGCTCATCGACCTGATTTGTGAGAACCGAAGTATGTCCAAAACCGTAGAGGAATACGGATCACAGAAGTCTACCTCCATAACAACGGCTAAACGATTAGCTGAGTTCCTTGGAGAACAAATGATCAAAGACAGAGGTCTCAACTGCCGTTATATCATCTCAGCAAAGCCTAGAAATGCCCCAGTCACGGAGCGAGCAATTCCCGTGACTATTTTCTCTGCGGAAGAAAGCGTTAAACGTTTCTTCTTGCGCAAGTGGCTGAAGGATGACCCGGGTGATATGGACCCACGGACTGTCATTGACTGGGACTACTATCTTGAACGCCTGGGCTCTGTGATTCAGAAGCTGATTACCATCCCCGCAGCTTTGCAAAAACTCGACAACCCAGTTCCCAGAGTCCAACACCCTGACTGGCTTCAGCGGCGTATTGTGGCAAGAGACGATAAGTTTAAGCAAAAGAAAATGACGGATATGTTTCAGAAGAATCCCCTTTCCGAAATGTCAACTAATATCCTGGACCACCGTGTTCCCCACTCAACTGAGATTGAGGATTCAACGACGCAGCCAGCTGAGAATAAAAGAATGTCACCTTCTAGCAAAATTGCGCAAAAAAGAAAGCTTCCCGAAGGTCCCTCTACAACCTCCCTGGACCCGTATGCGGCTTTGCCGCTCAAGATGCCATCAATATCAGAGGATTACGAAGGGTTTATCAAATACCAGAAGCAAAAGTGGAAGATACAAAAGCAGGCACGAATCAGACGAAGACAGCTCTTTGGTGAAAGATCAACCCATGCGTCTGACTCGCTTGGCCAATTCTTCCGGAACCAGGCAGAACTTCTTTTCATAAACAAATGGGAAATCCTGCAACTCAGAGAGACCGATATGCCTGGAGAAGTGCGAGCATTTGTCCTTATTGATCGCAAAGTTCACGCCCTCACGGTGAAGGTTCGACGCCAGCTCTTCGTCAACCTGAAGGGCGACTCTTTGCCAGATGTCGAACTACCCAACTGCGAAGTAGAGAAGGTTAATCATACCTTGCCAAACGGCCATCCTTCAGTTCACCTTTTCAAGCTCAGTCTACCGGAGGACACTTACCTGAACGAATCTGACAAGATCAATTGGTTGCTGAATCACCCAAGTGTAGAAGGTGTCTACGAACGGAGTGTGCCTCTTGCTGCCCGTGCTGTTATGAAATTAGGAAGTACCTGCACCTTTGACGAAAACCAGCGCGGTGTTCTGGGCGAGGGCTTGGACCATGGCTTTGAGTTGTCATCTCTACTTCATACTTCTACCGATAAGCCTTACCTAGAAGGTTCGAATCTGTCCTACTACTACTTATATCATGTTAGTTCAGGTGACCGCCAAATTTTCGCACTCTTCTCGACTACCAGTAACGAGGCCAATGTTGTTATCCTGAACCGAAACCGTGACATGCAAGGTCTTCCTAACATCGACAAAATTTACTCAGAGCTTCTTTCTCGCAAGCTAAAAGCAGAGGGAGAGACCTCAACCACCGCTTTTGAATACCAAGAAAAACTACATTTCAGAACTGTCCAGGTCACTACCCAGAGAAAGGCTTTGTTAGAAGTTAGTGACTTGGTGAAGAAGCTGCGCAAAGAAGAAAACAAGCCTGTTGTTTTCGTGATCCAATCCCAGCAAAAACGAAAACTAAGTCACGAAATTTCGATTTTGAAAGAATACCCGATCCTCTCAGTCAAGCCTGAAACATCCGATATGGATATGCCACCGCTGGGATGGCAATCGTTCATTGCAAAGCGTTTAGTCACTCACTATCTCTACTTGGGCTCTTGGATCGAGCATATCACAAGCCTCGCGCGCTATGGAAATGTCCCTATATGCAATCTCGAAAGTGATGACCCTCGTTATTTGATTGATATCGCCTATGCTAGGCGGCTTCAACAGAACAATGTGGTTCTGTGGTGGTCGGCTGGATCGCGACCAGATCATGCTGGATACGAGAAAGACGACGTCCTGGGAGCCCTTGAAACGGTGGAAATGCCATCTATCAATACCCCAGGCACGTATGCCACGGTCTCTATTGAACTCGAGGTGCGGAATTTAGCAATTAATACAATCCTCACTTCATCCATCATCAACGAACTCGAGGGGAGTAATAGTTTTCTGGCATCGGGAAATGACTCGAGTGATGGAAGCGGAGTGCTTTACTCCGAGAAAGCGTTTGCTTCGGCCGGTGTTTTTGTTTTGCGTGAAATGGTCAAGCAGTGGTGGACAGAAGCCTGTGGAGGAAACACAATGGCTGATATCATGGTTCAGCATCTGATTCGCTGGGTAGAGAGTCCCAGTTCACGGCTTTATGATCGATCGTTGCACCATTATGTCCGGGTTATGTCAAAAAAATCCTTTCAGCAATTAATGGGTGACTTTCGCCGCGTGGGATCGAATGTCATTTTCGCTAGCCCAACCCGATTACTGCTCCAGACGACAAAGACAGAAGTTGGAAATGCATTTGCTTACAGTCAATACATCCTTAAGTCCATCCGAACAAATCCGGTGTTTCACTTTATCGACCTTGAACTGAAAGAGTACTGGGATTTCTTGGTGTGGTACGACGAGTATAACTATGGTGGCAAAGGATGTCTGGAGGTCGTGGAGGCAGAAGCTCAACAGCTAGAAACTATTATGCACTGGCAGATGAGCCGCTTTTTGCCTGCACCCATGCAAAGCGTCTTCCACGACTGGGTCATCGAATACATTGAACTGATGCATGGGCTCAAACGGGGAGATGATGTAGAAGACTCTTCTACGCCGCGACTTACGCAAATTCCTAAGCAAGTGACGGCAGCTGACGACGAGGCTACTACGATACTTACGGACAAGTTTTCAAAGCCATTGAAAAGACAGATTGCAGGGCTCATTCGACGCCAGCGCGATGAACTCCTTCACCCTGAACTTGCATCTGACTACATCTTTCCTGTGCTTCCTGGTGCCATTGTTGACCCGAACGAGGAGAGCCGCAATCCGGTATTGGAGTTAGTCAAGTCGTTGATGCAAGTTCTTAGTCTTTCAAAGACAACAACGCTTGAGACACGCCTGCTTCGCCGTGAACTCCTCGCAATATTCGAAGTACGCGAGTTTAGCAAAGAGGGACGATTTGAGAATCCTAGTGCTAGCCTGAAATTGGCAGAACTGACGTGCAGTGGATGTTGCTTGATCCGTGACCTTGACCTGTGTCGAGACGAAGACATTCTTCCGGATGCCAATGTTGAAAGGGGGCCAGGAACATTGAGGAGTTGGAAATGTCCGTTCTGTCAAACCGAATACGATCGTCTCGCGCAAGAAGAGAAGCTTATCGGTGAGATCCATGGTATGGTGGTCGCTTGGCAGACTCAGGATCTACAGTGCTCCAAGTGCAGCAGGCTTAAAGTCAGCGCACTGATGGAGCATTGTTCCTGCAGCGGCGAGTGGACGGCAACTATGAATCGAGATGAGTTTGTCAAGAAATTACGAGTCATGTCTAGTGTAGCCAAGTTCCATGATCTCAAGCTGCTAGAAGGGGTGGCCCAGGACGTCTTGAAGCAGATATGATGGCATTCTACAACAACAAGGCAAATCTCTTTTTCACGAATTTAGATTCTGCGGTGGTTTTACGGTTCGTATTTCGGGTTTACATCGGTTGGCGTTTTGAATGAGCGAGTTCCTACACAGGATCTATATATATACCTTGACATGCATGAAGTATGACTTGTACAGTTTTCTTGATACATATGATCTAATCCAATCCAATGACCAAACAGAGTTTCAGGCACTAAGTAGCCTCTATCGTTTGTTGTTTTGAAGTTAGGGATCCCACTTACAGCGGACTAATCTAAGGGCGATGAAACATGTGAAACAACCCCCGCATATGTTTAGAAGATTTTCAACCAGTAGAATGACAGTGATTTGTTGGATGGTTGATGAAAGGCGACTGAAGGAATCCGTTTGGTTACAGTGTACCTTGATCATGAATCAAACAAGCAACACACGTAATTATCTAATTTCAAAGCTGTGAGAAGAAGGGGGAAGAAAGGGCATGTATCGCTGACCGAGTTAGCCTTGTCCGGGCTGAAGGTGTGAACCCCACGGTATTCCTTCTGGCCGTTCCCCCCTCTCCACATCTGCTCTCTTTGCTGTTTCGATTAATCGCATTCACATCCCCGCGCGCACGCACGCAAGCATCGAATTCCTTACTCGACTCATTGAGAGACCAGACGCCACATTCAGATCTCCGAATTAAAAAGATAATCCACTCGAACGAATGGCGTCCCAGAGCCAGACACCGGCTCAACGACCTCAAATCCAGCCTTGCCGGTACAAGACTGGGAAGACATTGGGAGCGGGCTCCTACTCGGTCGTCAAAGAATGCGTGCACATCGATACCGGGCGGTATTTTGCTGCCAAGGTGATAAACAAGCGGCTAATGACTGGCCGAGAGCACATGGTAAAGTTTATCTTCTTTCTGAGTGGCCATTGTTTGATGTTGCATGTGAAAAGGTCGAGCTGGCTAACACGAGATTGGATGGCAAGGTTCGGAATGAAATCGCCGTACTCAAGCGTGTTTCGATGGGACATCAGAATATCCTCACTTTGGTCGATTACTTCGAAACCATGAATAATTGTGCGTTGGTGACAGCCATGTGGATATCGAGCGAGGCAGATTGTCACTAACATCTTGTTCTCTTTTTCGTCGTCATGCAGTATACCTTGTCACCGAGCTGGCCTTAGGAGGAGAGTTATTTGACCGAATTTGCCGGAAAGGAAGTTACTACGAAGCCGACGCAGCTGATCTCATTCGGGCGACTTTATCGGCAGTTGCATATTTGCACGACCATGGGATTGTGCATCGAGATCTGAAGCCCGAGAACTTACTGTTTCGCACGCCGGAGGACAATGCAGATCTTTTGATTGCCGATTTTGGACTGTCGAGGATTATGGACGAAGAGCAGTTTCACGTGCTTACGACGACATGCGGGACGCCGGGTTATATGGCCCCCGAGATATTCAAGAAGACTGGTCATGGCAAGCCTGTGTAAGTTGTTTCAGATCAATGACAACGTTCAAGCAGTGCTGACATTGGACCAGTGATATATGGGCGATTGGAGTCATCACCTATTTCCTTCTCTGCGGGTACACGCCATTTGACCGCGAATCCAATCTCGAAGAGATGCAGGCCATCCTCGTTGCAGACTATTCTTTTACACCCCTTGAGCACTGGCGAAGCGTTTCCTCAAGTGCCCGTCAATTCATCAATCGGTGCCTGACAATCGATCCAAAGGAACGAATCACGGCCCATGAAGCTCTTCAGCACGCATGGATCAACAACGACCCGGCCCTCAAACAGGGCGAAGATCTCTTGCCCACGGTCAAGAAGAACTTTAACGCTCGACGGACGCTGCATAAAGCCATTGACACGGTCCGTGCCATCAACAAGCTTCGTGAAGGAGGTGGTCTGATGATGGACGGAGCAACCAGCGTCAATCCTCGGCCAGAGCGAGTTGACGGTAATGAAGTCTACGACGAGGCCAAATACCCCGCTCAACAAGGGGACGGCGATGCCATGGTGATTGACAGTCGGAGCAACGCTATCGGCCAAACTGGAGAGCAAATCCGTGAACAAGAACGCAAGGTTAAAGAAGTCGTGACTGGCTTATGGAGCAAGACAGCAGGACACAGGCGTTAGGAAATAGGTCCAGCTCTTGCCTAAGGTAACAGAGCGATTGTTGAGGAATGAACATAATCATATCATATTCTTTCGCCCCTTTTTGCTTCATTTCTCTTCTTTCCTATACTATTCTTGTATTTTTCTGGTGTCAAGTCGGTTCCTCTTCTCAGGAAACACCACCTGGATTTCCAAATGTCTATTTCAGTATTGGTTATACCTGACTTTGTCGAATATACGCGCTTTGAAAGCAAGCTTGTCGGTAATCACCTTCGCCTGTTAGAGACTTGAGCATGGCACTTGCTCCCAATTTATCTCATCGCTACCTTCGACATTATGAATAATCACAGGAAAAGGGTTATCTTAAATTGTTACAATTAGCATACTCTTCAGATATGGAAAAGGTGAAAACCATCAGATTTCTAGATCACGACTGAAGCAAATCTATCCTTGACTGGTCAGCATGAACCCATTTCTTCCATTCCTGCCACTCTCCATAGGTCGCCGAAGCCCTGAGACCCTGATAACGCGTTGCTTTGAAATCGGAAACCTCGTTCCAAGGGTGTGCACTACCACTGCTGCCTCCCTTGAGTAGCCTTTGCGCAACGCTGCTATTCCAGCCCGCTTTGCGCATCAGACTCTCGACCGTTTCTTCTTTGGTCCATCCCTGCTCGACGGCGACGTCGGGTAAGTAGGTGGCACCATATCGACGGTTCCGGTGGATGAAGGATATCCGCAGTCCGTGTCGGCCGAGTTCCCAGTCCATAGCATCTGCACAGGGTTCGAAGTCACTGAGAAGAGTTAGCGAGCAGGACAGCGATGGAAGCTGCGAAGACGGGATGGGCGAGAAGCGAGTATCCTCGAAAGCGCTAGAAACCGTTAATACTTTTTCCTTAGTAGCTAAGTATTAGGTTAAGGGACCCACGAAATGAGTGCATAATTCTTTAGGCCGCCAGAAAGCTCTTGGGCTTCAAATGTGCCAATACACCCCCGAAGAGACTTATGGCCACTTCTCGAGATCACATCCCACGTGACGAAGAGTGGGTATTTTTGAGTCGAGATTGTGTTTCGTTGATATCCTGCGGATTCCCCTGGTGTGGTCACGGCAGTAGTACTTGATAATGCTGAGTGGGACGAGTGCGTTGATAATGTAGACGGCGTGGTCGAGACACTCGAAGAATCTGACGATGTTCCTTGGTCCTGAAGACGAGTAATTGACAGCAGCTTGATGGTGGAGGGCTGTTCAGTGTGTATCTCACTATCAATAGTTTCAACATCATCGCCTTCTTCTGCAAGGATACTGTAAACGGTTGAGTAGAGCGTTAGTTGTACGAACGGATACCTCCTGATGGGCAGACACGCACGCTTTGCCACTTTTGGCTTGGCTGTAGAGCAACCATAGTTCTTCTATGGCTGTAAGTCTAGGTGGTTCTCCATTTTGAAACGCAGTGGCGAGAGTTTCGAAGCAGTAAAAGCATTGTGCTGGAGATGCCATCGCAACGCCTCCAGGACCTATATATATATCCAAGGGCTTTGGATAAAACCAAGTATATTCCGATTTTCCGGCTGAGACCAAGGAATTGACGGGTCCGCTCTAGCCCAACTACCCCTTTGAGTGGATAAAACCAGATTCTTAGGCAGAGGGTCTTGAGTCGGGTTCTCAAAGAAGCAGTTCAGATCTCATGGACCCAGGGACAAATGATAACCACAAGGTGGAAAAACCGACAACGAAATTGGCCAGAGAGAAACTATGTGGTTAGCGGAGCACCCACTAGAGTTGCAGGCTACAGAGCTGTCTTGTTAAAGAAGAAACCGCCAGACGGACAGCTCGAAATCAACTGGCAGCTTGCTAGGGGCTTGATGAGGTTGAAGACGAAGACAGACCAAGTGCGGGGACGCGTCCACGATAAGGCCGATAAGCCTGTTGGGCTAGACCATATCCAGTTAGACCTAGTTTACTGCTTCTTGCGAAAGTTTGCTTATCTATCGTGTTATCGCGGTGAACTTGAACAGAATGACCTGTCCCTCCAAGGTTTCGTCCATATTTCTAATACACACCAGCTTACGGTCTTGTCCGATGTCTGTTAACTGTGATACATATTCAAAAAGGTTAGGTATATTAATACATTGCCGGCCGGGAAAAAGGGCCCGCTCACGCACGGCCAGTTGCCCGATACCTTGATGCCCCATCTTCAGAATATGTAATATGCAGATATGAAGCGAATAGGTTTTTTGTTAGCGTACAGTCAATATAATCTCTGATCTGCACTTCCGTCGTCGCGAGGATTTCGAGTGTTTTCCTAATCCTGACATGAGGCTTTGAGGTATCACGAATAGCGGGGTTGTGGAAGAACAATCAGGACCCTTGTTGATCCTTTGATCCGCATTACCTGCTCACTGGTAGCCGTCATAAACAAAGCCTACAGCTGAGACACGCGGTAATGACCTCTCGCAGGCTTTGGAGACCCTCCACACTATTGAGTGATGCAACCGGGTCATCGGCTGCCGCTATCCTCTCGGTGAGCGAGTAACAATAGAGCGATACAAGGTATACCCGTTGTTTGACTATTGTAATAACGACATGGTGGTTCAATTCACCATGGAGAGCTCATTTTCGATCGTCTCGGGGCATTTTCATACCCATCATACCCAGAATGTTGCTTCCAGGACCAGGCATACCACCCTGGCTTTGTAGGCTTTCAAGAAGGTTCTTGGCGAGATTGACATTTGGATCATCTTCTTCATCGAAATCAAGATCGTGATCTTCGCTTTGCTTCTGTTTTCCCTTGCCTTTCACAGACTTTGAGCTCTTGCTCCCCTTGGGATTTAAATCCAATACGCCGGTTGGTCTAAGCTCTGCCTCCATCTGTCGAGAGAGTTGCTCAATTTCCTTGTCTTCATCGTCGGAGGCAATCTCCTCGACTTTCCCGCTATTTCTTTCTGGCTTTGGTGGGGCCTTGGGTCCGAAACCTGGAGGCATCCCCATCATCTCCTTCATCATGTTGGAGAACTCTTCCTCGTTAAAGGACAGGTCTTGGTCTTCGCCATCACTACTTTCTCCGTCTTCGCTATCGTTATCCGTGTCCGAACCATAAAGGTCAACGCCCTCGAAATCGGCAGATTCGTCGTTAAGGAACTCCTCAAACCGTGCGACGATCCTCTGAAGGTTTTCCTGAGCACTCTGATCGCCGAAAGTCCCTGCTTTCGAGTCCGCACCAGTGGATTTTCCCTTTAATTCGTGCTCAAGATCCTCGTAACTGATGTCCATCCAGCTCTCATCGTCCTGCTGGTGATTCCACTCGTTTTTTATCTCTCCGTCTGTAGGCAACTTCTCATCCCCACTATCGATATCTTCAAGTAACAGCTTAATCTCGCGTACCGTCGGCTTGTCCTGATTCTGCGGGTCGCTTAATAGCATTTCAAAACCACATGAAACTTTCATTCCGGTTAAGGCTTTGGTATAAGCGTCACTTTCCGTTTTGGCGGGTAATTTCTTTGCCCATTCTGCAGGGGCGGGAAAGTCTTGGCTCTTGAGTTGAGCGTACCCAACTCTCGTGAACCCAACACTGACAGTAACAAGATCATTAGGCGGGAACAGCAAATTCCCCGTCGCCTTAGATCTTAGAGACCGTAAAGCTATGGGATCTCGCACATAAAATGCTTCGACCGCTGGTGAAATATAGGCCGGTTTTTGGTGGAGAAGATATGCGACCTTGCGCGGAACTGTCACCTGTGCGCGATGGAGATTTTCGCTAATCTGTTTCGGATATTTTCGCAAACGGTAGAAGGCTTCTTCTTCGACGAGCGCGGAGTGCATTAATCTCTCAGGTTCTTGGACGATAATTTTCATTGCTTCGTCAAGCGAGATCTTTTCCGTCACTCGTTCACGGTTCCGCTTTGGTTTGATAACAATTAAGCGCCCATCATTCACCCAAACCTAGAAGTATATGAGCCAAGGATATTCAACACTGCTTTCGTCACATAGATTCACCCTATTATCTGCCACGGCTGGTTCCAACCAAGCCGGTAGAGTCGCGGCGGCTTCGATGAGGAGAAATTCGCCATCACTGTCAAAAACTCGGATCCACAAATCCTTGAATCTCCTTGTTAACTCTCGTAGAATATAGACAATGACCCATTCATCCTCAATCGAATCACCAAAGCTCGTTCGCCCACGAAGAAACGTCCTGCCTATTTCACATAGAATATTAGTGCAAATTGGCCGTATTTCCTAGCAAGACCCGTACCTTCTTCCTTGACAATTTGAAGCCCGAAAGCTTCACGCTGCCAAATATAACCTTTTAAAAGGTCCTTAACCAGCTCAGAAGCCGATTTCTGGACTTCTTGGAGTCGTGCACGTGTAAGGGCAACCGCATCTGTCGACGCGGGGGTGGGGCTGGAAGATATCAAGTGTAGCGAGTATTCGATCGCATCGTCTGGGAGCTGTGGACGGGGTATCGGTCGAAAGGTAGACTTGAACCATTCGAGGTCTTCCTCTGACATGGGCGCCATTGTTGCCAGAGCGATGTAAAGCCCTTCGCCACCGCTTCTGAGCGGCTGCTGGTTGACACCATGACGATACAATAAAATCGAGGCGGGCCGAGAGATGTTCCGGGTCCAGCAAAACGCAGAACGGCGTTGGACTAGTCCATTCCGGGCTAAACATCAACATGGCGGAACCCAAAGACGCGCGCAGCCAACCGATAAGTTCTTGCGTCAACACGCGCGAAAACAACATACTGCTCTTCATCGTCGAGGCTGCAACCTCAAGATATAACAGTTCTGCAGATAGATATGCTGGCCGTCTATTTTCACTTTTACCTATACTGATTGTTCGTTTAAATATATTATTCCCTTGGGGGAAATCACGGATAGACGATGCCGCTACCATACATCGACACACCGCGCACCGAGATCGACGCCAATGCGACGTATCTAACAAACGGTTTACGAAGTGCTTACCGCAATAATCTGTCCGCTTTGGACTCGGTCGAAAACTCGTTTGTGACGCCCTCAAAAGATGACGATATTATCAAGAGCATAGAAAACCGGAGGCGCGCCTCCAGCCGGCCCAGCTTGAATACGCCGCGGGTGTCCAGTTCTAGCGCCAGAACGACACGCAATGCACTCAACGATCGCAGAAACTTGCCGTCGGCCGCACCACCGAAGGGCGAGTTCACGCCAATGATGCAAAGCGTGACGCGGAACAACTACCTTCGAAACATGTCCGTCTTGAGGGGCAGCGCTGCTCCCAAGACTCCGGCTTACTTTACAGAAGGCAACCGGAGCAATATAAACACCCCCGGTCTTCCTCAGATCGACATGACTTATATGTCCGAAGACGGAGCAACTGCTAATGACATCACGCCTGTGCCCCAGGTCGCAAGCAGTAGCGTGCAAAGCACACCGTTGCCGCATTTATCTCGCAGAGGGGATGCTGAAGGCCTCTTGGGCAATGATCAAAACATGCTCTCACTGAAGGAACAAGAAAATGTAGGCACCCATGAAATGGTTGATCGTGACATCGCCCGCTCTAACAACAAGTTCTCCCAACAGGCAATAAACAAACTCGATAAAGAAAACTTTGGCCTAAAACTGAAAATCCATTATCTGCAAGAGGCACTTGACCGCGCCGGCCCCGAGAACAATCAAGCAGCTCTGAAAGAAAATACAGAGTTAAAGGTGGCCAAAGTCACTTTGCAGCGAGAAATAAGCCGTTATAAGAAGAATCTCCACTCAGCAGAACGTGATCTAGAAGCATATCGCCTTCAGTTACTAGAATTGCGCGAGAAAGCTAAACGGAGACAGGCCGAGGAGAGTCTGCAACGTGAGATGGACTGGTTGCGCGAAGAAATTGCAACCAGAGAGAAGCAAGTCACAAATCTGCAGGAAGAATTACGGGACGCCAAAGAGAGAGAGTCAGATGAAGCTGACAGGCTACGAGACGAGATTGAAGACCTCGAGGCAACTTTGCGAGAAAAAGAGCGCATCATCGATGAGAAGGACGACATTATTGACAACCTTAAAGATGCGGACAACAAGAATGACGCTGTTGGTGAGCTGGAGACAGAACTGGAGCGTACCAAGCAGCGCTTGGAGGAGCTCGAAAGTGACCTAGACAAAGCTAGGGCAGAAGTGCGAGAAGCAAAACAAAGTCAGCAACAAGCCAACCAAGAAAAGGAGAAAGCTGAAGAGAATCTCAAGGAGCTTCAAGATGAGATGGCAAACAAATCATTCTCAACGAAAGGTCTCAACCGCCAACTCGAAGAGAAAAACTCGGAGCTTGAGGAGGAAGTTCGCCAACTACGCCAGGAACGAGATGGGCTCAAGGAAGACTATGCCGCCAAAGAACGTCGAGAGGAGATCTTGGAGGATCAGTTGCAGGAGATTCAGCAAGAGCATGCTACTATTCGTGAGCAACATCAGAATGCACAGGAACTTAGCGAGAAATGGCAGGCAGAACGGGATGAAGCATTGAATAGACTTCGAGAAGTTCTCGACGACCTCGACCGTAAAGCGGAGGAAAAAGACCTCCTTCAGAACCGACACAACGCTTTGACGGATGAATCGGCTGGACTACAGAGGGAATTGGCAAACGCACAGTCGTTGATTCGCCGCCTGGAGAGTGATATCGAGGATGAGAAACAGCGAAGTATTGATAATAACCACGATCTTCGAACACGACAAAAAGAAGAGGTTGACCGCCTGCAAGAAGAGATCGATGCTTTACACCAGGAGATCGAAGACAAGGAAGGCGAATTTGCACTTGAGCATGATCGTTGGGAAAGTGAAAGGCGAACTCTTCAGTCTCAGAAAGAGAGGCTTGAGGAGCAGGCCGTAGGACATCAACGCTTAATTCAGCAGCTCCAGGATGTTGAAATTACGGCTTCCGGTCGTGAGGCAAAGCTCCAGGAGATCTTTGACACCGAGAACAACCGACACTTGCAAGAAGAAGCTGTGCTCAAGCGTCAAGTCAAGGACATGGATGCAGAGATCGCTTCCAAGAGACAAATAATCAGCGATCAACGAAGCGAACTTCTCACGATACGGGAAGAGCTCCGAACGTATCGACGCGAGGAGGAGACTTTGAAGGAAAAGATAACTTCATTGGAAGACGAGGTCACGATTTTGCAAGCGAGCTTGCGGGAGGAGAAGGAGTACTCAAGACAACGAGCTCTCAAAAGCGTGTCCGATCAGGACGGTCAGATGCAAAAGATCCTCAACGAACGTCAAGAGCTACGAGACAAGCTGGCAACCGCAAATGTCGAGCTACACAACCTCCGTACCTCAACGGCAGAACTCGAAGCTGAGCGTGACATGCTGCAGAAAGAAATTGACCGTACCGGAAATAAAACTACCGGGGACATGCACTTTGACCAAGAAAAAATTGAACTTCGGAAAGCCAAGCTCCGGCTTGAGAATGAACTGCAACGCCTCAATGATGAAAAGAAAACATTGACCGAAGCACGAGAGTCGCTTGAAAAAGAATTAAATGCTGAAATCGAACGTTCGACTGCCGAAGAACACAGACTCGCAACGGAGATAGCCCAGTTACAAGATAAACTACACGCCCAGTCTGGTACGCGAGACCGGGAGCTGACACTGGCACGAAGCAAAATTTCCAGGTTGGAGAAGAGGTTGTCAGATCTTGAAAACTCTGTGGACCAACAGCAGCCCGCTAATCCAGATGCTTCTACTAACGGCGCTGAGATTGTAATACTTCGTCAAAACCTTGATGAGTCTCGCAAGCGAGAGAAAGCCCTGGCTGAACGCGAAGGTGACTATAGGAAGTCTGCGCGCGAGCAGAGGGCTAGGATATCGGAGCTGGAACAAGAGCTACATGAAGCTCAGATGAATAAGCTGGACATTCGATCGCCTGAGAAGTCACCGTCCGGTAAAGTCCACGAGGAGTTACGGTTACTACGCAAGAAACTGTCCGAAACGCAACGATATGCCAACGACCTTAAGATCAAGTATAAGGAATTGGAGCGTGGACAAGGCAGAGATACCGAGCGTAGAGATCTCCATGAGCTTCTGAAGTCCTCGACACTAGAAGCTGAGACATTAGCATTGAGACTCTCCGAAAAAGAAGCTCGCGTGGCCGATCTCAAGGCCACTTTACAGAGAGTTCGCGAAGAGAGGGCTTCGGCTCTCAAGGAGGCGAGCAAAGCTAGTCAGAAATACGAAGTCCTGCAAAACCGCTATGAACAGATCCAGGATGACTTGGCCACCAAACCAGATCATAGAGCTCGCCATGAGAAGGAGCTCCGCGGGCTCGCCAGGGAGATTGTCTGGCTCAAAGCCCGGCTCAAGCGAGAGGAGAAGTTCCGTAGGGATCTTGCATGGAGTAAGGGATTGATGGAGCTGGGCGAGGGGATTCGAGTTGCCTGGTATGTGGTAGCCTTCCGCCAAAGACAATGTAAACATGAGCTAACCAGTGAAATAGTAACGAGGCGGATCTCCGCATGATCGCCCAAATGGGCATCAAAGCTCCTGAAACAAACAAACTGCATGACGCCCGCCGTAAATTCAAAACGGCTGGCCTCTTAGTCTTGGCAGCCATGAGAATGCGGCGCATGAGCCAAGAGTGGTGTAGGACGCGGAGAATAAGTGAGGGCCTTCAGCGCGCCAAGACAGAACTGTTGCGGAGGCGAGACAGTCAGCGGTCGAGCAAAACTAGGTGAAGGTTGCTGAAGGTTGCTATTATGCGTACAAGTCTTTGTTGGGGGATGCTTCTGTTGGATACTCGCTGCGTACAGCACTGGCGTTAGGATTTTTCTGATCACGTATTCTTTGCGTAAAGATTCCCAAATATTGGTTTTGTTTTGCTTTGGCAGATTACGCTTTTCTGTTTCTTACTCTTTACATATTATGATGATACCAATGAAGCAGCAGTAGTGATGATATGCATATGACTTTCGGGTAAAATGCAGCGGGTTTGGAGATCGTACCATAAAAGTAAGCAAATGTTTTTATTCCATCTATGAGATCTCCTATTAATGCCAACCTTTGCAGTTGCCAACTACCTCGAACGGTTGACAACAGCTTTAGCAACGTTGACCAAATAGCCCACGTAGCATACGTGTAAAAAGAACGTGCGTTCTTCTGATTTTGCATAGATTGCAACAATCATTGTTTGTGAGAGAACACATGTACATACAAAACACTTGTTGCAGTTAACTATTCACTCCGGAATAACACCATCCGGTCAAATTCGCGTGTACCTGTCCCTCTACATTCAAACACAGCAATTGAGAATAGAATAGAACTGCATACAAAATAGCTAAATAAAGCTAAAGACAGAAAGCCAAAACAATCAGAACCTGTACTCCTCATAGAGTACTTATGTAGGCTTTGATAAAAGTTTTATATCACGAGTGAAGTCTAGCACTGCTCCTTTCTCGGCGATGTTCGAGAGAAACGACCAAACCCTTCCGTCAGCATCGGACTAAGACCTAAGGTATACATGTATATTTCTGACCGCATTACTATGTATAGTCCTTCCTACTGGGAGGTCCTAAACTTTCCGTTGTATCAGGGAGCATTTTATAGTGTACAATCACACTTGATGCTTTCCCGAGGTAGAACACATCTGGCCCTTAAAAATTTGATCTGATATTCTTCGAACCAATGATATATTCCTCAGTAATTTTTGGATACATAATGGCTTCCCAATGATAAATGACAGCTATTACCCTTCTTGTTGAACTATATAAATCATGTTATAATGAGTGTCTAGTACATACGACCATAGGGTGTGGAAAACAGGGCTTCCCGTCCGCTCAGCCGTACTTAAGCCACACGCCGGCTGGTTAGTAGTTGGGTGGGTGACCACCAGCGAATCCCAGCTGTTGTATGTTTTTATTTTCCATTCTTTTTTTTTTTTTTTTTTTTCAGAGACTAATCAGCAAGCTATAAGAGCATGGATCACTGTTAAAGTTGCACCACTGAGAGATCAGCAGCTATTGTGTACCGCATAGACTGTGTACTGCTGATAATCAAGAAAAAGGAAGCTTCAACTTCTATATAGTCGTTGGGAGGGCAATAGTCTTCTTCATTGAAGTCAGCCACTTTTGTCCGATTGCTCATGATAATGATTAAGCAATAACTCTTAACACACGAACCGGCAATAAGCATATATGCCCGAGGTGATATATACATCTGATATGCTCGCTTTCTCGGTGTGAAGGGTTTAGCTTATTGTCATGTCACGCCAAGTTTATATATTCCCTAGTGAAACTACTTTATTCCTGCCATCACCTGAACTACCTGGAGACCTGGAGAGATCATTATTGTTCCCGTGTCGTCAAGCAACCAATATGCAGTGTGATCGGAGCATCCTACTTGAACCTGTGCCAAGAATCTGAACCATAAATAAATGCCTGGCATAAGTTACTACTGAATTACTGTGCATCTCTCTGAACTTATTGCGTCCTGTCCAAGTCCTGCAAAAAGACCTAGTTTGAATCGTACAAAGGGCGCATACTGTCAACAGAATATGGGTCCCAAATTTAAACTATGACCACCTGCTCGTGGTACGGCCCGATGCATTGGCAGCACGGTTAACCCCCAATAATGTGGCGATAATGAGACCCACGGCGGGACTTTGAAGATCCAAGCCGAAAAAAGACGGCGTTTATATACAACACCGTTCAAAGTATAGTACTTGTCGGTTTAGTACGCTGATGTTAGGATGGAGGCCAGTAGAAAAACATGTTCGTGAGCTTCTAGGAATCCGGAGGCAGGCGTTCAATCTCGGAATTGCGATGTCATTTGATTATATATATCTTTCTATTATAGTACTCAGATGCTTTGTCTACACCAATTGATATGTGTAGTCCCAGCGCCAGCATGTGTGTCCACCAGATGATTTGTTTCAATACAGACTCCCATACTGTTTCACCGAGCCCATGTATGCCTCAAGCAAACCCTACAGTGATCTCCCAACTCACGTCATCGTTGAACAGCTTGGTATTGTCAAAATCAAAGGGTCCGCCGTTACTCGCAATATAGAGTAATCCGTTGTAATGGCGCCAGTACCGCGTGGGATAGCTCCAGGATCTGACTGTATTACTACCTTTGCCGTTGAGGCTAGCCTGCGGGCAGAATGTTGCGTCCTCAGAGAAGATCTTACTACCATCATTCTGGTCGACCTTGAGCTCGTAATTCGAGTGACGAATGAAGCTGCCTGGGGTATCGACAGACTCAAATGAGAAGCAGCCGCTGTTTCCAAGGCCTGGCTGGACTGACCAACTAGCTTGTTGTTTTGCGGTATCGCTGCTAGAAGAGTCAACCACCTGCGTCCTGACGGTGGAGCCATCGTGTGAAATGTACTTTGTGGAGCAACAGTCTGTTGTGGCTCGTAACGAGACGGTGGAACCGTTGGAAACAGGAAGGGCTGGCCCGGTTGTAAGCGAAGTGGTGGCGTATTTCACAGCTACTATGTTAGCCTGTACGGCATCTTCGGTGTCGTCCGAGGGGTAGCCGGTGGTCATAACTCCCTCGTAGAAGGTCCCCTGGGCTCTGTTGCTGTTGTCCCCACCGATCCCGAGTACAATAGCACCCTCTTTGTTCATTGGATTGTAATCACCAGCAGGACGTATCCCGCTATAGAACGTGGACAGAACACCAGAAACAGAGTCACCGCCTCGGATGGCCCATAGATCCGCGCCTCCCTTGATGATGCTGGTGACAAACCGAGAAGTGATAGACAGGTCGTCAGGACTGTTGGTCGGGTCATAACCCGAGAACAGACCGTCTTCCAGGTCCGCCATAATCCAGGGCCCATCACCAGAGCCCCAGCCAGAGAGGGCATGGTCACCAAAGTAGATAGCTTCCATGTGACCAGAACCCGTATCGTGGGATCCGGTTTCTGCGTTCCCGTAATCGAAGCAGCACATGTCGTTGTAATGAGTCCCATCCAGTACGGCATACATGCCCTCCGGTTGATCACCAACAGCCGTGCCGTTGGGGTTGTTGTTCCGATAGCCCGTGAACGGCGAAATGAAGACTCCGTATGCCTTTTGGCCGCTGTTCAGCGTCACCGGCGCGGCATCCGCGCTGGAGAGATAGTCGTAGCCATCGGTTTCTGGTCCGCTAAAAGCGCCTCCCGGAGGAGCTTGGGTGAGATGGTTGCCGTGGCCGGACTGATCATAGATGATGGTTATTAGACAGGTCGTTTTGGAGCAAAAGGAATCCTGTATAGTTGCGTTGGCGACGCCGCCAGCCGACAGAGGCGTGATATCCGTTGTTTTATCGTCGGACCCTCGAGAGACCTGATACAGGGGCCCAGTATAAGAGCCGTATAGGGCGCGTGTAGTGCTGTGGGCTGCAACACAGGGAGTGTTCCCCGAGGCATATATGTCGCAGGGCCCGGTGTTGCTGTTGCTGCTGGCGTGAGACCCGGTGACAGTCAGGCCCAGAGCGAGCACGCTGATGGGTGTGAACTTAGAAGATGAGAACATTTTCTCAAAGGAATGACAGATATGGGAATGTGAGCATTTCGATTATAAAGTCAAGTGAGGGAAGATATACAGCGTGGGCTTGGAATGAACTTATCCTCCAACCGACTCACTATGATGATGACAACAGAGGAAACCGCCAAACTTACAGGGTGTTACATCGTTTGAACCAAAATATTGTCTATTTAAAAGAGCTAAATCTATCTCTTAAGCTTGAAGCAACATGTTGGTTCACGAATGTGTGCGCTTCTTACCGAGCGTTGGGTGTAGATTGAATGGCGTTGCATTGACGGTGCGCCAGGTATATTCATATGTAGTCGGACGGTATTTATTTACCTTAATTTGGCCCCCGGACTGCCTGATAAGGCTAATAACACACGTATACTAAGCTGGACCTTATCGGGCGTTCATATGAAGCATCGTTTGCTTTCTTTTCTATTCTATTGAAGAAAACCAGTGTTATGAAGTAGTCTCACTCGAACGTCGATGCAGGGAAAAAGGTCCACCCTCCAGGAGGTACAATCACACGTCTTTAATCCATGAGGACTTTTTGTTTTTGACAATATAACATGTTTCATATTCTTAAAATTGGAATAAATACCTGCTCTACTAATTCGAGAGCTTCAGCCTCGCGCGTATAAACAGGTTTGACCGACCAATCGCGGCGCAATCTTTACACACGCTAGTAGCGTCAGCTATGGAGAATAATGATACCCTATCTTTGTGGCTGACTGCATTTTGAGTGAATATGGTACAATTGCGGGGGCTCTGGTAGAAATATTAGAGAGTCTTATGTTTAAGCCTGGTCATCTTGCAACACATTGAAAGCACACTAGGACAGAAAATTCGATGGCTAAACAAACATAACGGAAAACATTCAATCAGTATATCCACAGTGTCTCAATCAAGCCCGCAACTCGCATCATGCCCCCATTGACAACAAATCACTGAAAAAACAGACATAATCAACAACGCCAGGTCCAACTCACTAACACCGGCAGCATAGCAAAATTTCGTTTCTGGGCTATGATTGGGAAAGAAACAGAGGTGACAAGTCATGATAGTTCGAATCTAATCGTCTGGATGATGGAAGGAGAAAAGAACAAGAAAAGAAAAAGAGAAAGCATCAGACACTGCTCTCTCGGTGTTCTACTGCGGACCAAGCACAGGTAGAACCACAAGTTGACGACTGGCGACTGACGAGGAAACGAGAGATCCTGTTTATAATTATGTACGAGCTGCTGTTATGATCCCTCGCTGCCGAACTGCTCGGTCCATTCAGCATTCCTCTCAAGGTCCTCTCGGCTGACGGTGGGTCGAGAGTTATGGATAGCTTTGATAAAGTCTTTCAGGACCAAGGGTGGCTCGAGAAGCTTGTCAGCCTCCACCTCCATCCATGACATTTCCGTTGCACCCTGGTCACCGGGCGAGCAGGGCGTTAGTTTCTCGACGCCGTCAACAACCACCTACACCAAGTCAGCCGGTCGTCATCACAGTGACGGGGACAGGAAAACCGTACCTTCTTATAATGCGTGGCTGTCTGAATCTTCCGAATCGGCTGCATCAATGCGTCTTGAACCGCAATACTGATATCACTACCGGAGTAATCTGCACTGATCTCGGCCAAGTGCCGGTAGTCGGCCTGAGTCAGACTACATGGCGTAGAGCCGACTGCCAGCATGAACATTTTTATGCGTGCGTTTAAATCGGGTAAGCTGATGTGAATCCTTCGTTGGAATCGCCGCCGAATAGCTGCATCTAATTGCCATGGAATGTTTGTCGCTCCCAAGATCAGGACGCCCTTGGAGTCCTTGCCGACGCCGTCCATCTGGACCAGCAACTCGGTCTTGATTCTTCGAGACGCTTCAGACTCGCCCTCTCCACGCGGGCCGCACAAGGCGTCGACTTCGTCAATGAAAATGATGGCTGGTTTGTTCTCGCGGGCCATATTGAACAATTGCTTCACCAGTCTAGTGTTTGCCCATTAGCAACCGCCCCCTTCCTTTTCAAAGTAAACCATGTGTTGCACTGACCGTTCACTCTCTCCCATCCATTTCGACACCAAGTCACTACTGCTCACGCTGAAAAAAGTGCTGTTTGCTTCCGTGGCCACCGCTTTGGCAAGGTACGACTTGCCAGTACCGGGAGGGCCGTACATCAATATCCCCTTCCACGGTTGTCGCTTGCCGGTGAACAGATGAGGGAACTTTATTGGCAGGATAACAGCCTCTTTGAGAGCCTCCTTGGCATTTTCCAGACCCGCGACGTCTTCCCATCGAATATTAGGCTTTTCCGATAAGATGGCGCCTTGCAGGGCACCGCGAAGCTTCTTTGCTTCCGCATCCTCGCTTTCGTCGTCGTCCTTGCCACTAGACATGATAGAGCATCAGCATCCAAATTGGCAGAGTCCAGAACAGTTATATAGAAGTAAACGGAAGAAAAATTGGAAATGAAAAAGCGCACCCCTTCCCACTCCCATTCGCCACCTTTCCATTCGCGCCGACAGCGCTGGGTTTCTTCGTATTGTCACTGTTGGCCAGATGATTCTTCAGCTTCTCAGCGCGATCCATGTACTCGCCCGCCTTGGCCCGGATCATCTCCTTGGACTTTGGATTCTTCTCCCATTTGAGCGCGAGCATGAAGAGCTCCAGCGCCGAGTAGTATGTTTGGTACGCCTTTTCGTATTCGCCGGCATTGTCGTGTTCGATCGCCTTCTTCACCGTGTCGATCGCTCGGCCAAGGAAATCCGTGTTGCTCATCCTGGGCTATTAACCAGGAGAGTGGAAGACGTTATTTTTTATTCCTTTTCTGTTTAGTCCTCTCGTCTGTTCCCTGTTTCTTGGTTCCGGTGCGCAGGTGGAGAGAGCAAAGGATGAGGTGGGGTTGCCGACTCTGGATGATAACCGCCTATTCGAGACTTCACAAAGCTGCTCGTGATGATGGTGCGTAGACTTGTATTGCGAGAGCAACTGTAGAGACAATGGAGACGATAATGACCCGGTGAGCACACGGACCAAAAGGGTTGCGTTTGGTAGACAATATGGTGAGCAGGATGTTTATGTTTATGTGGTTGTGGTGGTGGTGGTGGTGCACGCTTGCCGCCGGGTCAACCGTCAAAGCCGCCCGCCCTTCTCAGTTTAGGTGAGTCTCGGTCTCGGTCTCTCTGGTCTGCCCCGCTAGCGCGGGCCTGGATACAGCTTTCAACCTGCAAAACTCACATCCCACAGAGTCCAATCGCCAGATGGAAGACGCTCAGAAAAAGCTCCAGACTCTGTCGGAGGACTATCAGAAACTCCAGACAGGTACAGCACATCGTTTTGCGCCATTTGGCTGCCGCTTCTCTGCAATTGATTCTGATGACGTGCAGATTTGGAGGGGGTTGTTGAAGCGCGACAGAAGCTGGAGTCGCAGCAACAAGAGAACCAAAGTGTACAGACGGTACGTCCTGCTCCATCTCTCAATCTGTTCCTCTTCTTCCGCCGGCCCCTCAACTAAGGTGCCTGCAGGAGTTCGACTCACTCGACGACGATGCCAACATCTACAAGCTCGTCGGGCCCGTGCTGCTGAAGCAAGAAAAGTCGGAAGCCACCATTGCTGTGAAAAGCCGTCTAGAGTTTATCGAGAAGGAGATGTCAGTTTGATTCAATATCGCAGGACTAAACCAGCTGCCAAGTGTCCGAGTCTAACGAATGTCAAGCAGAAAACGGATAGAGGCGCAGATCAAGGATATCAACACCGAAAGCGACAAGAAACGGACCGAGGTAGGGATCACCCCTGGTTTCTTACGTTGCCTCTTCCAGACTGCTTTTCTGACAAGACGGCCAGATTATCCAGCTGCAATCCCAAGTACAACAGCAAGCCACCGCCTCGGCCAGCGCTTGATTCGGGCTCGCAATGAACACCAAGACTTGACCGATATGAACTGGTGGATTCGTAGATTTGGATTATGATAATACCCTAAGATGCTCTTCTGATGATGCTGTTCTTTTCGTACAATATACAACACATGGATAGGAAGAATAGCCTGGTTCATTTGTGATGGATCTTCTATTCCCTATGCTATTCCCTTATACATGTCAAACACTCGAAACTCCTATCAATTAATCTGATATTTTTTTTTTCTTTCATCTTTCCTATCCGAGCCATGATCTATGATTTGATAAGCAGACTGCGGCAGCCCATCTCCTTGGGCTGCTCAATGCCCATAGCTTCCAGGATGGTAGGCGCAACGTCTCCAAGCACACCGTCCTCCTTCTTCAGGCTCCAGCCTTCGGGGGCATTGGCCATGATGAATGGAACTTTGTTGGTGGTGTGGGAAGTCTTGGGCTTTCCCTCTTCATTGAGCATTTCCTCGGCATTGCTTTTACAACCGTTAGTTTGCATCATGAATCATCACACAAAGGACGCTGAATTCTTACCCATGGTCGGCTGTGACAAACAAGATGTATCCGTCCTTCTTGCAGGCTTCAAAAATACGTCCGATAGCCTTGTCGGTCTCAGCCACGCCCTCGATAGCGGCCTTGTAGACACCAGTGTGTCCCACCATATCTGGGGGCGCGAAGTTGTTCATAACGAACTCAAACTTGCCCTCGTGGATGCGCTCAGCAACCTTTTCGCCAACAGCGGCCGCGCTCATCTTGGGCTCCAGGTCGTATGTGGCAACTCGGGGTGAGGGGATCATGTCTCGCTCCTCGCCGGGGAACTGCTTCTCGACACCACCGTTGAAGAAAAAGGTGACGTGTGCGTATTTTTCGGTCTCAGCAATGTGGCTCTGCTTGACTCCCTGCTTGCCGAGCCATTCGGCCAGCACGTTGCCCATGTGCTGGGGCGGGAAGGCAATGGGAAACGTGTAGTCGGTCTTGTACTGGGTCATGGTGGTGATGTGGATGTCCTTGGGATAGGGGAAGTCGGGCTTGGGCGAGCGGTCTTGGTCACCGAGGAGCTGGGTGATCTCGCGGACGCGGTCGGAACGGTAGTTGAAGAAGAAGAGCGTGTCTCCGTCTGTACATGGTCAGTCTCTATAAACGTCCTTTGTTGCTCTCTTTCTCTATTGGGGTTTTCTATCTCCTTCACTGGAGGCGCTGGGACCGTACCTTGTACCCGGTTTTCCTTGCCGCCGAAGATGATAGGCTTCAAAAACTCGTCTGTTTCGCCCTGGTCGTAGCGCTCTTTGATAGTCTGGACCGCGTCACTGCTCTCCTGGCCTTCTCCAATGACCAGGCCCTTCAGAGCAATCTCAACGCGGTCCCAGCGCTTGTCCCGGTCCATGGCATAGTAGCGACCCACGACGGTTCCCAGCTCGCCAATGCCGATCTCCTTGGTCTGATCCAGCAGTTCTTGCATATACCTGGCGCTGCTCTTGGGGTCCGTATCGCGGCCGTCGCCGAAGAAGTGAATGATGACTTTGGGCACGCCAACCTCCTTGGCGACTTTGAGCAAGCCGTACAAGTGCTTGTTTTGCGAGTGCACGCCGCCATCGGAGACAAGACCGAGCAGATGCAGACGGCCATTCCCATCCTTGGCGCGCTTGAATGAAGCGGCAATGTTCTCGACCTTGTTCAGCTCTCCGTTCTTGAGTGTTTGGTCGATGCGCACGCTGTCCTGCCAGACCACGCGTCCAGCGCCGATGTTCAGGTGGCCGACCTCGCTGTTGCCCATCAGACCTTCCGGTAGGCCAACGGCGAGCGACGAGGCGTCCAATTCGGTGTATCCCTGAGCGACTTTGGCGTTGGGGTCGGCAAACGACGACATCACTGGCGTCTCAGCGGCGGCGATGGCGTCGCCCTCGGGCGGAGAGTTGGGCCCAGCAACACCCCAGCCATCGATGACGACTTGAACAGTTAGTGTCTTGCTTTTCTTTATTCATTCGTAACCGTGGATGACAGGTAAAGAGGAAAGCAGGCACGGGGACATACTCAACGCGACTTTGTGGTCGACCTTGGCCATGACGAAATATCTAGATATATCGAAAAAGGTAGAACCGGTGAACCGATGTCAAAGTATGACAGCTCTCTCAATTGGCCGTACTGTTATCTGTCTCGTCTTTTATAATCTATCAAACAGCGTGTCTGAAAAGAAAAAAAAAACAAAAAAAAAACAAGGCTGATTTGGGAAAAACCAGAGCTGGCGCGCGCGAGAGAGAGAGAGGGGGGCGAACGAGGGGCACCCAGACCGAAGCCCGTTTTGGAAGTGGTCCGCATCGCGACGCCGACGTCAGCGCCGAGCCTTAAGATTCCTACAACCGTTACCTCAGTACTGCTATCAGAAATGCCGCCTGGACCGTTGTGATTACTATCATCTGGTAGATCTACGCGAAAAGCTCTAATCAGTCTCCGATCTCCCGGTCCAATACTATCACAACTCTGCATCAGGCCATGCTGTGCGGTGCTGTGATGTTTTGAGCTGACAATGGGTTGACCAGACCACCTCGATTAACCACGGCAGTCAACTTTACTAAAAAAAGTCAACTCTTTTCCTTCGTACACCCTAACTGACTGCACAACCTCCCTTTCTTCGGGAAAGAAAGCTTGGAAAGAGAAAGAAACCTGAAAACACAACGTCGATCCCAAAACATGGCCTCCAAGTCTCCGGTTTCCGCCGCATCGCAACGCAAAGTCTCGTCGACACCCGACGCAGTCCCGACGGCAGACCCGACCTCTCCGCAAGCAGCAACGCGAGCATTTCCGCCGCCACAGACGTTCGATTTCTTGCCGCCGCTACATGCGTTGCTGTCACGATTGCTTGCTTCGTCGTCAAACAACCAGGCCGCCTCATCTGCTGGTGCTGGTGCTGGTGCTGCTGGAGAGCAGCAGCAAAATCCGCAGCAACAGCAGCAGCAGCCGAAAGCTTCTCAGCAATCCGACACCTCCACAAGCATCGCACCATCCATACAGCAAAACCTGCAACACCAACCCGGCGATACTTCAGCGTCGCTAGTCGGGAACTCTGCTACTGGCACTCCCACCACTGGTGGCGTTCCTCCTCCACTCGAAGCCAAGAACCTGCCCACCGCAGCTAGTGCCATCAAGATTCGCATTCAGAAGGCGCGTGCCGTCGTCGAGAAGATGCCGGATGTTGATCGTTCGGTTCCCGAGCAGCAAGAGGAGATTGAAGAGCTGGAGGACCGCATTGCGCGGTTAAAGTCCGTCATTGCTGAGTTTGGGCGCAGGGCGGCGATGCCGACTACAAACACAATAGACGAAAAAAGGCCGATGTAATAATAACTGCTACTTGATGCGACCATGTTATATACCCATAATCCACAACGTGCACATTGTCATGCGTCTCTACAATGCTACACAAGCTGATCCACAATTGAAACTCTTTATAAAAAAAGGCTTGGAGAAAATCTTTGCGACCTTGCGACTATCTGTAATGAAATTTTTCGCAACCCAAACCGTGACTCCGTAAAACAAACACAAAAAAACCCGTTGCGCCCGATGCATTAAACGTTGAAGTTTTATCACCCTTGTTGAAACAGGGTGGTCCCGGGGCAATCTATACAGAGATCAAATAACAAACCGAATCACCAAAAAACCACATATCATGTTGAAAAGAACATAGAAACATTATTTTCTCAATACCAAATTGAGTCCTCCGTTTCATGAAGATTTTTGACGTGGATATAATATGTCGTGTCGTTTCGGTAAAGGTGTAATAATCATCAACCGGAACCAAAACTTCGGCCACCAGGTTGAGCTTGCCCTCCCCCTTTCTTCCCCTCTTCTCTCTCATACATCGGTACCAAACTCAATGGTTCGCATGAGTTGTCCGATCATTTAGACGGGGAGAGGGAAACTGCTGGCCCAAGCAGAAATCTCCTTGCGCAGGTTGGCAATTTCCGGGATAGTGTCAGAGGCAACCTTGGCCTTGAAGTCCTTGAGCTTGTTGGCTTCCTTGGGCAGCTGGCTCTGGATGTTCTTGGCAATCTTAACAGCCTGGTCAATGTAAGCAGCAACACGCTTGAAATCTTCTTCGCCGAAGCCTCGGGTGGTCATGGCCGGAGTACCGACGCGCATACCGCCAGGGCTCAGGGCTGACTTGTCCCCGGGTACGGCGTTCTTGTTGCAGGCCAGGTTCATATGCTCCATGACGGCCTCCAGACGAGCACCGTCAAGAGACTGCGGACGCAGATCAAGCAGAACCATGTGGCTGTCGGTACCGCCCGAAACCAGGGTGTAGCCGAGCTCCTTGAATGCGACTTCGAGGGCTTTGGCGTTCTTAACCACCTGTTCCTGGTATTGGCGGAACTCAGGGGTGCTGGCCTGCTTGAGGGCAACTGCAAGAGCAGTGATGGTGTGGTTGTGAGGACCACCCTGGTGACCGGGGAAGACGGAGAAGTTGATCGGGCCCTCAAGGTCATACAGGACCTCCTTGCCGGTCTTGGGGTCGGTGCTGCGGACACCCTTGCGGAAGAAGATCATGGCACCGCGGGGACCGCGCAGGGACTTGTGGGTGGTCGTGGTGACAATGTCGGCATACTCAAAGGGAGAAGGAATGACACCGGCAGCAATCAATCCGGAGATGTGAGCCATGTCGACCATCAAGTACGCGCCGACAGAATCGGCAATCTTTCGCATGCGGGCATAGTCGATCAGACGGCAGTAGGCAGAGGTACCTGCGACAAGGATCTTGGGACGGTAGAGCAGAGCATTGGCGGCGAGCGTGTCATAATCAATGATGCCAGTGTCCGGATTGACGCGGTAAGGGAAAGTCTCGAAGTAGGTGGAAACAGCGGAGATCCTGTGAAACCACACGATTAGTGTCTGACTTTACACGATTGACCACGTCATTTCGGCGAAGTTTTGACATACTTGCGCTGGGGAGTCTGGTAACCGTGACTCAAGTGGCCACCGTGGGGCAGATCCAAGCCCATCAGGCGCTCATGCGGCCTCATGAGAGCTTGGTAGACCTGCAGGTTGGCTGGACTACCAGAGAGCGACTGCACATTGACACCCCATTTTTCCGAGTCCAGGTTGAAAACCTTCAGGGCACGAGCCTGGCAGGTCAGTTCGATCGAGTCGATGTGCTGGTTACCACCGTAGTAGCGAGCACCAGGGTATCCCTCGGAGTACTTGTTGGACATTGGGGTGCCCAACGCATCGTAGACGGCACGCGAGGTGACATTTTCAGAGGCAATCAGCAGGACTGATTCCTTCTGGCGTTGAATTTCTTTTTGCTATAGACAAAGTGTAAGCTAAGAGACAGCGATAACATCATCACACACAGCAATTGAACTTACGATGATCTCGGCAACTTCAGGATCCAGATCCGAGAGATGCTTTTCCATCAACTACAAAGACTTTGGTTAGCATTCTGCTTGTCGGCGCGAAATGAGTCAGAACCAGCTCACCTCCTTGTGGGAGTTGGACAGAGCGTATGTAGCCATTAGAGCAGACCGGGCTGGTGATCAAATAGCTAGAGATACTAATTCAACGAGAAAGCAGTGTCCCAGAAAAGGAAATGTGACGAGACAGGTCCCTTTTGAAATAGAGGAGAATGTGGAAAGAAGAAGGGAGGAAGGAGAGGGAGAAGACGAGCGAGAGAAAAGCAAAAGACCCGGAAGGCGAACAAAAAGTACACTTTGGTCCCGGTAACGAAATTCGCAATAAACCAACAAGGTTCCATGGTCGTTTCCGCGGTATTTCACATACACGTACTAAATGCCCGACAGGACCTGGGCCACTTTTTACCAAGGAGAGTCACTGTTTGGTACGGAAATCGTTAGTTACTGGTACGGAAACTGAGCTCCTTCGGACTCCGACCAGAAGAAAGAAGCTCGAGCTGTCAAAATGCCCCTCCCTTTTTTACCCTTGTTGTCCAGTATTCCGCGGTGAACGGGAAAATAGCGGTCAGCAATATCCCCATAAGTATATTGTCAAGAGCTACATCTTTAATTAATTGATACCAATAGCCCTCCAAACGACGGGCAATTACTCTATCAGCGTATACAGGAATGAAAAAAAAAAAAAATTCCTGCCCCGCGGTCCGATTAGGCCCCGCGTAGTCCGCATCGGGAATAGCGCAGGCAAGCTTGTTCTGCTAGAGCCGACGACATCGGAGCGACTACTGAATTACTCACACACCGGTTAATGGTTGTTTAGAGCATGTAAAGAAAAGGCGCAAAGGGGAGCCACAGCCAATCTGAAGAGGCGAGGAAAAGTTAAAAATATGCAAAGACAACATATATAAATACCGGTTGGTCAAAATCAATATTACTATGGATACCTCATGTGAAATCATGTATCATGAAAGTAATCCATCTCCCAAGGAACTATAGCAAAAATAAACATCTGTATCAATCATTCATCATTCGTAAGCCGGGAGGTACCGGCATATGCAGTAAACATATATAGCAAAAGGAAAGGAAGAAGGTAGGTCAAGACCGGGCATCTCGGACTGCATCTTGTGTTTTCTTTGGCTGCTCGAGATCGGTGTCGTCGTCAACGAATGTCCATGCTTCGTCAATGTCTTCTGTTTCTTCGTCGCCGACCCCTTGCTGCTCATCGCCGCCGGTGGGCGTATACGGTGTTGAAGAGACTGCGGCTCGTTGCCGTGTAAGAGTGGCTGCATATTCGAGGTCGCGGTAAATTGCTTGGATGGCATTGGCTACTCCGTTTTCCTATCGATATCGTTAGATCCCATTCGATGGTTGTCGAAGCACAGAAGCTTCTACGGGGCTGGATTACCTTTCGAATTTCCTCACCGAGCCGCTTCGCTTTCACGATCATCCGCTCACTATGAGTAGCCTCCCAAAGAGCCCTAGAAAACACACTGACGTTGAGCTTCTTCATACAGATGCCAATGCCAAGGTCCTCCACACGAGACCCAAAGAAAAACTGATCGCCGAAGAATGGCTTGATGATGGTTGGTACTCCAGCTCGGAGACTTGCTCCAGTAGTGCCCGCGCCTCCATGATGTACCGCCGCATCGATTTGGGTAAAGAGCCAGTCATGGGGAGCTGATTGAATCTGGTGAATCTCCGGCGGAAGAGGGACCTCGACACGAGCACTCTTAGGGTCACCAAGCCGGTCGGACCAACCCTTGGACAGAATGCAGCGGACGTCGGCTTTTTGTACCGACTCCACCACTGTACGTGTCAGCGCGGCGGGATCAGAAACGACAATCGAGCCGAAGCCAATGTACACAATCTTCTTGCCATCGGACCGCGCCTGGCTGATGAACCGAGAGAGTTCTGCAGGAGCGGTCCAGTCGGAAGCCTCGTTCAGGAACCAGTAACCAGTGACTCGAATCCAGTCGGGATAATCCAAAGGCGGAGGGACCACAGATGGCGAGTAGTTGTATAGAAAAGGGACCTTGTTTGGCTGCATTTTGTCGAGATTGGTGCTGCGGAGTCCCAATTCGATCTTCCGCCAGCGGTTCACTTGTCCTGAAATAGCTCGCCAAAACACGTTGTCAAACATAACGTAACTGATGTAATTGTACGCCCCTCCCATCTTGTGTTCGGGGACAGCAAATGCATGAGGATAAGCTCGAGTGCGAGACCAAGGCATTGTGAAGCCCCGAAAGTAGGGAATCCGAAGCGCTTCCGCGATGTGTATCCCAGCCATCGCACTGGGAGACTCGATGAGAACATCACTCCCTTGGCAAGCTAGCCAAGCTGAAGACAGCAGTTCGTCAATCCAACCGCGAAATTTGAGTGAAGCCTCCTTGAGAAAGGAGTAAGTGAACATTCCGTTCTCGACACATATCCGCATGAGCTCGGCCGGGTCGCCCTCTACCGGGGCAAAGTCAATCCCGTGTTTGCGCACCCATGGCTCGAACTCGGCGTGAGTTGCAATCCTTGGCTTGTGTCCTTCTTCCAGCAGGCCTTTGCAGAGAGCAATGTATGGCTGAACGTCTCCCCGAGAGCCAATCGTTAGGCAGGTAATGCGCAAGGGCTCTGTGGGCTTGAAATTGATGATCGAAGCTCTTGGATCGTCAAAAATTGGATGAACTTCCTGCGAGTTCTCAGGTGACGGGCCGTCTCTTGCATCCTGCAACAACTGTTGCTCTGTTTTTGCGGCATTTGCTTCATCTTCGTCCTTCTGTAATAGGATACTGGATTGCTCCAAGAAACGGACTGACTCGAGTCGATGATGTAGGGTCACGGCGCAGTCATCACGAGAGTCCGCGGCATTGAATTCGAAAAACAACTCCTCATGACCACGGATAATCAACACAAGGCCCTGATAACCAAATCGAAAGCCTTTTTCTTTCTCTACGTTTTCAATGTCCTTGATCGGCAGGATCATCTTTGTCCTGGTTCCTGGAAGAAGACTCCGAAAACAAAATTTGCTGTTGCCAATATATATTTTACCATAGAGAGGCAAAACGCGGTGAAGGTAGCCATAATATGTCGCCTGAAGTTTTTCACTGCTTGGCAGCGCAAAGTGGGCGCGGAATCTGTCACCGTACGAAGCATTTGTCTCCGCGTCCTCGCCGTCGACCAACCGATCTGTATTTGTATCTTCACCATCAATGTAGTGTTTCCCTGCACCGGCCCACATGCCAGAGACCTTCTCAATGTATCCCATAGATTCGGTGGCTAACAGACTGCTCATTTGTCGGGACCGACTTCTGAGATATTCAGCAAACCCAGCCGCCCGCTGCAGCGGATAAGCGCCTGCCTTTACGATCTCGTGGATTGAAGGTGCCGAGGAGCTGTACAGCTCACTGTCATAGTCCCCTTTTTGCTCCAGACCACCTGGTTTAGGTCCCGAATAACGGCCTTGTTTGCTGAAAGGCCCGTCGAATCCATGTTGAGGAGGAAGTTTCCCGCCAGTCTCTTTTCTCGACGTGAATCGAGCTGCATCACTTGGTGCAGATGGAACACGATGTAGTCTATTGATGGTGGGCGACTGGAAAACGTCGCTTCGGTTTAGTATTTGGCTAGCGGTCACTACCGTGTCCGAGTGTGACTGCAAGCTAAGAGAGGACTCTGTTCCTTGGCCAAGCGATTGGACGAAAGACTCCGAATCATTGGTCTGTTCATGAGTTGTCGCATCAGAGGCTTTACTCTCTCGACGCAATCGGCTGTTTTCTCTCGAATCAACCACATCAGAGGTTCGCGAACCCGACCTTTGACGGGCTTGTCCCACATTGTCTAGCTCTGTAGGCTTTTCTAGGTTGCCTTGTTCCTTTTGCGCAGTGCTGTTTATCAGATCCCAGAGTACATCGAATGCATCTTGGCCGTTTTTGAAAAATGAAAAGAAGTGCTATATGAATGTCAGAATGAGTTTAGCGCACAAAATGTATTCAGAAGAGAATTGTATACCTCGTCTATTGCAAAGGTTTCGTATATATCCACCACCCTAATCTTGAAGGTTTCTGCGAGATCCATCATAGGGCTTTGCTCTATGTCTATAACATTCTCTAATGGAAGAGAGATCTTGACTCTTCCGCCGTCATTTTGCGAGCGGAAGATCACCTTTTGCAAGGACTTTACCCACTCCTTTGCACTTGCGGCACTGTCTGCCCTGAAATAATACGAGCGGTGATCGGTAGTAACGGTAAAGTCGCGGCCGTCTCTATCCTTTGAATTGTCGGAAAGGGAAGCGCTGATGCCGTAACGAAGATCGATATGGCCGCTAGGAAAGTACAGATTGGAGGGATCGGCATAGTATGAGAGCACGTCGCCCTTCAAGGAAAACCAATAGCGGTGGTACTTGGGGTTTTTACGTCCGCGCTTGCTAAGGAAGCCGGACTTGATGGCCGTGTTTGATTTTTGAGGAAGATAGGCGTAGAAGCAGATGTGTGCCTCGGTGACATACATATAACCCTGCAATGCGATGCTTTGCATCAGCCAGCACGGATACTCTGCAATAACACGCTCAGGACGTTCGAATCCAAAAATATCCTTCAGCCTGATGGACAACAGATTTGTCGATCTCTCCGCTTGACTGCTTTGGCCGCATTCGTCTTTCTCAAGTTGCGCGTGCTCTTCGCTGGACAATGCCGACGTGTCGAACCGCGTTTGGGCTTCAATCATGCGACTTAGTACGGGAGCTGAGCGAGGTGTTGTGCTTCCTGGTTGTTGAGTTGATGGCGAAATCGTGTTGTTATCGTCTGTGCCAGACCGTCTACTGTCGGCAGCTAGCTTTCCCTTGCTAGATATCCGGCGACCCATTGTATCAACCGATCGAAGGGAGGTTTTGCTTGAGGTCTTCTTAAACATCGTTCCTTCCTCATCCTGAGGCAGTGTCTGCTGCTCAGACTCCTCTGGAATAGGTCCTGACAAAGTAGTGCCCATGCCTTCATTACCACGAGAAGCTTGTTTGTATCTAGCAGACTTCTTCTGCAACGAATCTGTCCTAGGCTTTCCGGCTTCAGCCCCGCCATCGCTATCTTCACTTGAATCATCAAACCGAGAGTGGAAACCGCCTGAGCTCGACCCGGCGGCAGCGATCATGGAGAAGATAGAGCGGTTCATGTAGGACATATCTTTGCCGCCAGAGCGTTTCGGCGGCGCTGTGACGTCTTCCTGGTCATCGTCGTCGCCATCGTCAGGTTTGAATCGGTCAGGCACATTATGCGAGGGTAACCGATGCAGCGACCTGGAGAGCGAGAACTTGGCGTTCTTCGACCGGCCTTTCTCGGCGGCATGTACTGAGAACGACATGCTGTGACTGCTGTAATGACAAGCACCCCCCCAACAAACAGACCGATCGGTGACGACTGGAAAGTGAGGTTAGGTAGAATCTTTCGAAATTTATTGTAAGAAACGATCTGAGATACGGAAGCCGATGGGAGCTAGGTGATGGGTTGTGGTTGCCTCTGTGGATTGGAATCTTGTTAGCACTAGATCCTCTCCTCAGCAGGATCTCGTATTCGAAATGATTCAAAGAGCGTCAAAAAGTAGATAGCAACAAGACAGGTGTGTATGCAGAGTAAGAGATGAATTGGTGATACCCACCAGCAGTCTGTCCTCTAAAAAGAGAGAAAGCCGAAGGACTCTTCCGAGAAACCAAACGAGCGGCAATTAGCCATGAGCTGCAGTCACACGGAGGGCAGCCATGGTCCACGTCGACCGAATGTCCTGTGGGGTGGGGTTCTAGGGTGATGAGTTACAGAAAAGCAGGGCACAAAGAATGGCAAAAAACGTGTCCGGTGCACGATGGGCTTAGGAGCTTGTCGTCGTGTCGAGCCGCCAGAGGAAGATGAAGCGCATGACAGCCCCAGCGTATCAGGCGTATCGCATCATAGGAGCGGGAGCCAATGGCGTTCCGCGCCGCTGGGGTAGGACATCAGCCTTGCCAATCACATGCCGCGGCTGTGCTTATCTCACTTCTGATAAGTTTATCTCTTTTCCAGATGTCTACACTGTACGTTAAATTTGTTGGATTATGGTAAATGATGGTTGCCCCTCAAGAATAATATTGTATGTGTGTAGTTCCTTATTATTATCATGATGTATCCGCCAGAACATCGGTTTTCTCACAGCTCAGTGTATCGCTTCTCGAACCACCCACGCCAGTTCAACTGCTGGCCAGCCTGTTCGTGCCATTTGCTCGTCATGAGCCCGGCAACATTCATGCCCATGAGAGAACTGGTTTCCATGGTGGAGATAAAGCTCTCAATACCAGCAGTATACCAAATATTGCTGGCCAGTTTGTTTTCCTCGAATGTTTGGCGAGGGTACTCGTATGGGTAAGAGTGCCAGGTCTTTTCATGGAACCAAGGAATGTCGTCGCCAGAAAGGTCGCCAATGGTAGAGTCCTCGTCAGTTGCAGAACTATTGAGCGCCAGTATAGAAGACACAAATTTTGCTGACGGTCTCTTCGGAGAAAATATCTTGTAGACATAGTACGGGCTCTGGTCAGGATCGTCTGCCTCGGCATTGACTGCTCGTAACAGGCTGATACTCCAGAATCCTGTTGGACCAACGCCATCTTCACGAGAACCCATATCTAGACCTTCAGGGAGTGTGGTCAGGATCATTTCGGGAACCTCGTTCTGGTTCGAAAGGTTGAAATATTCTCGGGAGACCTGGTGACGCGATGCAAATAGTGTCACATACAGCCGCACGTATGGAATCTTGTCGGGAATATGGTCGGGAGACGGCTGTATATCAATGCCACTGCTTTGATAAGGCGCCGCAACCACGACTTCGTCAAAAACGCTAGTGGATGAGATCTCGTCATTCAATTTGTGCGAAATTGTCAAGGAGTTATCTTCGCGCCGGCTGATAGATGTAACTGTTGTGTTCAAGCTGACTTCAGCTTTGGAAGCGTCCAGCATTCCCGAAAAGATGCGCCAATTCCCATTTTCGACTGCGACGGCTCCATCTGTGGCCATGCATACCATAGTCTCTAGACCATGGATCAGGCCAAGGTTCTGTCCATAGTTGACCCTAGTGCTTGCTTGGATTATTTCACGCGGAAACAGACCCGATATTCCGTTTTCCTCGAGAAACTGTTCCCCAGTAACAGCCGTGGCTTTATGGAGCTCTAGATCAACAACAGCAGAAGACAGCGAGGCGAAGGGGAAGTATGGAGCTTTGTACAGATTCAAGAACTTCCCCACCACCTGCTTCGTAAGCCGCTGGGTACGGATTGGCGCTAGTCCGTACTTCCATAGGAGTTTGGCCGTGTCCCACCAGGTCATTGAGTGGCTTTGGGTATAGACAAAGCGCTCGCCATTCCATATACCAAGCATTACCTGGCTCTGGGCTGGGCGGCCGTGAGATGCAGAGGAAATCTGTAGGTCAAATTTCTTGGCTGCTTCCATCAGGTTGTAATTGACAGACACGAAAATCGAGGCACCCAACTCTATTGGATAGGCAGGGTCATCAAAGACATTGACAGTTATTGACCGGCCCCCGATGTAATGGCTACGCTCAAAGACCGTGATATTCAAGGGAATGCCCGAGTTATCTGCAAATTGACGAAGATAGTACGCGGTAGATGCCCCAGCAGAGCCGGCTCCTAGGCTTTGATTAGCACGGCCAGATCACCATGAACCCCAGTTGATTTACGGCTGGTCACCTATGACTGCAACTCGACGAGGCTCCGTTTCTGTCTGAGACTGGAGTGGTATTTGACTATATGCGTTGGCACCAAACATCATCCATATGAGGAGCAATAAGCCCCTCATCAAGTGAAGCATGTTGACTGATAAGACAGAAGGATGAAATTGAGACAAGGCTTATGGCCGTAGTTCACGTGTCAAAATGAAGCTCGACGGGGACCATGATCAGCAAGTCGAGGAAATTTTCGGGAGCGCCGTTATCATATAGTGGATCTATAACTCGTACATACAGATCTATCACATTATTGAGGGGATAATCCAAATCAATCGATGAAATACGAACGAGCTGAGGTTGATTGTAGCTGGCGGCGCAAGGCAGCCTAAGCCCTATTGAACCGAGTGGGGCCGGGCCTCCCCTCAATTGACGATCCGCTCCAAACTTTTTTTTATCAATTCCAAGAAACACAAAAAGAAGAAGAAGAAGAAGAAGAAGAAAGAAGATTGGCGCGATTGACGCAGGATCTCTAACAAAACGTGATTTTCTTTCTTTTGGATAGGAAAGCGGGAACACTTTCAACTAGATATTATACTGTATTGCCATCTATGGACCCTTACGACAGCGACTCGTCCGGTCTTGAAGATGCGGGGGACTATACTGAGACCGGAGTACTGCTGGGCTATGCCTCAACAGAGCCAACAGATGACACAATCAGCCGTCTTGGTGGATGGCCGGTACGTTATTGTCAACTTCTTATTGATTTGTTTTACTGTATTCAGTCTAATCGTCCTGAATTCATATAGATTTGGCTCGATGAGAAGACGCCCCCGCCTGGCGACCTGGCCAAGTGCAAGGTCTGCAATAATCCGATGCTCCTACTGCTCCAGCTAAACGGCGATCTCCCCGAGCATTTCCCGGACGAGGAAAGACGTCTGTATATCTTTAGCTGTCCGAGAAAAGCCTGCAACCGCAAAGCGGGAAGCGTCAGGGCGTTGCGCGGCATAAAAAAGTTCAAAACACAGCCTTCAAAGCAGCAGGCAGAGAAATCGCAACCGGAGCCTCCAAAAACGACGACTGTAAAACCTGACCTAGGATCTGCCTTATTTGGTGGAGGCTCGACAGGTCTAGGGTCGAACGCGAATCCATTTTCAACCTCATCGTCACCTTCACAAAACAATCCGTTCGCACCTCTGCCTCCGGCATCATCGTTAGCAGCTCAACCGCCGCAAACCCCAGTCAACGGCCTGTCCGAGACATTCGCCTCCAAAGTGCGACTTTCCAACCCGGAAAGCCCATCATCAGAGCCCGTTGCTGCCGGACCGGTCCTACCCTGGCCCTCACAGTCGGAATTCCCACCACCCTATACGGAATATCATCTTGACGCCGAATACGAAACACTCTCGCGGCCACCAACACCAACAATACCAACCAACACAACTATTGAAAACATCGATACTGAAGACCCGGCGAAGGGCGGGTCCGCATCCGATTCCAAGGACACTTTCGAGTCCTCCCTAGACAAAGCCTTCCTTCGCTTCTCAACACGACTAGGGCATAACCCGGAGCAAGTATTACGATATGAGTTTCGCGGCCAGCCACTTCTCTACTCGGACACAGATGCGGTTGCCAAGCAGCTTCAGCCAGCATCGCAACAGCAGACCCGCGTTAGATTTCCGCGCTGCAATTCGTGTGGCAGTGAGCGGGTGTTTGAGTTGCAGTTAGTGCCGCATGCCATTACTGTGCTAGAGGATGGGCGAGAAGGGATTGGACTGGGCAAGGACGATGCAGGCATGGAATGGGGTACGATTGTTTTGGGGGTGTGTGCTGCCGACTGCGGTGCGTCACAGGCTGGCCAGGTTGGCTGGAGGGAAGAGTGGGTGGGTGTGCAATGGGAGGAGACGAAATGATTCTTATCTTATATAGAAAGTCACGTATATTTGAGGGGAAAAAAAGTACATGTATAGACATATTTAATGACGGCAGGACTGTGAAATACACGTGTACTCTCCTCATAGTCACGCATGCCTCTCGTTCTGACTCTATAGAAGTGGCTGGATATGTACATGCAAACTGCAAACTGCCTCAAATATACCTTGTATTCAATACCACCCAGTAAGGCATCACAGCTCTAGAGAATTGTACAAGTATCGGTAATAGAATTTTTTAAATAAAAACATAGAGGAGAAAGAAAAAAGGGAAAAAAAAGACCTTGTCAAATGTCGAGACTGATATATCATATATACATATAGTGGCGTCCGGACCGTGGCAGATCACCACTCTGGCTCGCTGTCACTACCAATATACGCTTTCTTGCGTAATTTCCAAATACCCTCCTCTGTTTGATACTGCTGTTGCTGTTGCTGCCTCTGGGCCTGTCGCGATGGATTCTCATCCAACGGCACATACATCCACGGCGCCCGGCTAGCACGTCTGACGCGACTCCGCAATCGCTGCAGCAATTCGCGCTGCGTTGCGTGATCGACTGCTGGTGATGTCGATGTCAATGACGATGACGAGACTACCTGTTCTTCGCCACGTTTCTTGGCAAGCGAAAGCGACGATACATAGTCTTGTTCGGCGTTGCGCGCAGCGTGGAATTCCTCGCTGAGGACCCAGTCAGGACTGTCGAGCTTGCCCCGTACGAGGACCAGAGCTTGGCCCTGTTCGAGCGCATCACGGACGTGTGCGCTTGGGATGGGTGTAATTAGCTCGAGGTGATGTGTTGATGTGTTGATAGCGCGGATTAGAGCGAGTCCGAGAGAGCGAGATGCCCTGGGGTTGAGGGGGGTGCAGCTGCCGGCGCCGCAGAAGAGGTATGGGAGGGAAGTTTGTTGGCAGCGGGTTATATGGGAGCTTATCGCTCTGTTTAGTTGTCGTTGTAGAGTACGTCGTTCAGAGTCTGGTTCGAGAGTGAGAGTGTCATTTGAATCATGTATGTCGTCAACTGAGCCGTCCGGTCCTTCGACTACTTGGGTCATCTGCAATCCCTGATCCGCGTCTTCCCTATGTTCTGTAGCGCTGTCTATGGCGCCGGGACCTTCGATTGCCACAACAGAAACGATAGAGCCGTCTATTATATCTTTCAGCACAGATGAATGGTGCCGACTGCCCAGCACCATGATCCCGTGAATGCCCTGTTTGTCTCCAGCATAAGAAACACAGACAGGCTTGTGATAGGCCAGCGGTGCGCCAGACCACAACGGGTTCTGTAATCCACTTGGCTGCGAAGCATGAAAGTACGACTGCATCTGCATTGCGCGGAACTGAGCGCTCGACCGCAACACAAAGTCCACCGGCTGGGAAGGTAGCGTGGTCAAAGGCACGTTCGCTTCTGATGAAGCATACCGTAGAGGCTGGACGACCTCCTCGGGGCCCTTTTCACTCATATAGATGACGTCTGAAAGTCCCATTGACCTGATCAGCCAAGTCACGACTTCAAGGCCAAGACCGAATATCCAACCGGGGAAATTGATTATTAGTGGACACTGCGGGTATGTTGCAAGGAGCACGCGATACTGATCAAGCAGGTTCATCGTGGCCAGCGCATAGTGATCCGAGTCTTCCTTTGGAGAGGTTGCCCCGATGTGGTGACATCGAAGAATCTTGCCGTGTCGAGGGTTCTCTAGCGATGGATGCGAAAAAGGGGGTCCAAAGAACGGCTCCCGCAAATGAGCGAGATAAACATTTCCCATTGGGGCAAATTCGGGTTGGCCAGGGTCGAGATCCAGATACGCAACTCCATCGGGGCTACCGGGGGTGCCGTCTGTCTGCGGCGCTGGACTAAGAAGGTGGTTCAATAGATACCGCCCGAATGTGGATTTGCCGGTGCCCTTTGGGCCGCAAATGAGCGCTTTGAGCATGTGGCCGCGCTGTGAGAGAAGTTTGATGGTGGAACTCCACTTTTTGTCCAAGTGTAGGGGCCGAAGAGGTCGTTTAAGAGGGTCGTCGGATGAGGTGTAGAGCTGTAGATAATCAGAACCAAAGGGCCTGGAGGACAGACGAGGACCGAAAACCTACAATAGAAAATGACCTCTTACAAGAGCCCTTCGAGGTCAGTCTGTCTCCGGGAGATTCGCCGCTATTCCAGATGCGATTGTACAAGGGCGAGACATCTTTGAGTCGGTCGAGGTTATTCGGGCATGATTGCAGCTCGATCTCCGCATACCCGTCCATGCTGCTAACGCATTTTATCACGGGAAGTGAATGAGTCGACGGTGCATATACTCGGTAGACTTGGGGGGAAGGTTGTAGCTTTGCACCCATGATGCTAACGACGCCTCTCTTGACCCATATGTCGTAGATGCCAATAAGGACAAGGGTCTGGATACGAATAGTCAATGCCTGAAACGGATACATTGGAACGTGGCGGTTCATACAGTCTTCTCCTTGATGCGGACGCATAGCACCTCCTCATCTTTGTAGACAATATCCTTTTTGGTGAGTCGATGTCGTGACAGTGTAAAGTTTTGTATATCGGCGGGCAGGGTCGACGGGGTCTCGAATCTGGATGTTGTTAGAGACATTTCCATCAGCGCCCTTGGTCTCCTCACGTACTCTTCCTCGTCCTGGCCGGTATCGACGCCATTTCCTTGATCGGCAATGATGGCAATAGAGTCGTCTACTGATCCATCGACTTCCCCCTCAAGAGCGTCACTAGCATCAACGTTCTTCGAATCAATCGAATTGGTCCGCCGGCCATGGTTTACTTTCTGCGGGGTTGGCTCCGTCTCTGTCTGCTCTGACGAATTGGCCTGCGTCAGGTCTGCTGTACTCGATGACCGCGATTTTTTAGCAGGAGGCTCATTCTCTGCTCCTGAAACTCCCGTCGATGGAGACGTATCCTGCTGCTGTTGCTGTTGTTGTAGCTGCTGTTGCTGTCGCGCTCGCCGTGCGGCAACAGCACTGACCGCCGAGCGAGTAGCTTTGTCACTCATTCAGCTTTCCAAACAGACACTCGAACCCGAAACTAAAAGGAACCCAGAAATACATACCAGTAGCCTGCTGCTTCTCGACCTTTCGTTTCATCGCTTGGACCCAACGGCAGAGAGATAGTCGAGAAGTACAGAGTGACTTTTTTTTTTTTATCGCGATTGCATGTGCTATCTCCGCGATGGTCCGTGCGAGCGGAGCAAAAAAAAAAGTCACCGCAGAGTACAGTCGCAGATCTTGCATGAACTTATCATTACAAAGCTCCATTACAATCCAGGCTTTGTTTTTCTGGGGAATAATACTTTGATATAAAGATTGTTTAAGAGGGACAAGTTCGACTCATCACTGTTGGAGATCGTAAATAAGAAAAGCACGACGGGACTACACGGTTCGCCAGCATGGGGAAGAAGCTGAGCGAGGAGGTCGCTGGCGACAGCGACGACTCGATGGAGGATGTGTCTGATGTGAAAGCCGGCGTCGAGCATGAGTCTTCGTCAGAGAGCAACTCGCGCCAGACAGAGACGCCGTCGACGTCTAGTTCGGACTCGGACAGCGGGTCTGAAGTCGAAGCAGAGTCCACAAAAACCAAGTATGAGATTGCATGATACCAGTTCAAGACCACTAAAAGCAAGGAACTGACTGATGTCAGGGCGAACAATAATACGAACACAAAGTCTGCCCCGTTCAGAGCACCCCCGGGGTTTACCAAGGCTACATCCAAATCTCACTCAAGACCGTCACCGGCGACGTCGGCGCTATCTAACCTCGAGGGGAAACAAGTCTTCCACATTGCTGCACCGTCGTTTTTGCCGTTATCTGAGATCCGCGAAATTGCATTGGACAAAGCTCTATTGGGCGAGCCTCTGATTACCTACAAGGGCGCCGACTATGGTATTCAACCAGCCAAAGCAGCAGCAGCAACAAAGTCGCAGGCCGTGTTACTGTACGATGAGAAAAAGGGAGCCTATGTGAAGAAGGAGATGCCGAATCTACAAAGCTACACTGTGCAGGAGCTGGTGCATCTGCCGAACCAGGCTGTACCTGTCGTGAAGTCTGAACAAGAGGCGCGCCGGCCGCAGCCAAGAAACCTCAAAATGCGGTTCCATCCTGTGGGCAGTGGGAACCTGGGGCCAGAGACGATCGGGTCTAGCTCGGAGTCAGAAGCCGATGAAGAAGATGATGAGCGGGCACGCGAGCACAAGAGGAAACCCAAAGGTCACGACGACGGCGAGAAAAAGAAGAAGAAGAAAAAGGAGAAACACGGTTCGTCTCCGGTGGCAGAAAAAAGAGGTCGACCGGATGGTGCGAGTGCGAAGAAAGCGTCCAAACAGCGAGACGAGACCAGCCGAGAACGGAGGGCTCGCAAGGAAAAGAAGAAGCACAAGGCTGGAAAGTGATGATATGAGATGGGTGCTTATAAAACGTTTTTTTTTCTTTTCATTTGACACTATTTTGAGGACGGGTCTTTCATGGATGTCATTGTTTAGTTGTTGCGGATAGGCGCAACGAGATAGAATCAAGTCGCCTGGAGCACAAGTGCGAGAACAAATTCACCAACTTCGTCTGAAGCGATTCTGTGTAATAGCTTTGATTGAGCAGGCTGCCACCACGTATGAGCCATGCGTTGTTGCCTCTCGATCGATGTCAGGTCTCCTAATCGATACAGCACGTGACAGTGTCTTATCGCGAATTCCCGGGCCCTCGGATGATAGTAGCAGCATCTATGCGGTACAAGACCATTGAGTAACTGATCCAACTAACGAGCCGGCTAATAACCTCGAAGCGTCCGAGGTCCGGAATTCAGCTCCTTCAAGAATTACGGGGTGACTTTACTCTCAGAGATCACTTATGATCCTTACCGGCATGTCTCATCTGATCAATAAGACGCACAACATGTGAAGGCGGCTCTCGGCCGAGCCCCGAGTCAGACCAATCAGGCAGTCTCCTTGAACAACACATTGCGATCAGAAAGCAAAGGAAAGAAAAAAGAGAGAGAAAGCACATGCAACCGGCGGCGAAACCCGCATCGAGTGGCGGACGAACCATCCAGCAGTCTGAATGACTGAAAGCAGTTTAAAGTCCGGGTTGAAGAAGCATTAGGAATCAGACTGCCGGTGATACTAGACATCCCACTAAAGAATACGTACTAGTTACTGCAGTTTACGATAATAACATATCGTCTTAAGCCGACGATTTCCCGATTCGACACGGAGCGGCTGTCTTGGAACCTCAGCCTGGCGCACTACTCTGGTGGTAGTCTGGACTCTGTACTAGTCCGAAAGTCGAAGTAGTAGATATAAAGTTTGAAGCACTGCCAAAAGCAGTAGCAGTAAAAGTATAAAAACAGTAAACAAAAGGACGTATCCAGGGTATACAGAACACAACGGTAAGACTGGACAGTGGATTGGATATGCCGATGGCGCTGGGCCACAGACAGCGCTCCGGACTCTCATTTCCGAGGGGACGAGAAAGAGCCGGCGTCGTTTTGATCAACTGAAGACAATACGAGCGGTTAGGGTTCAGAATTAGCAGAGATTGGTATTTTTTTTTTTTTTTTTTTCCCCTTCTGATCTGCTTGTTTGGGATTGTGATTGGATCTGGCTCAGGTTAAAAAGAAAATCCCGGAGCCAGCCCCGCCGGCCGCGTATACTATAGTGTTTCCCAACCCACTCGCCCACTCACTGGAGTTGAGAGATCACATAGACCGGTTTAGTCTCCGTGTCAAGCCTCCCAAAAACGGGGCATTGTTTGTCAATTGTCAGGCCCAGCTCAGTTGCTTATAAATATAGAACGGAACTTTTTGGTCGAATCTTCTCTGGTTCGACCACCCGGCACGGGGTCGCACGAAAATTGGTTGGAGACGATCATGGGCAGGTAACGTACGTTACCAAGACAGGCGGAATACTGGTTGTCCTTTTGTCTTGCAGTACAGACAGGCTGATGCAAGTATCTCGTCGTGTTGAGGATGCTGCAGGAAGCAAAGAGAGGCGAGGGTGGACGACGGATCAGCCCCTCGGCTATAGGGTTTCCCCGCATATCCCCTGCCGGCTGCCAGGAAAACACATGCCCTAACGGCATTCCTTGCCCACACGATACTGCGAGACAGCCGAGAAAGCGACGCCCATTGGACCAGCCGTCCAGCGTATGTCATGTTCTTGTCATCCGGTCGTTGGCGGAGCCAGCATAAACCGGTTTGCCAAGTGCCTATCGCGGAGAGCCCCTGTATTCTGTTGATAACTGGCACATCCAGCTCGCCGAGTAGGGCTGTAAAATACCGGCCGAGCTGTCAAACTATCGAGGCGCCAGCCGTGGATGCTGGTGGACTGCTGAGGACAAAGCGCGATCGAAAGTCATGTCGGTTACGGAGTCCTCTGTGCAGAGGGTGGACGTTTCGGCCACCTATCGATACATGATCCATATAGCCAGGAAACCTTCAATTCACGCACATAGCCATACAGACACAAGAGTCCGGAGGAACCCGTGTTAAACTCGGAATCCGTTCGGTCGGAGCAGGGGCCCTACTCTAACAGGCTGAATTAAGGCGGAAACACGCACTAATTCATACTAATTCATGCTAATTACTATCGCCTTCTCCTTTTGGACCCTTTTTTTTTTTTTTTTTTTTTTTTTTTTTTTTTTTTTTTCCNGTCCGCGGAAGATCGGATGTCGGAGGCCACCCGATCCGGATTACTCTGGAGGCTGCTCTTTGCACGAATTTTCTCGTAAGAATAATAGTGCTGTTGTAACGTGGGAGTACAACAATGTCCACCGATCTCGGGATGGCTGAAACGTGGAGTGGCTGCTTTATGCTTACATCCAAAGTAGTTGAAATTAGGGATTTGGTTATTTTCAACGGGCGACCATTGGGGCTCCGAGCTGGCGCTGCGAAGCTGTGATGATTCGGCTAAATAATTCCCTAGGGGGAATTTAGAGATCAGCACTGCGTTCCTACTAACGATCTGCAGGTCGCGTGATTATGCGATCCCAGTTGTGCATTGCTTGATATCTAGTAATCAAGCATACGATCACAAAAGCCAGAGTACTTAGCTGCTTACTTTAGTATCGAAAGGAGCTCTTGCAGTACGTACATCAGTGGACCTCTTTTCTTCGCATGTACGCTGTACTGTCCTTCATCTCCAAGAGCTCTCCGTCCAAATTGCGACGCTGGAACCCGTCGTCAATCCCAAGCCCCTGGATCTCCACGAGGGGGCCACGTTGCTGCTTGATCAACAGCTGGACCATGCGGAATCCGCTCATGCCACTCGGTCGGTCGAACTTGGGCAGCCAGCACCAGAGTTCAACCTTTTCTCCAAGGTGTGCCGGAAGGAAGGGATATAACCCACGTCTCAAGCAGGACCACTGCTGCTCTGCGCGGTGGTAGTCGTGCGGTCGAATTTTCGAGCGGTAATCCGCAACATGCAACCCTGTCGGCTCAATCTCCAAGCAAAAAAAAGACGACGGACCACTGAGCAAGCAGTACAGCTGACCGGGTGAATCTCTTACTGGCCCGACTCTGTAACACAACAAGGGTGGAGCGATCCACCCCGTAGGAGGAGAAGAGAAGCAAAATAAAAGGTACCGAGTCAGATTGGCACGTTATCCCGTCCGGAAGCCTCAATTTTTTCCTTCTCGAAGGCTACAGTGGAGACGAATTGGTTCGGTGGAGTCGCCAAACTCGTGGCCGGGTCTCCGCCCTCGTAGGAAACGGACAGCCTATGAGGAGACGGATCCCGTGATGTTCCATAGCTGGCTCCACCAGCAATCTCATATACTGTAGTAGCCTGCCCGACTGAACCCACGAAGAACAGCTAGTTCGAGGGACAAGTGCACAGTGAAGAAGAGGGTAATCGGGAGAGTCGCGGCGGAGGCTGGCGGGCTCCCTAAAGACCGATCTGGTTAGCCCGACCAGGGCCTGACGGATGGAGTAATGTGTGTACTATGGTATGTTCAGAGGATCGCGGCTAATGCTCGAGTAGGAAGGACACTGGAAAAATGGAAGGAAGCATGATCACTTGCCGCGATAGGCAACTATCGGCCCAGCAGTCAGCTGATCCGGCAACGAGGATTGCAATCCGACACCGTAGTCGATCAGCTCTATCTAATATCCTGCCAAAAGGGGTCGACGAGGTGAGAAATCGAATACGAGTACTTACTCCGTATACTCTGGTCTAGGTAGCAGATAAGGCCCCAGGGCCAGCGTCCTGGCCGACGGATCCTTCCGACGGGGTAGCACATGGCCGTTGACGACACAGAGTCAAGCAGAGAGCTACCAGACCACTCGATCTGCGAAGATGGAGAACCTGCAGGGTAGCTCACGTTTGATGTGTCTGACGGCGGATTCAGGATCCGCACCTTGTCGGCCACATGGCTACATCCTGCATCCTCTTCGTTCTCTCCGTCCACGTCCAGATGAGCTCCGGGGCCGGGATAGGATCCATCAGCGTTGCCATCACGGTCTCGAAGTGGCCGTCCAAGTGCGTAAATGGCGCATTCAGAGTTCAACGTGGGCGCAGAAAAGGCTTGTTTCTCTCTCTGTCCTGGGTGCTTGGTGGCAACGCAACAGCGACCAGGAAAAAGGTTAAAGCCGAGAAAAGGAACAATACGGTACAATACGGAAGAGGAAACACGATCCGGCGACAGGGATGATCCCGGTTCGCCGACCGGTGGCATTCCAAGAGCGCACTAGCCGGATGCAGCGTAGCCGGTGGCGGGCCCGGGGCGCGCCCTCGGGATTGGCTGTTTTTGTCTAGTATATCCTTGAGCACCCAGTAGTACGGCGGACTTTTTCCGTACCGCTCGTTACAGGCCGAGCATGGCATGGGTGAACGGTGTTGACGGGACTGGCACTCGGTCGTTATGGGGGAGGTCGGTGATAGGTGTGAGACATGTCAGATGCCGGTCGTTCAGCCTCTTGTTGGCTGCGGCGGCCGTAGGCAGCCTACATGATATTGGTCAGAATTAGAAACCATAGGCGCATGCCAGAGCCAACCACTTGTAGTTGGTTCGAATATGGCCCAGTGTCACTAACAAACTGCAGGCGGGCGGCGGCGGATCTCCGGGTGCCCGCCCAGCCCAGCCCAGCCCAGCCCGATGCAATCTGCATCAGCATGCAGCAGCCGGCACCCAGTGAACAATGACAGCAGTCCCCGACCGAGACCGAAGGGGTGCAACAGCAGCATTTCGACGTTCAAGGGGGGTTTGGGATCGGTATGACTATCCATCTAACTATCTACCTCGCTTTCTCCCCCCTCTCTATTGGACCTTGTGAATAGCGAATCGTGCCATGCGTTGGGTCAACATAATACGACGTACCACAACAAAGGATAAAAAGCATAAATCTGGTTCCGGCTGTGGGATGCTGATTATCGCCCGATCGGGACGAGCCCAGTCAGAAATTAGCCTCTGTCTCATGAATTAATCTTAGATCATTATCATCTTCTTTCTTCATTTCCTTTCTTACTTGGCATCTGCAGTCATTCAACATGCAGACTCAACTGAAGAAGAAGCCCAACTCCTAGGCTGGCGCTGTTTGGCTGAAAGGATGCAAACACCACGCATCCGTAGGGACCGACAAGCGGCCGCCCGAGTACAATACCGACACATGGTAGGCCGTACCGACGCGGTAATTACTCTGTACGTACTCCAGCGTTATCCGTAACTTTCGCGCGCGATAGAAATCGGCCGGGCTGGGCCCACTCGGAGAAGCTGCCACACTAGCCCCGTTGCATCAACTATGTTACTTAGAAGTTAGTTTGACTAGGCACTAACTTAACTCTTGTCGTCGCCCTAGGTAGGACCAGGTTCCTAAACCGCCTAGGTCGTCCTGGCCACTGCCGTCCGCTCGATTATTAACTGGGCAACCCGTCTCTCCAGATGCTCGCTCTCTCTCTGCCTGCCTCTCCCGAGGGACGCATCCGCCAGATCACATTCTTCTTCTTCCTCCTCCAGCATTTCCCACACGCCCCAGGACACTGACCCGTGCCTGGCTGTTTGTCTGGTCTTCACCGCCTCGGCCCAGCGTGCAGGTGTCACTGTGTGGCTGCCGCATCCCTTCCGCCCCGGCAGCATCATTGTTTCGTTCCTTATTATCGCCCGCTGATCTCATCCTCACCACACGCGCCCTGCTCATCCAGCACCGTTGCTCTTCTTCCCTCCCCATCCACTCGACCCTGACTTGGACCTTTTTCTCTGTTCTCTTTGCACGCTACCACGCTTCGCCGCCATGTCTGCGGCGACCATGTCTTAGATTCAGAGACTTGCGCGCCAGCAACCAGTCCCGTTGCCCGTCGACATGGATTTCATTGTATGTCGACCCCCCCCCTCTCGCCCCTTCCCTCTCTCTCGCTCCTGGTTGCCCAAGGGGGAAAACCAAAGTCCCTGGTACCCCGTTGACCACGGTCGACATGCATCATATACACGAGCATTGCTGGTATACATCTTACTAACGTTCGCCAGCTATCTCTGACGCATTTCTGCGAGGTGCATGGTCCCACTTCCGTCCTTTGTTCCCAAGTCCAGCCGTTATCCTGCTCGCAATGCCAGCCCGACGACGCCGACCTCTCCGCCTCGTCCTCTTCCTCAGATACCACTCCCTCGACTTCCTCGCGACGCCGCCGTCACAGTCGCTTCTCGTCCTCGCCCGCCAACTCGGCCCTCTCCACCTCGTTTGGCGCGAGCGTCAGGTCCAATGCCGCCCACCCTCCGCAGAACCTGGAGGATCTTCCGTATTTTCTGAAAACCCAGCAGCCACCGCTCGCCGCCGCCGCCGACTCGCGCCTGGGTGAGATCCACGGTGACACATGCGCCAGCTGCAGCATCTCGCTGCCCGAAGATGTAAGCAAGAAGCTGCCCGTCCAGGAACCCGCCGGCACCAGCACCAAAGGCGAGACCAAGGTCAAAAGCACCAACAGCCCGGTCCTGCGTTCGCGCGAACGGGTATTCTCCTGCGGCGGCAGCCATTCCGAACTGGAAGAAGACGACGACGACGACGACGACGACGATGACGACGATGACGACGACGACGAAGAAGAAGAAGAAGCAGCAGCAGCAGCAGTAGCAGCACACAACCGGCATCATGGCGCTGCAGCAGCGGCATCATCCTTGCCCGATTCGCTGCAGTCATTCTCGGTTTCTTCCGATGTCTCGTGTCACGCGCACACCCTCACTTATCTCTCGTTACACGGCCCGCCCAACCCGGAAGACTACGCCCTTCTGCGGCAATCATCTATCCGCACCCTCAGCTGCGAGCTGCTCCCACGCGGCCTGTCTTCCGGCCGCCTGTGCTTCGGGGACTCCGTGGCCGGTTACACAATCGCCTATGTGTTTCGCCTGCCCGATCCAATGGCGCGCGGAAAGCGACGCAGCTATGCGCTCGTCGCTCTCGCCGGCAAGGATGCCACCCGGGCCTTCCGTGCTTCGCCGATCATCTGGCGCATCTTCCAGCGCATTGCTACCAACATCGTGACCGCCGCCGAAAAGCACCAGGAGGAGGAAAAGAAACGCGAGGAGCAGGCTTTGCAGTCGCCCAACAGCACCGCCGGCCGCCAGAATTACACTCCCGTTTCCTCCTTTCTCACCGGCCGCACTTACGACGCCAATGGGAACCCGCGTCGCGCGGGACAGATCCGCGCACGCAACCTGGCAGAAATCGTAGGCAACGAGTACATCTTTGCCGAATTACACGCCCAGTTTGTTACTCTGCTACAACAACTCGGCAACATGTTTGGAGGGGTCCCCATCAGCGACCATCATTCTAGTAATAAGCAACAGCAACAACAACAGCAACAGCAACAGCAACAGTTTGGCAGCAGCACTACCGGCTCACCGGAAGACACCATCTCCGGTGCCCCGCGCCGCGGTAGCGTGGCCGCTGCTTCGATGGCAGCCAAAAGTGACGTGAAGCCAACGCCTCGTCACAGCCGGGCACCCAGCGACCTGGACCTGTCGTCGCTCAACGTGTCGTCCAAGCCGCAGCCGATCCCGATCTCGGCTCGTCGTCCCATTGCGACGTAAACTGCAACGACACAGATGATGGTCATGCTACCTCACCCTTTTTCCTTTTCTTTTTCCTTTTCTTTCTCTTTTTTTGTCCTTTTTTTTCCTATTTGCTTCTCCTTCCTTTGCACATAAACATGACATGGGAGTTTGGTTCTAGACTGGGAGGGATCTTGTGTTCGTTGAGCATTTAGCATGGCAGGAGTTGTACTTTGTTTGTCTCACGAATCTGTATTCTCTATGGCTGTTCCCTTTTTTTCAGTTTCAGCGTACCTGCTTGGCGTTTCGGAGATTGTATAGTAGACGGCGGTTAATTGACGTTTTATCATGTTCAAGAGTAAATATACTATATAACACTTTGTGGGTGCTCAGAAGGACCGTAGGACCTGATACTAGCCAGCTTACTATCACATCGTGGAAAGATATCGTACGGAGAAACATACCGGATCGGGCGAAGCCGGCCCCACCAGCGCACACCAAAAAGGTGATGCGAATATCTCGCTTTTCAGGTCGTCCCCGCTCTGCATCACCCTCAGCAACACCAGAAAAGAAAGACAAGACACGCAGCCAACATGGCGACTGCTTTTGACAAGTGCGACACGCGGCCGGCGCACATCGACGCCATCCTCAATGGCCTCGATCGGTACAATCCCGAGACGACGACTGTGTTTCAGGACTATGTGGTGCAGCAGTGCGAGGACCGGACGTTTGACTGCTACGCCAACCTGGCGCTGTTGAAGCTGTACGTTTTGTTCTTTGTCCCTTTTGTGTGGTCCGTGTGATCAGATCATGATGTTGCATTTACGTTTCCTATTACCTGACTGGTCGTCGCTGGACGATGAGCTTTGAAGAGAACTTGGTTTCCTGACATGATCTGCATGATAACAAATGTTTTTCTTGCATCCACTCATCATACCAAACCAAGGATTGACACAACGGAAAGCTGACAGCTCTAGGTACCAATTCAACCCACACCTCCTCCAACCCGAAACTACAACAAACATTCTCGCCAAAGCCCTGACCGTGTTCCCCTCGCCGGCCTTTTCGCTCTCCCTGGCGCTTCTCCCCTCGCACACACAGCCATTCGGCTCGACATCGGACGACAACAGCGCCGCTCAGACATCTGATTTTGTCGAGTCGATTCAGAAGCTCACCCGACTGAACTCCCTGCTTGAGTCGGCACAGTACTCGCAGTTCTGGTCAGCGTTCAACTCTGATGATCTGTACGCCGACCTGGTTGCCGACGTGGCCGGCTTTGAAGAGCTGGTGCGCGTGCGCATCGCCGTTGAGGTGGGCAAAGCCTTCCGCGAGATCAGTGCGGACGTGCTGGCCTCGTGGCTGGATTTGAAGAGCCGCGAGGCACTCCAGAAATTTGTCTTGGATGTGTGTGGCTGGGAGGTGAACGGCGACGTGGTCCGGGTGCCCAAGAACCGTGAGAACGAGGCTCGATCGGAGATCAAGAGTGAACGCGTTGGCGTGGACATGTTTGGACGTGTCATTCGTCGCGGTTTTGAGCAGCCTGCTTAGACTTCTTTCTTCTTTTTTGTATGATGGGTGTGCCGACAAAAAGTGGCTGGCGCAGGGCGTTCTATGATTGATGTTTGCATATACTTGGTAACGTGGACTGCAGTCTACTTGCATCAACCGTGGTTACTCTTTTCTACTTTTTATTTCTTTTCCTTTTGAAAGAACACCATAAATCGGATAGTACTATTCTAAAGCTGCTTTCTTTTTTGTTGAGTATTTAGCCAGCAGAATCACCCTTGTCGTCGTCTCCTTTGCCTTCAGCCTTTTCCTTGCGTCGCTGGACGACGTCCCAGTTGTACACGCGAGCGGTTGCAACTTCGAGCGTCTACCAATTAGTACGTTAGCACCTTGCTACTTACTGCTTACCAAAAGCTAAAAACAAAGAAAGAAAGAGAGAAGAGGATACCGTAATCTGCTCCCGCAAAAACTCCAAGTCCTCCTCACAATTGGCCAAGCTCAGCTCGGCCGCCTGCAACTTCTCCCTCAGCATCGTTTCAGCCTCCTCGATCGGGTAGGCCAACATGACATTGGCGCCGAGCCAGAGATACACCTCATCGGTATCCTGACGGGAAACAGTAGCACGCGCGTAGAGAGTATCATTCAATTCAAAATGCGTCTGTAGAACATTGTCGTCCTCGTCATCGTCGTCGTCTCCCTCGCTGTCCGATTTGCCTTTGTCGCGACGCGAGCGCAGAAACCTGACCATCTCCAGCGTCTTCTCGATATCCGGAATCTTCTCGCGGAGACCGGCGCTGCGCCGCTGCGTGTTGATTTCCATGAATTGATATTTGGATATCATTTCTTGGAAAGATCGCAGCGTGCCTTCGACTTCACTTCGCGAACTGACATAGTCGGAGACTTTGTCGACGAAAGGGGCTACAGGAATGCCGCGGGGATTGGTCCTGGATGTTTTTTGAACGGTTCTCTCGTTAGCATTTCTATTTCATCCTTTTTTTTTTTTCCAGCCTGTTGGGTGATGTGGGATGAATCTGAATTTACCCCTCTCCGGATTTTTGCACGGCGGCGGCCATGGCTACCGATGTCGGTGTGGTCCGACAGAGACCTGCGGGGGAGCCAGAAATTCAGCTATATAACTGCCAACTCAGGTGCTGCGCGATGCGGTAGGAGCTGTTGTTGTATTGTGTATCAGTCTGTATCTGTTAGACTGTCTGCGAAACTGCTGGCCATGGTGGAGAGTCGACTAACCAGGTAAAGGCAAATTGCGGAGACCCGCCCTGTGCGACTGCCATTTCATCTTTATTGGCCGGAGCTCGCGTTCCTCGCATGACGTCTTGATAAATACCTTTTTCTTATTCTGACTTCTTCTGTTTTCAACACCACAGGTCTTCATAGTACTGTACATAGTACAGTACTTTGAGAGAAGAGGAACAAGATGGTCCTCCTCGTGACAACCTCCACCATCGCCGCCGCTCTACAACAGCTCTCGCCGTCTGCGCGCGCCGAGTTGAATCTGTCGGATCCGCCGCCGCAGGTTGGTGCGCCTATCTCGCACAGCGAGGTCGTCTCGCTCGCGCGTGCTTTTGGGCGGACTCGGAGTGAAGATAGCAAGAGCTTCTCCAATGAGAATGGAGGTCATTGTGAGACCGAAAGCGGAATTAGTGATAGCAACAGAAACCGGTATACGCTAAACGAGCTTCTGCGCGGGTCGGACGTGTACACGCCTCCGCCGCCGCCCAAACCTGAGCCAGTGAGTTTCCTATAAGAAGAGACTGTATTGAATGAGAGAGAGAGCTGACAGACGGGGGAAACCAAAAGACACCAGAATACATCGCGCTGAAAAAGCACCTCCAATCCCTCGCCGAAGACCAAGCATACAACCGACTCCTAGCACCTTCGCCCCGCAAAGACCAATACCAACCCTCGCCAATCTTCTCCGTACCTACACTGGAACAGGCCGAAGCCGCCGCAGACAAGGACCCGCTGACGCCTTCACTCGTGCTGAACATCTTCATGTCTGTCATCCTCTGCGGCTTCGCAACATTCTGGGCGCTGCGCCATTTCCAAACCCCAGCGTTTCTGCGACTCCGGTCGAGAGACCTGCCCGTTGCCGGTTCCGCGGCGGTGTCATCCACGGTGGAGCCCGTTTTCGTGCTGGTTTCGATTTTTGTGGGATTGCTAGTCGGTGTAGCGGAGGTAGTTGTTTATGCGGCGTATCTGAGAAAGGTGGAACAGGCAAAGGGCAAGGAAAAGAGGATGAAGGAGAGGAAGGAGGGTATACATCAGGAGCAAGATGATGGTAATCGAGATGGAGTTCATGGCAAACACGATCACACGGAGGAGGTCAAAGAGGAAATTTGGGGCAAGGGAGTCAACGGAGGTGTGCGCAGGAGGGTGAGGGAGCGTTGGGAGAAGACATGAGTCATGAAATTATTTGAATCTTAGAGTCGAGTCATAAATATTGTATTATATCTATCATAAGTCATGTCATCATCTATGTACAGCTAGTATATATGTACGGAAGGCAACAAATGCACAACATGGATAACGCTGTCACATAAACATGGCCGGATCAGAAAGACCTCCTCTCCAGCAACAGCTTCCCGCTAACCTTGGACGTGAAGCCCTCGGCGCGCGAGTAGATCTTGCGGCCGCGCAGCCACGTCTCCTTGACCATGCCCGTGAGCGTGCGGCCCTGGTAAGGCGAACACTTGTTGCGGAACAGCATCGTGCTCGGCTCGACGATCCACTGGGTCACATCGTCAAACACGCAGATGTCGGCATCGAACCCAACTGCCAGATCGCCCTTTTGCTTCTCCAACCCCACCTGCGCCGCAGTGTTCATGCAGCACCAGCGGACCAGGTCTTCCAAGTCTTGCTGGGCCGTTCTGGTCTTGCTGCCCATCTTCTTGCGGCGGCTGATCTCAGTCCACAGAATGGGCAGTCCGAGTCCCACGGACGAGATGCCGCCCCAGGCCGAGAAGAAGTTGCCGTCGTTGACCTCTTTCTCCTTACCCTCGAAAAAGTCCGACACGCTGCTGCTCGCCGAGGCCACCGACGGGGTCACGGCGGCTGAGGAATTGCCAGACGACGGCGACAGGACCGGGGACATGATGTGCGACGGCAACAGTTTGAGGTCCGGCGTGCAGGGCGAGTGGTCAGAAACGACCGTCTTGATCACACCGTCGTCGGCATATCGCTCCAGCTCATCCCACAGAGCGTCCTGGTTGAGCTGCGACCGGATGGGCGGACAGCACTTGTGTCGCGTATCGCCCTCAGCAATCTCTTCCGCGGCCAACGACAAGTAGTGGAAACAGGTCTCGGCCGTGATGGGAATTCCCTGGGCGCGGGCTTCCCGCAGCAGAGGGATGGCCTCCTGCGCGGACAGGTGCACAATGTGCAGCGGCAGCCTTGGCGCGATTGAAGCGAGCTGAATGATTTGCGCAATAGCATACGTCTCAAAGGACGGGGGGCGAGAAGCGAGGAACGTCGAATACGCCTGCAGCGGACCGGCCGGCGCAAGCGGCGGCGCAGAGACCTGGACATCATCGCCCACCGAGTCGGTGATGGGCGGCAGCATCTCAGCGTGGAACATGAGCGTCGTGGGCTGATCAGCCAGCTCCTTCATGGCCAGCTGTATATCGCCCGATGAAACAGCCGGGAATTCTTCCACCTGCAGGCATGACGTATTAGTGTCTGCGTTTATCAATAAGCTTTTTTTTGTATCTTTTTAATCAGCCCTACGTACCCCGCTATCGATAAGGAAGCCCTTAAAGCCACGCACACCCTCATTGACCAAAGCTTTGAGCTCGTGCGAGTTCCCCGGGATAATGCCGCCATAGAAGCCTACATCTACCCAGCACTTGTTCTGGGCAGCGCGGATCTTCTCGTGGAAGCCGGCCACCGTGGTGGTCGGTGGAATGGCGTTCAATGGCATATCAATGACGGTGGTCACGCCACCAAAGGCGGCGGCCTGGGTGCCCGTGTAGAAGCCCTCCCATTCAGTGCGTCCAGGTTCGTTCAGATGCACATGGGCGTCTACCAAGCCGGGCAGCAGCACCGAAGGCGAGTAGTCCGTGTATGGGGTGCCCTCGGGGAATTCCGAGGCTGGTCTAACGGTGTCAAACACCTCCACGATCTTCCCAGTGGCCTGGGACACCACGATGGTGGCTGCTGTCAACCTGCCGGAGACGACGGCCCGTGAAGAAGCTATCACTGTAATGGGCTCCATCTTGCGGTATTCGTACTAGCTCTGTGAATGAAACACGAATAGCGAGTTTCTCTTGTGGTTCAACAGGCCAGCAGAGCGAGAGCAAGGAGAAAAAAGAAAAAGGAGCAGAGAAGTGAAACAGACGAAGACAAGGGCCCCTCCGCAGAAAGTCAGTGGCGTGGGGAGAATTGTTGCTTATCGTGGCGGTGGTGGAGATGTAAAGATAAGGCAAGATTATCCTAATTCGGAAAGGAGGATAACCAAACAGCAGAAACGGTTCCTTTGACTTGAGACAGATTGTTGCCGTGATTTTTTTTGCAGTGGGACACAGCCGGTTCCTTTTGTGCAGTACCTAGTTGAAGTCCCAGGTCAAGTCAGGCAGAAACCAGCCACTTTAAGAGGAAAGCGAGGCCCGTCCCCTGTCCCGGGGTGGGTAACATTTGGCAGACAACTGCATTTTTTTTTTCTTTGGGCGTGCCCTAGAGGGCCGTCCCACTGGTGGTTCCACGGGACTCCCCTTTCCTCTCAGGGCGAAAGCCATTAGTCAACAACACGAGTAGGCCCGACCCAGCACAAGCGAGCAGACGAGACAGTCACAGTCATACGCCGTGGTTTCTTTGCTGGACCTGTCAGCAACGAGCATGGTGGGCTCTTTGGCTGGTGCCGATAAGCGGACGTGGTGGGTGTTACTCGATGGAAATTCCCAAATGGGCCGTAGTTGATCCTCGAGAGTTTCCGCGGTGCGGGACACCACAGGCTAACAACGCTGTGTGGATTCCGGGGATAGAGGCATAGTTGCCCATTTTGGGAATAGGCTGGGTGTGCCCTTTGTCCACAGTGAGCCGGCGTCTTTCTCGACTCTTTTATGAGGTCTCTGTACCATTGTCACGATGGCCGATGCCATCACCGCAGAGCTGTGGCTGGTCTGGGGTAGGGAACAATCGATAAGATACGTGAAGACATGGGCCACGCCACAGCCCCAGTAGCCACTCGACACCGCGAGGTTGTTCCGGGAGAGTTCGCGATAAGGTCGGCGGGCCTCGTTGGCTCGGATCTTCACCGCCCCACCGTCCACCTTCCGCCTCGTCGTTTCGCCCGGCAAAATTTTTCTTCTCGTCCTTTCGTCGCACACGCTGAGTCAGCCCATCGGTCGGCTCCGGAGACAGACGCACTACACCTGTTTGGGGCAAGCCAGGGGATTTCAGGTCACGTGGTGGGGCGGGAAGGCTTCGGAATCGGCATCGGCGATCGGAAGACAAGGGCGAAGTGGATCCGTGCCATCAGCACTTTCTTGGGATCTTCACCTCTCCTTCACATGGCTGGATCGACTGGTGTCGGACACACACAGTTGCTCTGTAGTAATTACCCACGCACAATTAGAAAATAGCAATAGCAGCGACGGTGATCTCCTCTTCTGTCCGTTCGTCTGTCTGTCGGATTAGATACAGGCCGTCAGTTCTTGGAGGGATATGATATGGTGCCCTGGTCTGCCTCGTCAAGACTGCCAGTCTTGTCCTCCTCCGGCACAACGTCGTCGCCCTGTTCCCATCCATCGCCGTGCGCTTCCTCAGCAATGACCAGCTCGACTTCTTCGTACGTCGGATCTGCGTGCAGCTTGTCGAGCCACGGTAGCATGCTCTTCCAGCACGACACGATCGATGCCTCCGAAAACAAGGATTCGCCCGACGAGAATGTGTTGCAGCCGTATTCCAGCGTGCCTGCCACCGGCCAGTCGACAGGATGCGGCGACAAGATGTAGGCGCGGCAACGTGTCGACAGGAACCGAGCAAAAGAACCCCGTTCGTGGCCAACATCCATGCCGATCTGGTCGGACTCGCTCACAAACTCGCTCTTGCGGTGGAAGGGGTCTGCTAAGCACATGGCCGAGATATAGTCTTTCCATTCTCCCCCTGCGTAGAGGTCAGTATATCATCAGTAAACCAGTGACTCGACCAATAAGAAGAAGAGAACTTGTCGGGGGGCGTGGGGGGGAGGTACAGTTCGCTGCTAGGTAGCGTGTAGCATGCTGAGCCCCGTCCGAGACCGCCACCACATCGATCTGGGCTGCTTCATTTACCACCTGGCCCCTCGCCGCCAGGATTTTTTCAAAGACACATTTCACATGTTCTGCACAGTTGGCATTGAGAGGGATCCGGTTACGCGGTGTCCACCGTAGCGGCGGAGACACTGCCGACGGCCGAGGGAGCGCAAACCAAGTCCGATGGGAAACAGCCTTGCCTGAGCCCCAGTGATAGTACAGTTGGCCGGTGTTTGCAATAACCAGTGCTGTATCCTTGTCCTTTTCTTTTGCCGTGGAGGAACAGCCTTCGACATCACTTCGTAAAACAGCTTTGGCAAACTCGACCATGGAACCGGCCTCGATAGACTGCTTGCCAATAGATCGATACGCCCAGATACCGAGATCCTGGGTAGAGCCGCCAAAGACAACAATGATTCGCTTTGCTTGTCGCAAGTTAGACGAGCACAATATCGGCACGTGTTTGTCGCCTTCTGAAACGCTTGGCGGGAGGCGGACAGTCGTCATCGATATGGCGCTGAGACGTTCCAGGACAATTCGACGGATACATTCTATCAAAGTCAGCTTGAATGAATTTTGAGTAGCACAGTAGCGTCTCTGAAGAGACTCACCATTCATCGCGTTGGTGTACACATCATTCCATCTTTCGTTGTTGGTGAGTTTGTACTTGAAATCAAGTTCCGGGTCGTCGCACTGGCGAATCTGGTCTTGGTCGTTGATAAAATACCTGTTTGTCTCAGCACAAGAAGTCGACTTTTTACCAAACAAATAACCTAAATGAAACTCACCCCAGTTTTTCCAGGTCTGGCTCAATGGCCGGGTCCTTCGGGAGGTCTTTCTTCTGGTAAACCAACATGTCTATCTGCGTAGCTTACCAAGGCGTTAGTGATGTAGCAATGAAGTGATGGACCCCGAACTCTGATAAGATAGGAAAGAGACGTGCAAAGGCGATTGTGACAGATACAAGGAAGGTAGATACCGCGATCGAGGAGGAGCTGCAAGCAAAAGGACAATGAACAAGAGCGGTCAGCGTGCACCGGCAGAAGTGACAGCAAACGGGGAGCAAACGGAGACGAGGACCGCCAATCTCAATGAGTAAACCACCACCGTTCGCTTCGGAGAGGAAGAGTAGGAAGACAAACAGAAGAAGAAGAAGAAGAGGAAGGGAAAAGAATTCAACATAATACACATGTTGTCAATGATTGAAAGTATGAATGACATGTCATTTGTGAATATTGTACACTGCATATATCAGAAACGCCCAATTCTTAACCAACCCAGTATGTATGTATGCATGAACCCCGACTATCGATAACTATTCTTTGAACCAGCTCAATTGCAACTTGTAATCGATGCAGCTGGAGCTGCTCTACCAAGAAGCCTTCCTCACACCTGGCAACAGACCGGCCAGGGCTTGTTCGCGGAATTGGTACTATACAGCATTTGATTAATCACGTAGTCACGGAACCTAAGGGGAAAAGGACGCACTCTAGCAAGCCTAAAATCGCGAAACACACTCCTCGCGATTCCTCCTGCTACACATCGATTCTTGATCTGCGTCGATCGGGTATACGCATGCATCTGCGAGAGCTGAAGCTGCGCCTGCACGCGCACGCGCTGGGGCAGAGATGTATTGCGAATTGCATAACGAAGGGCTTGTCTAGATGTCATTCACTGATTTAGCACCCTGCGTCCTCAAATGGAAAGAAACGAAAACTTCGTCCGTCGTGGATGTGTTAAGGCAGGGTAGGAGACTAACCGCTCGGGCTCGAATTGCTCAAAGACTTTGCGCTTGGTGTGATCGCGGATGACGCGAGCGTTGATGAAGCCGCCGAGATCTAGCCGCTTGGCCCGGAAATGAGACATGATGGGCGGGTGGTGTCTGTGATACCAGTGCGCACTTTCACTACGATCGTTTGAAGCTGGAGCCTGTACATGCTAAAACCGGCCGCTGAAAGTCACGTGATTATGAGTCATGTGACTCACGAGCAGCGCTTGTCCCTTTTCGTCACGACTGCATTCTGTCTTCTATGTAAGCGATACAAAAAAGTGATGTTCAAAGTATAGAAGCAGAAAATATCAGATAATGAATTTCGGTGGTAGTTCTTGACTGGTGATCTGCTATGCCAGGACAACGACAAAGTACAATCCACCAAGTGCAGCTCGCGCATCCCTTTGGATGGCAGAGCCCATAATGGCTCGAGGTGATGTACATGTGTTATATTTCACAAGGCACCGGCTCCTCACATAACAAACATCTGCGGCTGCTACTGTAAGTAGATATATAAGGTAAATGGTTTGTGCCATCGTAATATGGAGAGTGTGTGCTGTATATGTACGGGTATTGTTGTTGCTCTGGGGCTTAATATTCAATGATAGTGGTATTATCTTCGCATTCCGATCCAAATCGTCGGTGATATAATTGAACAAATGCTATATCTATAGCACCGGATCTCCAGCACCTGATATACTAATAGTTGCCTACTGCAATCTGTATACCCAACATAAACGGAACCGATACTCTACGGCACTTTCGGAAGGAAATCCAGATAAGAAACCAGATTGATGTAGTGATACAGCTCGTTTTGCGTCACTAGACGCCTAGCTCGGGTCTAATAGGTTATATGCCTTTGTACAAAAGAAAAAAAGGATCCACGACAAGAGAATAATTGGACTTGTGGGAAGGTGGTCTGTTGCAATTGAAGTTGATTTGTTTCTTCACAATCGAAACTTTGGGCAAAGAAAGCCTTCCTCCCCAGTATCCCTCTTAAGATTTCATTGAAACTTTCTAGAGATCGTGTCGGTTTAATGCTGGTCCTTGGAAGGCTTGGCGTTGGGGTTGCGCGGATCGTTCTTGAACTCGGCGGCTGTAATTGATGGGTTAGCGCAGGGGAAAGATCCGGAGGGGTTTTTTTGGCATTAAAATAATGGGAAACACGTCGCTTTCAGGACAGAGCATCAGAGCACTCAAGGTCACTCACAGTTCATCGAGGCGTTGGCAATTGAGTTAACACCGTAAAGAATGACCAGGCCTTTGGAGCAGTCAAATGTCAGCAAACACTCACTCAACTCTCAATTCCACACCATTTCCAGCTAATTAGAGCGACAGAGCAGTCATACCGGCAGCGTAAAAGGGAAACATGGTCTTGCCTGTAGTTTGCGACCAACCGTTAGCAAATTGCTCAAAGATAGGGATTCGGAGAAGATAGAAGACTCACCGACAGGGACCGGCCACTTCTTTCCGAGGAGAGACATTGTTATCGAAGAGAATTGATTCGACAAATAATCAACAACAGTGAGGATTTTCGGCGGACGTTGTTTGGGTTCTGCAGAGACCTTCTGTTGAGGAGTTGTTGTCGGAGCGGCAGGACGGAAGATCGAAACGAGGTTGGATCGGAAGTTCTCGCCATCGCCGCTTTTGGGGCCGCGTGGCGTGCCGCTTTTAGCCCCTCCGCCTTGGATCTGTGATCAACAATGATACTGATTCGATAGCGCTACAAAGCCGAGCAGTTGATTCATTGCTACGCAACTGCAGAATGACTGACTCACTCGCCTCGTCTGTCAGCTCGCTCCGTTCATCGTTGCAGCTGCTCGACAGCTCCATCGATATTCTTGACTCTGGCGTCAACGATTTTCCGCGCCTAACCAAGGTTCTTCAAACAACGAGGGTAACTCTCTCCCCGCCTTAGCAAAAACAACAAAGGAAAAGAAGCAAAAACTCACTAAAGACATTCTTCTATCTGAAGCATTTTGAGCTCCTCCCTGAGCCAACCCTCCAAGAAGCGCAGCAATCCCTGGTCGAGGAGATAGCGCCCAGCATCACACATCTGCTCTCCGTTGCATCGAACCACGTCGAACGGCTAGCGCGACGCGAAGACGCTCTCAAGGCCAAGTGCGAATTGCAGGAAGGTAGAATGTCGGATAAACAGAGAAGCGTGGCGGCGAGTCGGCGCGCAGCTTCATCAAATACAGGCGCCAGCACAAATACAACTACAAGTACAAGCTCGTCAGATGCCAGCGCCAAAGCAGTCCAATTGCGAAGACTGGTGCAAAAGAAAGAGAGACTCAAGTATGCGGTCGACCGCCTAGAGTTGCAAAATCGGCAAAAGGAGAGGGAATTGAGGAAGAGCATGGCTGTGCAGTGATGAATCAGAGGTGATAGAAAGATATGTTTAATATCCGTTGGACTATTCCTCATAGATACAAAACTGCATGCTTGCTCAACATTGCTAGTTGACCAGCATGACTGCGTTCACAGCCGAGACCTCACTTCTCAGTTTAGGATAAAGGACGGGCTTGACACCATTGACACCAACCTAAGGGGCAAAGCACACTACAAACGCCGTGTCGATTTTAGACAGTTTCCAGCGGTCTACCTTCTACAGGGTATCCTACGGGGTATCCTACCGGTCATAGGACTAAGACTAGTCAGAGTCGAATTGGTGTTTTGATACAGATAGTCGAGTAGCTAATATACAGCATGATACATAGCGCAGCACTTCAAGCGCTATCCACAGCTTATTCGCGTAGCGCCAGTCACGTAGCGAAGCGCAATCTATAGAAACAGCTTCAGGCTATGTCTCCTGCATCCTCATTCACAGTCTTCTTGGACGCTTGGCGAATCCGCTTCTTGTTTGCATATCGTTTCCAACTAGGTACTGTCCGGCCCTTCTTCCTCTGCTCGAGTGATTCAGCTTGTTCAGAGAGCGCGTCTGCCAAGGTTGGGTTGGCTGGTTTCTGTCGGCTATCAAGCTCACCCAAGCCTTCTACCTCTTCTACGTCCTCTTCTTCTTCCTCTATTCGACTCTGCCTGGAGGCAGTCTTGCTCTGCATGCGCTCTTTCTTGCCGGCCTGAGACTCGACAGTGCCGAGTTGCAGATGCCGCGGGACTCTCGTTTTGGCTCCTAGAGCCCATAAATCCCCCCAGCGAGCCTTGCGAGCATCGTGATAGGCCTGGCGGCTATACGAGCGAGGTACTGTCCAGCGTTGAATTTTGCTTTCGGGCGTGCAGACGTCCAAGAGGACGTGCCCGCGGCGCTTCATGGGCGCGTAAACTAAACGTGGAAGAGATAGGGGGCTGAAATTCGAGTCCGTAGACTGCTCGCTTGCTTGGGCGGTGCCTTCAGGAGTAGCTTCCTCTTCGTACCCTTCGAATGCAGCATCTGTCGCCACCTTTCCTTGGGTGATGCTTTGAGTCTGTCGCATGTCCACTCCACGTTGAATAGCCACATAGCTGAATTCGACGTCTTCGTGGTTGCGATGTTTGCTACCCATGATGCGCTGCAGGAAATCAGGCCGAATGTACCGTTGCGAGAAATGGCAATAGTCCCTCCGACCCTCCGACTGTCCAGGCACAAGATACATGGGACACTTGCCATGGTTCGTGCACGGAGCAATTATCATGCCTGGTTCCTTCTTCAACTTCCCCATATCTCCACTCTCCGTCAAGGCTTCATATTCGGTTGCGCCAGGGCTAGCAACGTGCCTTTCCAGGAGCATTTCCCGGGCACCGGCAATAGCTTCAAATCCCCGCTGCCGGCCCTTTTCTAGCAGGATCAGGACACCGCCGTTGGGATTCAGGAGAGCCCATAGATTCTGGACGTGCTGCTTTCGTCTGTAGTCTTCCTTGATTTCAAGGAGCGTATGGGGTGCGATAATGACATCAAAGACCTTGCGACTAGGCGCCCTCTCGTCGCTTAGCGTTGAGCCATCGCGGATATGAACATAGTCAGGCAGTCGAGGCAAGAAAGTTGTGTTTTCCAGCATTGCACTTGCCCGTACCTGAAGTGAATAAGATCCAGCCAGCACGGTAGATTTGCCCGTGGGGATAGGAGCATCTCGAGGATGACCGGGTGCCATGACTTCATACTCGGCACGGAGAATGTCTCTCCAGGCGAGCATGGCTGCTCCTCCACCTCCAGCATCCAGGACGCGTGGTCCTGTTTCCTGGCTAATAAGATCCCGCAGCCACTTGCTTCCCAAACGTTTCCTAACCTCAACGAGCACACTCAAAGCCGAGGCATAGATGCCTGGGTAGAGAGCCGCGAGAAAAGTATTGGCTTCCATCTCCGTCATATGGTGCTGCGAAGCCGATAACGGTATTGGTAGTTGCGGATACTTCAGTTGAGATGGTGCAGTGACGGTAGAATGTGGTAGTCGCTGCCCTCCAAAAATCCGGTGGGCTGCTTGAGTGATGTGTTTGTTGGGATAGTCCGACAAGATGGCGGCGATGGGATTGGTTACTGTATCCTTGGGAATGAAAACAGTCTTGGGATCGGTTGTGAACTTTCCGACTTCGGTATATGGATGGTATCTCGGTCCAGATGAGGCATCGTCGTCGTCTTCTTCAATCTCGTTTTCCATTAAAACGCCGCGTACACGATGTGCAACTTCTCGGGCCCGTTCCATCACGTCTTCTTCAGGCTCTTCTCCCATTAGCTCTGCCGATTCGTCTTCTTCCGATACGCGTTCCACTTCAATCTCTTCGATGCCACCCTTTCCATCGTCTCTCAGAAGGATATCGGGAACTCTGGTGGCCTCCACGTCTTCTATTTCCAGTTCTTCCTCGGGGCTAATTGCCTCGCCATAGAGTGTGTTGTAAAGCTCCAACTCGGCCGGATTCAAATACCCATCTGGAAGAGCCTCTCCAAACTGCTGCCTCGCATCTCGGACCTTGGCTTCTAATGACTGATAATTGCGATGGCCGATAGACCCGCTAAAGGCATCGTCCAGGTCCCAGCTCCTGATATCCACAACATGATCATACTCGTCCAGAAACACGTCGTCGAGGATGATGGCAAGCTCGTCTTCGTGTTGATGGATGGTATCAATTAGCGTATATATCTCGTCTTTTCGAGACGGCGTTGCAACGCTATTGTTTTTGTTGTTGTTGTCGGGAGCTGACGCTAGTGTTCGTCTCCCATTGCTATCACCGTACTTGGACCATCTTTGCTGCTGTGCCTTGTTTGGCGTAACAATGGCTGGATTCTTTCGCGTCAGAAACGAGATTTGTGAAGCCCTGACAGTCGGACCCAATCTGCCAGGTCGCGAAAGCCGCGAAACGTGATGATGCTGTTGGCTCTTTGTCGATTGGAGAGATTCGAGAGCGCCCGGTCGAGGATTCCGTATGCGACACCTAGAAAGCATCATTGGAGCTTCCTTTCGAGTAGGTTAATAAAACGAAAGCTGTGCCTGGCTTTTAGCAAGACGAAGGAAACTTTTTTCAATGTCCGCCACCAGAAGCTTGCTGCCGATGCGCCAAGCCTTGCCGCTTTAGATTGATTCCGAAGACGTGATTGGTCATTAATCCTTACATAATACATCTTTCATACATCTGGTTTATCATTGGCTGAATATATACAAGGAACAAACGATACTGCAAAAGGGTATATATAAGGGTATGTAGTTATGTGTCGGTCTCGCCGTAGTCTTCGCCGGTGACAATGCTCAGCGAGCTGATGCATTTCAGCACCTCATGCTCCAAGGCACTCAGCTTGGCCATGACGGCAATGAGACTAGGATCCTGGCTCTCCACACGGATCTTTTCTTTCACTTTCACTTCCTCGCCGCGCCAGGTGAACGTGTCCCCGCTTTCATCGTGCGCGGGAAGCCTGGGGCCGAAAATCCGATCTCGCAGTGAAAGTCCTGTAAGCGAAATGTCTGAAGCAAATGCCGTGGGGGCTTGGGCGACGGCTGTGGGCTCTAGAGTACGCAAATTCAAGATCAGAGCGGCATCAGCGATTGCCAGTTGGAATGACAAGTAGGGCGGTAAAGGGGGATTAAAGACCTGAGAAACAGGTTAGTTACTTGGAACGGGATTTGAAAGGATTTTGCCTGCCGTGATCAAGTACATTATCGTCAGCACTGTTTTCCCACCATTGCAGGGACTCGGTAGTCCCTTTGAGTGTAGCCCTCGCTTCGGAAATATGTTCGCGCAGCAAATGCAGCTGACCAGAGATAAAACTTGCGTTTAACGGATTGCCCGTCCATGTGCTAACATCGACCACATCCAGGCTCTGATTTACCAGGTTGCGCACCGTCGCAAGTTGGTCCAGCACTAGCTCTGGTGCGCCTGGGATGTTGGAAAATGTGAGACGAGTTGCGCTAGCTCCGCGAGTTGGCGGTAATGAGCTGAGTCGCAGTTGAATGTCCTGTCAGCAACATTAGTCTTGAGCATAACAAAGCTACCTTTTGTTCGAAGAAATACCCCTTTAACGATACGGGTTCCCACTCTCGTGACGAAACCTTTCACACTCTCAGACCGTACCGAGGAGAGTACCAGGGTGGACCCTGGCTCTTTGGGAGCCAACAGCTCAGCACATTCCCCGAGGCCCTCTCGCACCGAGGCCAGCAGTTCTTGGAACGAAGTCAGCAGCCACTCGAGCTCTCTGGCCTGAGTCATGCATCAGCGATGGCACTTTCTGAATATTCGCAACGCCACACTCACCAGGGAAGCTTCCTCCTCTGCCTTCAAATTGTCCGCCGACACTGGCGGATACGCCCAGGTTGCCATACAAGAGAGCTCAGTGACGGTCAAGGCGAACAAGCAAGTTTTAATTGGCCCACGTTTCGGCTAATACAGTGGAGCCGTAAGCTGGCCGTGTTGTGCAAAAGGCAGCAACAAAAAAGCAAAGGATAAGAAGACGGGGAAAAGCTGGTGACGTTAGGCCAAAACTGGATGACGTTGCGATGCTGTGAAGGCCCAAGAAGAGATCGAGTTTCGTGTGACCTCAACATGATTAGAGGTTGGCTCCAGCTGGCGCTATTCCGTTTGCGGGTGCGCCGGTGCGTTTAAGGTTGGCCGATCTATCCCAATCAGGGATAGCGCGCACCGAGAGCGACTGGCTGTGTGTACGTCATCGATGAGGGCTTCGCTGGACGAATCCAGAAGCAGGAGATTTTTTTGCTTAAGAAACAAGCTCATTTCCCAGCCTGTCATTTCTGCGGTTTCTCTTAGTGTGCTACCTCCAATTGACTTCTGGTCTCGCATCCCACGCATAGAGATAGGTTTTCCTCCTTCGGAGAACGCTGTTTGTTCAACCTCGCTCAAAGCCCAAAAACATACTATATACAAGCATTGGTGGAAGCTGTAGATCGACACCACAATGGCAGCTGGACGTGAGTATATCCCGACTTCTCAGACCAATTGCAAGACATTGAAGGTGTTTGACAGGACCAATTTTCAGCCTGCTGGCTCTCTTCTTCACCGCCGGAGCCATGCTACTCATGTTCTTGACACTGCTGGGCGGAGCGACAAACACCACCCCGCTAAACGACATCTACTTTCTTGAGGCCGATACATCCAAAATCCCCGGCGCTCCGGACACATCGCGATGGACGTTTTGGAACGTGTGCTCAGTGACCAGCAATGGGAAGAGTCAGTGCGGCACGTCGCATCCAGCGTTTCCCTTTGATCCGCCGCGCTCAAGCAATTTTGGCACGGATGAGAACGTGCCTTCTCAATTTGTAGGGTATGTTTGATGTTATTCCTTATACCTATTGAATTGTACGATTAGCTAACTTGGTTTTCAAAAGGACGCGACACTACTACCTAATGTCGCGGTTCATGTTCCCGTTCATCATCATCGCGCTCTTCTTCGCAACATGCTCGCTCTTCCTCGGTCTCGTAGCTATTTGCACACGCATTGGAAGCTATCTGTCGAGTCTGCTGGTGTGGCTCGCATGGGTATTCCAAGTGATCACCACTTCCTTAATGACGTAGGTTCTCTCTATATATCTGGTACAAAAAGTAGAGGCAAGTGACAGTACTTACTAACTGGAATACAGAGCCTGCTTCGTCCAAGGTCGCAATCACTTCAACTCAGCCGGCGACCGCGCCTCCCTGGGCCGGGAGGCTTTTGCCTTCATGTGGACCGCCGTTGCTTGTCTGACCATCTCGACCGTGCTATACTGCGTGGGTGGATCACGCGGAAAAGCTGAAGAAGGCTATAGCGGACGCGAGACCCGGCGTCGTGGATTCTTCGGGTCTCGACGCTCCAGTACGCGCTCGCGAGGCAGTTTCCGCAATGACCCCCGAAAAGAGTATTCTTGATTCGAATAAGAAGACCCGGCGGGGGAAAGGGGCCGGTGCTCTGTGGCACTGCTGTTACCCTGGGCGATCAACTGCAGGTTTGGTTGTTCGAACTATATTGACTACTCGCTATACATATTGAAATATTCATGGCACTTCTTCTTGAAGGACCAAAAACCCACACTACCTAATTCGACCATTCTTTTCATGACATAACGAGCTATTGATAAGTTATCGTGGTTGCTCAATGTACGTTTCATTTAATGATGGCTTTCCAGTGGACCTGTTTTATATTACGAAATCGCTTCATGTACTTGTACATTACATGTAGTTAATGCACTTAGTCTAAATCATAATCACACTTTCAAAAATCATCATCTTCTTCAAATCAAATCCTTGCTGAGCATGCAGTATTGTATCTAAATCCAGTCCATGCCATTTAACGAAAAACAGTCCATACAAAATTAGGCATTCATGGCGTCAATATCTATTCATGGATCATATGACTTTTGTGCAACAGGCAGCGGATAGAAGGTAGTCAGCAGTTATGTAGGAGAAAGCCATAGCTCATGAACAGGCCGAAAACTGGGGAAAATATCAAAAGAAAAGAGAAGCGTGATAAAAGAAAAACGAAATCTATAACTAGAGAAGCAATCGTAAATAACTGCAATGGACTTTGTGAAAAGAAAATCGTTTTTTAAGCAGATCCATTGGCGTTGAGCTGGCCCTCAATGGCAAGTCGCACTCCACCTTTTCCACCAACTTCTCGCGCCGTAATCTGCGCTCCAAGATCCGCATTAATGTTGATGGTGACCTCGATCTTGCCGCCGGCCTTGACGCCCTTGATGGCCGCTTCGGCAATGGGCTTGGTGGCTTTCCAAATAATTTCGCGGATTTCCTCTTCCTCGTCTTCGTCCGAATCAAAGTCTGAATCATCATCGGCTTCCTCTTCTGGTTTGGACGATTCCTCCTTCTTGTCCTTGGCAGCGGGCTCGGGCTTGGTTACTTTGATCTCGCGCTCGCCCTCGGTGATACGCACCAAGACGTCGCCGCCCTCCTTGGGAGCAGCATATTGCGCGGTGCGACGAGCAGGCAGCGCAGTCTCGGAGTTGACGAGTGGTCGGAACACGGCATCCGCGGCAGCGGCATCGGCAGATACCAACTGCACGCCGATGGTGCTGCTGAGATGCGGTGTCACCGTCACCATCGGGTGAATCGATTGCTCAATGTCTTCCGTCTCAAATTCCTGGATCAGCGAGGCTTGGTATGCGGCACCGCGAGCGGCCAACTCAGAAGGGTTGATGGCAGATGGGAGCGTGGCTGGGGCGAAGATCTGAGTGGTTTCCGGGAACAAGTTCTCCAGGAGACGAGCAATCTTGGGCGTGTGTGAAGTGCCGCCAGCCAGGATAACCTGGAAGCTATTAGCCAATGTAACTAGTGCATATACAAGTCGAAATAAAAAGAAAGGAACAAGAACGCACCTCATCAATGTCTAGAGGGTCAAGTCCCGCCTTCTTCACTGCGGACTCGACTAGGCCGGTAAATTGAGCAAACACCTTGGAAGCCAACAGCTCATACCTCGTCCGGTTGATGGTGGAGCCGTAGTCGATTCCGTTGGTGAGGCTTTCAATGCTCAGAGTCGCGTTCGTTCCAATACTTAGAGCCTTTCGGGTGGCCTCACACTCCATCTTCAACTTGGCCAGACCACGCACGTCCTCGCGAGGATCGACCTTGTGTTTCTTGATGAATTCCTTGGCAAAGTAGTCAATGACCACCTGGTCCAGGTTGGCACCGCCCAGCTCGTAGTCATGCACAGTGGCCAGAACGGTATAGATGCCCCCGCGAGAGGCCACCACTGCAACGTCTGATCGGATACCGCCAAAGTCAGCGACCACGACAAGCTTGTCCTTGACAGTGGCATCGGGTCTGGCATCATACGCCATCAAAGCGGCGGCGGGCTCGTGGATCAGTTGCAGCACTTCAATATCGGCAGCCTTAGCCGCGGCAACCAGGGCCTCTCGCTGGGCATCGGCAAAGTTAGTGGGCACAGTAATAACGGCAGCATTGACGGTCTTTCCCAGAAAGTCGGATGCAGACTGCCTCAGACGGCGCAGGTGGCGCGTTGTGATTTCCGAGACGGAGACGGTGCTGGGCGCTTCATCGCTGGTGTCGTGGATCGAAAAGGATACAGTCGATTCGGTCTGCTGGGGGTGCGCCGACTGGTGCGAGGGCGTCGGGTCTATCGACTTGAAACTGTGCTGTGTCAGGTTCTGGAACGTCTTGCCAAGACGAAGCAATAAAACTCACTCCTTTCCGAGATAGTCACGAAAATAGGCAACCGTGTTCTTGGAGTTTCGGATAAGCTGTGACTTGGCCTGCGTGCCGTGGAATTCTTCTTTGTCGACGTACGAGAGGACCGACGGGATTTGACGGTCTGGAACGAAATCAGTCGGGCCGTTTTTCAGCATTCATCTCCAAAATCTCTCACCTCCTTCTTCGTTTGCAATCACCTCGGCTTTTCCGTCCTGCTCAGAGTGAGGGATTAGAGGAAAAAATTTCGTCGTCCAGAAAAGGACCCGAGACGTACCGGGTTGGTGTAAGCGATGGAGCTGCTGGAGTTGCCAAAGGCAATACCAATGGCAAAGCGCTCGCCTGCAGCAGATTGGTCGCTCATTTTGGGCGGTTGTCTATAGAAAGGAAAAAGGAAAACCAAGATTGCTGCAGAAAAGAGAATTGGAACCGACAACGACGAGGGAAAAGAGAGAATTAAAAAGAGCGGGGTGGGTTTCCAGGACTTGGTTTAGCCTGGCGGGAAAACTTTTGAATAAATTTTAAGGTACGGATGGGCTGTGGCGCTTATCGATAGGGCGTGGCGGTGCCGCGTTCTCTAGAGATCTTGTACCAGCACTGTTTAGTTTGTCCCTGTACATGCATTTGATAGTCATACAAGCAAGTATGGCCTTTAGACTGAGCCTTGTCTGAATTAACCATATCATATTGTAGATTCGTAACGTTCAGATCGGTAAAGGATCTACTCAGGCTTGCTGTCGCCTGGTCCGAGGCTACCAAGTTTCGGACGGTAATAGGACTTCAACTAAATTTTCCTTTTGCATACATCAAGTGAGCCTTACTGGTACGATGAATTCTTTTATATTCTCAAGCAAAGACATACCATGCATCTTCTATCAGTGGAAGTCGTCGACGGCAGAATTAAGATGCGATGCCACGTGACCCTTATCGATAAGGCGATTAATTTCTTCCTCGCCCACTATCATATCAAATCAAATCAAACTGAATCGAATCAGATCAGCATCAATACCAATACTACATCTATTCACCTCGTGAGGCATTGGCACTGCGCCTTACACCCATACGCCCTCAGAAAGACACGATAATATGAACTGAACAAAGTCATGAGCAAACCTACCATCCTGCTTCCCGGGGAGCAAATTCCCTCTGATGTGCTTCAATCAAAGACGTCCAACCCGCTGAGACTGGGCTCTGGAGTACGATTACTCAATAGGTCAGCACCAAACCTACAGCAATCTAACTCATCATCATCGTCGTCGTCGTCGTCAACCCACAATACACACGAACTAGTCGCCACACACGCCGGCCTGCTCTCCACCGACGGCAAACGCAATACAGTCACAATCCACAGCTTCCCGCAACACCGCTACATCCCGACCGTTAATGACCTGGTGATTGCGCAGGTACACCGGTCATCACAGGACTACTTCCACTGCGTAATCACGCCGCATGCGCCGCTTGCCGTACTGGGCCAATTAGCCTTTGAAGGCGCATCGAAAAAGACGCGGCCGGCACTTAAGCAGGGCGATCTGGTGTATGCACGTGTGCTGTCGGTTGGAGTGGGGGCAGGTACAGAAATCGAGTTGACATGCGTCAATCCAGCGACAGGGAAGGCTGAGCCAGGTGGCTTGGGTCCTTTGACGGGGGGAATGGTGTTTGATGTCTCCACGGGACTGGCGGCGCGGTTGATGATGAAGACGGGCTCCGAGGTTGTGGTGCTGGAAGAGCTGGGAAGGAAGCTGGAGAGCATGGGGGGCTTTGAGATTGCAGTGGGCAGGAATGGCCGGGTTTGGGTGGATTGCTCGAGCAGCAACGACAACAATAATAGTAGCGATATTGGGGTCAGGATTACCATTGCTCTAGGACAGTGTCTCCAACAACTGGATCGGCGGAATCTGACGCCGGCAGAGCAGAGGAAGCTGGTTTCGCGGGTGTTACGAGACTTGAAGATTGATTTCTAGGTTTCTAGGTTTAGCGGTATATAATTATCAAGATTTTTCGTCTACCACTTAGGAGCGTCTGCAAGGAGAGTGGAAAAGTAACGACGTAGTCCCATATGTGATAACAAAGTCACATGTGGGTCCAGCCGCGTGCGCAGTTTAATTTCTCTACAGACCGCGACGCACTCGGATCACTCGACAACATCTCCGGTTGACCGCAACGGGGATTGACCCCCCAGTATCGGCCAATAGACTTCTATGTTAAGCATTATCGAATGTCAAAGATGGGAATCACCTCGTCGCAGGTGCAAGAAGAAAAAGAACTCGATCCCCGTACGTAAGCTACCCAGCGAAATGAGCCCACCACTAGTTTCTCTCTCCACGAGCGCGCTGTCCCAATCTTTTTTTTTTTTTTCTCACTTTCTACCAGATAACTCGACTAACAGAATAAGCAGCACAAAAACCGGCGCTGGCAACACCGAGACCGACACAAAGACTAGCAGCGATTTTCGCTGCGAAATCAACAGAAGCCGCAGCTCATGACGAGGAAAGCAAACCAGGCGTAAACATGAGATCCACCGAAAAGCCTCCTCTGCGCACGTACGCCAAGCGCAAAAGACCAGTCTCGCCAGAAATACTGCCAATGCCGCTGAATTCAACGAGCGCGCAGGACAAATCCGGGTCAGCGAAGCGGCGGCGATGGAGTGTCGGTAGGGATGATGGTGCGGGATCAGTAGGCAAGGAGAATAGAGTGCCTGAAAGCAGCTCTGCTGCGACGTCAACGTCGTCGTCATCGTCGTCGTCGTTTGGGCAGGAAGAGGATGGGGGTCAGACAGCGGAGAAGAAAGCAGCAGCAGCTCCGTCGACTCCGTCTACGACACAGCATTCAGCACGGTCAACGCCACGACAGGGCAGAGAACGACCGAGAAAAATGTCGTCAGAACAAACGTTGAACCGAAAGATTTCACAACGATTATTGGAAACACGGCTCCTAATGCCCGAGCAAACCTTCCAACCGGGACATGTGAGCGAGAAAAACGACAAGAAGACTGGCTGGTTCAGCCCCGCCGAGATCAAGAAACTCGAAGAATACAAGGCCAGCTTCTGTCGGGAGAACGGCATTGACGGGGGGACGTTTGACCAGTGCATCCAGGCCTCTGGCAAGGACCGATTCGATTTCTTTAGACGGCATCTCCGCCACACATCATATACCGAGTTCTGGAAGGCGATATACACGGTTCTCCCCAACCGAGACCGACGGTCAATTGCAAGATTCATGCGACGGCATTTCGCTGCCGGCCACAAACCCTACAAATGGACCGAAGCCGACGACGACGAGCTGCAGCGTCTACACCAGCTCCATGGGCCCAAGTGGAGCGTGATCGCCAGCGAGATGGAGCGCACACAGGATGACGTCGTGCAGCGGTGGAAAAACAAAGTCGAGCACCGCTCAACCATGCGCAATGGGGCCTGGACCAAGGAAGAAGTCGAAAAATTGATTCGCGCACTCGAGAAGAGCCGCGAGTTCCTCGCCGCTGAGAATCACCCCGACCTGGGCCGCGACATCTACGAAATGCCAGACAAGCACATCAGCTGGGGCGCCGTCAGCAATTACTTTGGCAACACACGCTCACGGCAGCAGTGCGCCGACAAGTGGCGCAAAGTGCGCGCGCGAGTCGCGGATGCGCGCCAGACCGGCAGCGAGAATGCGACGTATCTGGAGGTTTACGATTTCTCGGTGCCGCGCTCGCAGCGTACTCGCACGCGCTCGCGTTCAAAATCCGAGCAGCCCACGGCGCCGTCGTCGTCTTCGACAAGGAAGAGGAGGAAGCCGATCAGCTCGGATTTTGTACATTCAGACGATGACGCTTCTGATGCTGGTTCTGACCATGACATCCTGGACTCGTCCATGTTGGAAGGCCAGAATGAACGAAACCAGCCGAATGAGCCAAATTCAACCTCCCCAGCAAACGAGGAAGAACGACGTTTCAAGAAACAAGAAGAGGTAGACGAGGAGGAACAATCCATACCCCATCACCACCATGCTGACCACCAATCCGACAATCCACCACATACCGAACAAGCAGGTGGCGAAGTGCAAACCCCTCAAACCCCTTCCCCTTCATCTCAATACTTCAATCCTGCCATTGCTACCCCATCATCAAATGTCGAAGAAGGGAACCAGCGGCGGCAGCAGCGGCAGCAGCAAGCAACAGACGACCAAACAATATCATCGGAATCAAAAGCCCAAAGCAAAAGCGAGCTCAAAGCCCAGCGTAAGGCAGAACGCAAAGCTCAGCGCAAAGCCGAACGCAAAGCACAACGGAAAGCAGAACGGAAAGCAGCTCGACGCGCCAAAAAACTGGCAAAGTTGCAAGAACAGCAGTCCTTATCTGCCGTGGCGGAGAGTGCCCAGAATGGTGGCGACTAGTGTATATACGATCAATAACGGCATAATAAATGAAATACGTGTAATGGATTCAATCCAAGTGTTTAGCTTGGTATGAAAGAATACATTGTAATCTAAATTATAATGGGTAATTACATGAAATTCGGTTGTGGTTATACATGACGCGTCCTTTATAGCTCGTCTTTTCTGGACTTTATTTTCCTGTCATTGATGATGGCAGCGTCATCCTCCGCCTCCACGTCGTTGGCAGGTTCACCTTGGCCATCATCATCGGCAGTAGCTGCAGCAGTAGCAGTAGCAGTAGCAACTCTCCTCGCCAGTGCCGCAATTTCGTTATCATACTCGGTCCATTCGGGCACCTGGCGGCGCGCGCGGTCCAGCTTGGGCTCCTTTGTCATGGGGTTATTACACAGGTCAATCGTTTTCGCCGTCGCCAGAGCCTCGTCGGAACACCACGTCTCGCACCACAGCCAGTCCTGCGGCAGACTCTTGATTGGGATCATCGTTTGCAGATGGTTCGGCAGGTCCTGGTCGAGGTTACTCAGCGACTGCGGATCGGCCGAGAGCGTGTGGTACTGGCCACGCAGCCGGTCTCCTGCGGCCAGTTCACGAAATCGTTGGAGATCGACGACGTAGAGCGCCGAAATGTGATACGGCAGCTCCTTCAGATAGGTTTTCCAGTAACCCTGCTTCCAAAACCGGAATCCTTCCATTTCCGTGCGGGAATCGCACATGGGTGTGAAACCGTAGGGAGCACCTTCGAGATCAAGCGTGACCAGGTCGTACATGTCTGTCCGCACGATTTGGTCGGCGTCGACGAAGATGACTTTGTCGAGGGAGAGGGGGAAGAGGACATCCAGGAACAGGATCTTGTACCCCCATATCTCGCGCTGTTTCTCGCGTTGTCCGCGCAGCCAGTGTGGCCATTTGTACGTGACCATCTCGTACGAGAAGCCGTACTCGGCGGCGAGATGGGGGAGGAAGCTCTTGAATGAGGGAGACAGAAACTGCTCGATGAACCAGAACTTGACGCTGTGATTGGTGTTTTTCATCACCGAGACCATCATGATGTTGAGCATGCGTTCGTACAGGTGCCCGCTGGCTACGGAGAAGATGTTGATGTCGGCGTGTTTCTCACCTGTGAGAGCCTTGCTGCTGCTGCTACCACCACCCTTCACACCGAGTACACCCTGTGCAAAGTTCAGGCCTTTGTTCACATAGTCCATAGCCGAGCCCGGCCGGGGTCCGGTCTCGAGTACATCTTCGTTCTCCTTGCCGGGCTTGCGTGAAAGGCGAGGGAAGAGCGTTTTGCCCTGGAACGAAAGCAGCGCGACTTCATTGGTGTCGTCCCCGACAAGCGCGGTCCGGCCATTAGCGCCAACACTGTCCAGGTTGAAGATGCTCCGGCTACGGCCTTCCTTGAGCTCGATTCTCCAGAATCCCGGTTGGGCTTTGAATTGGAAATAGCCCAGGTTGTCCATGACAATGGTATCTGCAAAAAAGAAGCCGCGTTCGGTTTCGAGCAGCAGCTGAACGCCGCGTGGCGGTAGCTTGTTTGTCGTGTCGGTCGAGTGGCCCTCGATAAGGATGTGTTCGAGCTGGTAGATGGCGTCCACGTCGGCGCCGTCCTTGACTGCACTGAGTTTGATATTGTCCAGATCGTGCGAGGAATCTCTGGGCGCCACGAGCCAGGAGGGCGCCACGTCCATGCCCAGAGTCAAGAGCGCTTCCTGAGGAAGACCCCGAAAGGACGCTTCTGGCCGACGCAGCGAGCCGTTCTCGTCGAATGAGGGCTCTGACGCCAGCACGTGGCGGTAAAACCGCTTGATAGGAAGTTCCTGCAGTTGGGTAACGGGGACCAGGAAGATTTTGACCTTGACGCCTGCCAAATTCGACAAGGTCTTCAAGATCGGCACCCACCGTTGAGACAGTTCGGAGGTCGGGTCGATGGTGGCCACGATGTTGATCGAGGCGTCTTCTTCTGATTCAATGGCGATACCCGAGTGAGTGTGATTCCATCTGTTCCAGACATCCAGGCGATATCTCGGTTTGCTCTCAAAGATGCCATCGGGCACATCAGGGGTATTCGATAGCGCCAGAAGGGATGTCAATTTGGCAAAGGCCAGCGGACTTGGCACTTTTAATTCAAGACCGAGGTCTGCTAGTGCTTCTGAGACCGGACCAAGACGCCGCAACAGTTCGTAGTCGTACAATTGCTCGAACTCGGCCTTGCCGAATTCCACGGAGGGCGGCAGAGGGCCGACCACTCTTCCATTCAGCACCAAGCCATACTCGCCGGGAGCAAAGCCAATGCTGTCCACAAGTCTCTGGGCGCGGGTCCAGTATTCCTGCTCTTCTTTAGAGTCTGTCCCAGTTGTAGCATCCATAGACTGGACATGGAGAAGAATGTCTGTTATTGAGTATTGCTCCGCACGGCGCAGAAGCTCGTAGAGTTTGGCTGAGATACCTGCTGTATACTCCGTGGCGTTTGATGTGTGCAAAGGGATGATTTCGGCCTCGATGTTCAGCTGACGGAACTGGAGCGCAGACAGAAGCAGACCGAGTCCGTAGTCCGTATTGAAATCGCCGACGACGATCACCTGAACTTGATTCGTGATCTGAGATCTATCCGCTGGAAGACGCAAGATGTCCTTCAATTCGTCATGAGCGCTTGCAATCTCAAGCATATTCAGCATTCGAATGTCGCTATCATCCTCCGGGGTAATCCACACGTTCCGACGCTGGACCGCGTCGGCCAAAAAGTAGCCCGCAACCCAACTGTCGTCGTCAAACTCGCCTCGGATAAGCGCTTGCTGAATTACTTGGACATCTTTTCCAAGTTGCATAGGCAGAGATTGCAGATACGACTCTGTACGGGTCATGGGGACGCCATTGACCAGCGTTGGTGGCGAGGGGCCATCTAGATCGAGACGCTCCAGATATCGCGCAGTCTTGGAAACGATATTCTCAATATCTTGAGACTGAAGAACCTCGTCAAACAACAGTTTTTGCTGTTCAGGACGCAGCGCACGGTCTGCAATGGCAGCAGCGAACAGTTTCTTATCGGCTTTGGCTGCTTTTCCAGACGAGACAATCTACAGAATTAGCCAAGGCAATGGACCATTGTCAAAAACAAAAGAAAAAGAAAAAGAAAAGAAAAGAAAAAATAAATCAAAACTTACTCCTTCTAAATACTGCAACAACGAAGCCAAGCCGTACGTCTGTTGCAGATGATGTGCAATTTTGGCCTGAGCCTTAGACTCCTCTGTATGCACTACGGGCACCAGTCCGAACCGGACCGGAACCATGCGTTTGACAAAGACGTAGAGGTACTGGACGATAAAGCCAACGTCTTCTTGATTGGCCAAATCAACTGGGACAACTACATTATGGATGTCTCGACGAACGGGAGGAAGCTGTCCCGGAAAGGTAGGTTGAAGCAGCTACAACACATCAGTTTTTGCCTCAGTTCATACTCAAAGGACTTGACTTACCGCTTGCAGAGTTGACGGGAAATTGACATATCGCTTGTCCTTTTCGATGTTGTTCAACCAAATCAGCACCCCGCCTTCTTCGGCCTCGTCACGCCAGTCGTACCGCTGCGAGTCACTGTTGGTATTGCCCTCGGCCAGTGATGGGTGGGACAGCAGGTCGACGGCCTCGGAGCCAGACAGACCCAGCTTCTTGAACTGACTGATCAGCTTTCTCTCGTGACGCAGGAGGTCCAGGAGCGAGTACGCATCAACCTGTCGGGTGTCAATCTGCTGTCCGTTAATCCACATGATGTTGCGGGCGCCGGGCAGTCCGGCCTGGCGATTCATTGCGTATTCGACCAGAAACTGGTCCGACGTGTTGTATGCCGCTACGGCAGCAGAATGTTTGGGGAAGTCCTGTGACAGTTTGACCAGGGTGTTGATGGGGTCCTCGCTGTCCAAGACGAACCCGGCCGCACTGATGCCCAGCTTGAGGACTTCGGACGAGGACAAGGGTGTCAGATCTGCCAGAAACTCATCTTCTGGGTCCTCGGGATTTGAAGTTTCCAGGTTGGTTGTCTGCGCAGAGTCCTTCTTGCTGTCCTCCTTCTCCCCATCTTGCCGATCATCAATGACAATATAATCTGTCCTTTTGAGGGTCAATTCCACTCCGTACCCGTTCATAAACAGCGGCCGAGCAGGAGCTTCATGGTTTGGGATCGAGCGATATCTGACACGATAGGCAACCTCGCCATCCCTAGCGAGTGCTTGTAGCGTACGGTGATAGTCGGCAAAGATGGGCGACGAGACATCTGCATAAAGCACCGCAGGAGTTGCCGACGGATCACCAAAAGTTCGGTCAAAGGGTAGTTCTCTCGGCTCTCTACAACGCAATTGTTTAGCATTATAACTGTACAGAGCTGAGAGGAAGAGTGGAATAGGTGATATAGAGAGAGAGAGAGAGGTAACCTACGCATCTCCGTCAACGTCCTGTTGCGCACGCTTCAGAGTCGGCGAGCAGTACTGCTTCCCATCCATATGTACCCAAATCGGACAGGCAGCATCCTGGGCGGCCGCCAGCGTGGGCTGCACCGAGGATTCGTAATACTGGTAATGAGCCTGAATGCGTGGCGCGGCGGACCGGATCGAGAGCGCCAGCTTGAATGAATCCAGGCTCTCGGCGTCGGCTAGATGGCCATCGGCGCGCAGGACGTTCAGGAACTGCGTGTACAGGTCCTGTTCGGTCGAGGCATCTTCAAAGGTTCCTTGGGCGATTCGGTCAAGGAGGGGGAAGTACGCGGTGGAGTTTTCTTCGGCAGCAGTTTCTCTGTTGTTCGCGTCCTCGCGAGTTTAGTTTAGATGCTTCCGTCCTGTGGATTTTCCTTCACATAGTGCAGAGATGAAACGTACAGCAGCTCAACCAGATACGGACCGGCGTCAAAGGAGGCCTGCAGAGCAACGTTGACGGACGGGCTAGCAACGACTTCATGAGGAAGACGGAGCAGCAGCAGCACTAAGCCTGTGGCCAGGCTGGATGCTGCAGTGGGCTTCATCTTCGATCATCCACGCGTGAGCTTGGGTGGTGGAGCGGACTGGTCTGGATGCGGATGCACTGTTGACTGTTTCACCTGCCTCGAGCGGGCAGACCGGTCATGTTGCTGCTGGAGTAACAGAAGACAAAGGTGTCGACAGCTGACTGTATGTCTGTACTTTTGGAAGGGCTGAAGGGACAATGGACGGTGGGCAGTGGACACCTATCGATAACCTCCGGCCCAGGCGCCGTCCCCGATTGGTCAGAGCTATATATGGAGCTCGTCGTATGGTTTAGTTACTCAGTCCGTATCTAGTAACTAATCAATCTACATTCCGAGTCACAATCCTCTTTAGTTGGCTAAAGTCAGAAAAGAAGAGAATATTCGTAAGGTCAACCATTTTCATTTAGTTACGCCTCAAGTTAACACAGTTAACACAGGTATCGCGCGGGCTGACCGAGACCATCGTCTCCCAGAACCCATTTCTGTACGACTCAAGAAGCTACTTCAGATACACGCAGTGTCCGAAACTTTTCGACCTGATAGAAACACAAGGTAAAGAAGACCACCGAGAACGCCATAAAAGAACAGGCAACGCCACAACTATAGACCATAACCGACTCCGGAAGCTTGCCGTGCAACAGCACTCGTGTAACAAAACTCCTTTTTTTTTTCCAAGTAACCGCCGATTCCAATGCAGTAAGTATGCTGCTGCTATTTGCAGATACGTCGAACGCTAAGTCGATAGATTTGTGTTTTTCATTTTATTTTTTGTGTTTCGTTCGTGTCATCATCAAGTAAAAGGTGGTGGTTGGTGCAAGTCATTCACTTTTCAAAGACGCTTTTCTCGACGTCGCCGGCCGCTTTGGCACGCTTTCTCTCGTTGGCTTCCCAGATCAGACGCTGGCGCTTCAATTCGTCGACATCAAAAGCAGACTCGTCGCCAGAGCTACTGGCCGAGCGTCTACCGATGATGGAGGTGAACGACTTTTTCTTGGAGAGCGGCTTGGGCTTAACGTCTTTGGGGTCAGGGCGCGAGCGGATGCGGCGCAGCTGACGGTTGATCTTATCCAGGGTGGACGTGCTGCTACCTTTGGAGTCTGGTGTGGGAGAGCGAGACTGGTCACTGCCTTCAGCACGGCTCTCGACGCGGCTGGCAACGCGGCTGGTGGACGAGATCGAGTCGGCAACCGAGCCAAAGCTGACGCCCGAGTCGGCGCTGCGCTTGTGGGTCTTGCTGCGGACTTCGGCCTCCAGGTGGTCACGGTTCGGGACGGACGAACAGTCGAAGATGATGTCTTGGACAACATCCAGGTAGCGCTCCAGGAACTCGTGGACCAGCGGCCAGGCGGTGTCCTCGCCTGGGCGGGCTCCCGCTTTGAGCACGTTCTCAATGGACGGCTTGCCGTGACGCTCGACGCTGACGATGTAATCGAAGAACCGCTGGCGCTGGTGGCTCAGGTCTTCCGGGTTCAGTTCCCAGGCGGGCACCTTGGCCGAGCTCGGGTGGGAGGTGACGGGGGGGAACAGGGTGTTGAGCATCGCCAGGCAGTTGGCCCTGTTGAACGGCTCCAGCCAGATTTCGTTGATCAGGGTCTGCAACCGCAGTCAGCCAATGACACGAGATAACGTAGAGGGAAACTGATGGACACGCACAAACCGACGCAGGCTGACGCAAACATTCTTGTAGTAATGATGGGCCTTGCGTTCCTTGTCTTCCATGGTCTCAATCCACCGCACGACCCCGGGGTACTGTTGCTGCAGCCGTTGCTTCTGATGGACATTGCAGCGAAGAAAGGGCGAAGAGTCGGTGCTGGTCTCGATGGCGAGGCTCTGAAAGGCTGCCACCAGATCCTTATGGCGGCGTCTCTCCAGATTCTTGAGATAGTCGAGCGCGGTAAGGGCTTGAGGAAAATCGACGAGGGTCAGGTCGGCGTCAAACACGCGACGCACAAAGTTGATCATGAAGCCCGCCGGCAACGAAAGCTGGCTCGATGATGATTTGGCAATGTGCGCGATCAATTGAGCCCTGAATTGCGAGGCCGCATCTGCAACGGGTTCGGACGAGTTCTGCAGGGCGGGGCTGGCAAAAGCGGACTCCTTGAAGCCCGAGTTGGCGGCCAGCGGGCGAGTCTGGCAGTTGAGGGTATACATGCTCCGCAGCGGGATTTCGTACGAGTCTGGGTTCAGCATGTAATGTTCGAGAATGAGTGGGAAGGCCGAGCCATCAGAGGCCTCGATGCCCCTCGATTGTGGGGAGGCAGCCATGATCTTTGTCAATCTGATGAGGCGATGGTATGGCAATTGGCAGTGGCGACTGCCTCGAGATAAGAACGACGGGGGGTGTGTGTGTGTGTGTGTGTTGCTGTTGTGGTCTCTTTGTGTCCAGCAAGAGAGGGTCAGCAAGCGAGCGAGGAGGGAGAATCCAAAAGAGCGTTCGTTGGTCGTCCAGGCGATCGTTGTCAGGACCGTCTGGCGGTTTCCTCGTTCTAACTTTACTTTTCTGCCGGAGTTTCCCAATCGAGCACCGCGCAATCAGCCTGCCGAGCGAATGATGACAGTGCTGGTCTCGAAGAAGAAAGACCGAAGATCCGACAGAGTAAATAAGAACCAAAACCAAGAGAGGAGTTGATGTTTTTTAAACTTGTTATTCTTATTTTCGAGACTAGAAAATTAATACTGGACTTAGTGTCAACGGGCTAGGCCCGGCTCAGCCAGGCGCGTTCCGACAGGCCGGAGAGCCGGCCTTAGTTGCGCGCCCGCTGATCCTCGACTGACTGGGGACTGCCACTCTTTGCATCCCTGGGTTGCCCGCTACGTATCTATCTACTCTGCATACGAGACGGATTGTGCAACTCTCGTCGCCGCTGTCACGGCGTCGTCCAGGCGGTCGAATGCCAGGCAAAAAGGCGACGAGAAACAAAGCAAAACCAGGACAAAAAAGTAAACAGTGGACCCGTGGTTCTCGCCCGGCCAGACCCGGCGGGGCACCCTGAGGGCTCGACTGGTTTTTTGGAAACCTTCACCCCGTTGACATCAACAACGGGTCGCCGAGTTCTACCCGTCCACACAACTACGTCGAATTGCGGTCACTTTTGCACAGAGAGACGGCCATGGCGAGAGGAGGAAAAAAAAAAAAAGAAAAGAAAGAAAAGAAGAAAAGAAAAGAAAAGAAAAGGATCCAACATTGCAATTTCCGCGTAATTGCGGACCGTCAGCTCAGCTTCCTTCGCAATCAGAAGCGAAGATAATAATATTACGACGTACTAAATAGTTGTGAACGGGCTTAGAACCACACTATACTAAGAGGAACGAGTCAACTGGCGACGGATCCCTGTAATAATACATGCAAAATTACTTTCCTCAGCGTATGCGGAATACCAGCAGTTCCTTCCGCCTGCCAACCACGAGCGTTCCGGCCCGGTGCTCGTGTATCAGTAGCGTACGAGACCGGGTAAAGACAGGCCGCCTCGGTAATCGTCCGTACCGGGTCCAGATGCTCATGGGAATTCTGACAGGATACAGTACGGGGCACAGAGGACACCGCATGGTCTTTAGCCAGGGCTGTGCTCACTGCCCCGATCCAGTCCACTCTGCCGGAACGCCGGAACGCCGGAAGGTCTCGACTCGCTGCTCCTTGCGTTGTCTGCGCCTCCAGCCTTTGGTATCTGATCCGTTTGTACTCCGTGCTCGGTACACAAGTTTTGAAGAGTGCTCCAGACGGAGGACAGGCGCCCAGGCGCCCCGGACCAGAGTGGATTTTTGGGTTTCGACTCCCAAGGTGGCGCTCGGCGTGCTTGAGCTTTAAGCTTTCCAGGCTGCAGCCCTTTCGGTTCAACTAGGCGCCGGCTGGCGTGCACAAGCTGATCCGATAAGCTGGGTGGCCGGGTCTAGGGCTGGTCCGGCCTGGGATCATGAACAAGGAGCAGACGCTGATACGAAGCTCAGAGTCCGGACGACGCGGCCGAGTCCGTACCCGCATAAACTAGTCTATCTGTCATGGCACAGTACAGAGGATCATTATTAAGCTATATCCATGTCAACCCGCTTGCTCGTTCGTTCTCTGTCTTTCTCCGCTCTTCTGACTTGCCAAGGAGCCCGCGGGGAATGGACCACCCAGCTTACAAAGCGGAACAAGTAAGCATAGACGACTCGTAAGCAAACACACCCGGATCACAATTGCAGTTTATTACAATCGTGGCAGCCCTGTTCTTGCGAGAACTCGGCCTCTGAGACGGGGGCGAGGGGTGTTGCTTTGTGGCAGGCCAGTGCGGAGTTAGACCAGTCACTGTACAATGCGACTCGTCCATTATGGGCGCCCGCGACGCGTTGGATGGCCTGAACCCGCGTATAGTGCGGATTGCCGCGTCCTGATTGGGTCTGGGAAGTCACGTGAGCTTCTTACTCCAAATTGTTCTCCAATTCCGCGATCCGAAAGTTGTCCCTGTCAATCGGTCGCGTTTGGTCGGTCGTTCACACTCTGTCGCGGCTGATGCTCATGACTACCCTCGTTTACACAAAATCAATCACTTACTTGAACTGCATCGGCGATCAATAACCCCGAATCTGAGCAGACAAGAAGACCACAAGGAAAAAAGAAAACAAAATGCTCACCCCCTTACAATCAACCACCACCAGCGCAACGCTGCCCTTCAACAAACACCAAAACGCCAACCTCACGCGCATTCCAGCCACACACCGCATTCAGAAGCGCCCAATTCCACACAACCCGCACGCCGTCGCATCGCCCTATGCCGGCGCCCATATCCCCAAGATCGTCTATGTCGGCAGTAAAACCCCCTTTATGAGCGCGGTCAAACGCGTGCAGAAACTGTTGCGTTTGGCCGAGAGGCGTGCCATGGCGCCTGTGTTGGATGGGAAGATCAAACGACAACAGCAGCAGCAGCAACAACAACGACAACAACGGCGGTGGCAGCAACAGCAGCAGCTACCACAATCCGGTCAGAAGCAGAGTAAGAAGGGGGAGATGGCAGAGAGCGAGGAGAAAGTGCTGCAGGACTGTCTACGGAAACTCCGGCAGGAAAAGGTGCTGATCAAGGCGACGGGGAGAGCGATTGAGAAGGCACTCAGTCTGGGCAGATGGTTCCAGGACAACCAGAACGGGGATTATGAGGTGGGCATCAGGACGGGGAGTGTCTGTGTAGTTGACGACATCGTGCGGGTGGAGGAGGATGGGGTCAATGTGTTCACCTTGGTGGAGACCCCGTCCAAGGATGACGGTCCAGACTCTGACTCGGATGACGGAGAAGAAGGAGCAGAAGGAGCAGAAGCCGAAAAGGATACGGCCATGGGAGACTACGATCTTGCCGGCAATGTCGACGACCCGATGGAAGTCGATGCCATGGAGATCGACAGCCACCACCAACCGCAGCAGCAGCAGGACACGGAATCCAAAAACCAGCGTCGTCGCCGCAGACGACGTGAGAGAGAACGCCAGCAGCGACTCCAGACATCCCTCGACTCGGACGGTGAGCCGCCCGAGTCGCGCACGCGTTGGGTCAGCATGATCGAAGTCGCCGTCAGCTTGAAATAGCTCTGCCTATAGCTCTGCCGTCTTTTCCAACCATGTACTTTTAGTCGTTACCTCTTGGATACCACACTTGAAGTCTGATAATAACAATAATAGAAATATAGTAATGCTGTCATGCGCCGTTCCCACTCTCAAGTCATATACATACAAAAGAAAAGAAAATATCTGGGACCGCCCGGGGCACGGTCAAGCCAACCGGGACGGCCGTATTTGCCATGCTTTAACCGGATGTACTAGTATAATCAGACCTTTGCAACACGCGCAAATCATGAATGAATGGGTGTCTGTCCCAGGGTGCGTCACTGGGTCCAACAACAATTGAAAAATTGTGGCCAGGTGGTAATGATAAATACAATATGCGAGATAAAAGTCAAAACAGTCGATAACTTGGGAGGAAAAAAATGGCAGTGTGCAAGCCTTGAGAAAACAGTATAGAAAGCACGACAAGAAAGGAAAAAGGAAAAGCCAGAAAAAAACAGAAAAAAAAAAAAAAAATAACAGGAAAAACACCAGTCCAGTCCCGCAAAAAAGAATCCGAAAGAATGACTGTAAATGTATTGCATCCATTATCCATCGCCAATCAACAAGGCACACAGGAAAAGAAAATTTTTGGGTAAAATGAGGAAAAACACCATGGGAATCAATCATCTCTCAATCTTCTGCCATCCATTCAGATAAGCCATTAACCCCACGCCAAGAAGGACGACCCCCAGCATCGATGCATACGGCGTAGAGTTTTCCAGCACCTTTTGTCTTCGTTTCTGCGTCAATGCTGTCACCGCGCTTTCGGCTTCCTTGAGATGTCGCGAGTCGACCCCGTGATGTGCCGTGGGGAGCTCTTTCTCGACAGGTCTGTTCTCGTCAAGGACGGGTAACTCGGTCGATGTTGCGTCTTCTTGTGACGAGGTCGCAGTTGACGTAGCCGCCTGCGCTTCTCGTTCGCGGCGAATGCTTTCGATCATATCAGCAAGCGATTTGCGAGTTTGAGCGCTCTCGTCCTCCGCCTTCTCTGCGCGCTGCCTGAACGTTTCCACCTGTTGTTTCATCTCCGCCAGCTCAGTCACCATATTGTTGAGCTGCGCTTGCAGCTTTTCTGTCTGAACATCGAGCACCGGGAGCTCCGTCTTGTCCGTCTCAGCGTCATCAGCCGGCCCACTGGGTTCGTGAATGTCGAGAGCCTTGGTGATCTCCTCGACTTCCGGAACCTCGTGCTCGATGGGATCCTCGTCCGGAACCTCCGAAGCAGTCTCCTGTTCCGAGTTGGCCAGAAGTCCCGACTGTGACTGCCGGGCCCGTTCTTCTGCACTTTCCCGAGCAGAACGCTCTTGTCGCAGAAGATCCTCCAACTCTCTCACTCGCATGTTCTGGGCTTCCAACTCTTTCTTGGTTGTCGTCAATGCCTCAATCAAGCTGATAATCTGACTGGACTCGCGGGAAACCGGAGAACTTGTGGTGGAGCTGGCCTTTGTGGTCTTTTCGGTTTCTGATCGCTTCAAAGCACCCACGGCAGGCTCATGGGACGGACGACGGCCGGCATCGGGCTTCTCCGGCAAGGGATGCTGTGGCGGCGGAGCCGGCGGTTCGGAAAATCTGGAGATAGGCTCCAAACGAGGCACCTTTGGTCGGCCGTTCACTTGTCGGACGCCGTTTTCCGGTTTGCTGTTGTTGTTCGGCTTTTCCTTCTCTGACGAATCCGAGGCGATGAGCGAATGCAAAAAGTCATCCGTCTCACGGAGATCTTGGGAATGCTGTTTGGCCACCTTCATCTCCGCCTGCAACAACAAAGAGTCAGCAAACCCGGTCTGTCGCTGAGCACAGCTGCACACTTACCGATAATTTCTTCACCACCTGTTCGATGGTGATAGGGGAAAGCCAATAATTCATCTGTCGCTGTTGGTGAAGGGCATTGAGTTGGCTGCTGGCGGCGCTTTGAGCGCTGCGGTTGCTGAGAGAGCTACTTGATCGGCCACGCATGTGGAAGAGCGGCTGACTGAGAGGTGAAGGTAACAAGCCGCCGCCAGAGGTGGGATCGATATCTCCGAAATTCAAGTCTAGAATGTTCGGGCCAGCACTGTAGATACCTGCATGTTCGATCTTGGCCGAGACTTTGTGGTGGACAATCGACTTTTGATCCTCGCTGACGATATCGATACCCAGCTCCAGAGAATCGTTCTCGCGCAGTTCATGGGGTTCCGATTCTCGGCTTTCCAACGACAAACGTTGGCCATTGACAAACGTCCCGTTGGAGGATTTTATATCTCGAATCCAAATTTTCCCCCTGCGATCAGCCCAGATTTCTGCATGTTGTCGCGACAACACCTTGGAATCAAAGTACCCATTGACTGGTGTGGGCACGGTCTTGTTGTTTGTCTGTCGGCCAATCCGCAGTACTTCGGGAAAGTAAGGCACGGTGATCTGTTTCTTCTCAAAAGTGCCATTCAGGGGCACCAGTGTCAAAATGGCAGGAGGGTCTGAGGACCCCTGCATGCCAGGATTCGCTCCCATCCCATTCTGCTGAGGCGACTGCGCGATGTGTTGAGAGGGCACCACCGGCGACGGCTGATGGATTGCAGACATAGCCGACGAGGCGGTAGGGCCACCGTTTGCCGAAGTCGAAGACGAGACCGGCTGCGATCGCGCATTGGTTATTCCAGACACCGGCTCGGACTTGGAGGCCGGCCACAGGCCGCGACCGGTTTTCTTCTTAGAAGACCACGTAGTCGAAGTACCGTTGGGCGCGGCACCATTCGCGGCATGCGTGACGGTAGACGTAGAGGAAGTCGAAGCGTTAGATGAGAGCGAGGAGGACGAGTTTGTTCTTTGGACGCCTTTCCGCGGCATGAACATGCGCGACACGTCTTCCGTATTCATCGATCCAAGAGCCGCCTGTCCTGCGTTACCAGAAGAATACCATCCTAGACGAGGCCCCGATTGCACGCTAGGCGGAGAGGCCACCGCAGTCATGAGGGAAGCGTGGATGCAGAGAGGAGTCAAGCGCGTTGAAGGGGCCACCCGCGATGAGATCGAGGCGGATGCAAATGATGACGATGCAAGAAACAACCGAATATTCTGGTTTAAATGGACAGAAACGCTAAGCAAGCGAACGCAGCTCTGATGGGGATGCTAGACGAATGCGCAGTTGACTTTTGATTGGCGTTATTGGTGGTTTTGTTATCGTTGCGTGGTGAAATGAATTAACTGATGTAGTCTGGTCGGCGAGGTGTCCGCTTAGCATTTCATTCCGACCAAAGCGATGCGTTGCGTCTCGGCGGTTCGCTGCCAGACGCGACACGCCCCGACAAGGCTGAGTAGTTTACCTGTTTGAAAATGCTAATCCTGAAAGCTATTCTCCTTCCATTTAAAATAAGCACAAGGCGAGCCCTTGTTTCGTTCGGTTCACGATCGTGGTGTTAAAGAACCACAGTCACCGGTCGGTCGGTCGGTTGGTTGGTAATGTCACGCTCAGGAGAGGCCACCACGACGGGCCAGACGGTCGGCCACAGACGCCGACACGTCCTTCAGCCAGCGATCGGAAAGTCGAGCAAAGGACAAAGCGATAGGAAAAGGACAGCTTTCGACACAGGCAGAGTTGGCGGACCAGCAAGGACGAGAGGGTGAGGGACGCTGGGTTTATCGCCACGGTTTCGGTCGGCCTTCTTCTTGGGGGGG